>VZSE01015526.1:853068-1080618 GCA_013398275.1 Promerops cafer
CAGCAGGGTGGTACTCTAAAGAGCTTTATGAGTGTTCTACGAATAAAAAAGGGGGAATGTTGGGTCAACATTTGGTATGTAGCTGATGCATTACCTTATGCATTCTTTATTTAAATTAGGGCAGCCTTTTTGGAAGGAGACTATAGATTTGAGATGGCAGTGTACTGCCTATTTATTTTTACACACGTAAATTTAAATTAACCTCAACTGTCATATCCTGTTATCTGCCAAGGAAAACATTTAGCTCCTGTCCAATCTGTGTGGAGTTTCAAAGTGATTTGCTCTTTTCAAACTTGTTAAAGCACAAATAGAAAAGTAAATTGCTTTGCATACCGATCGAACATTTTGCAAAGGGGAAGGAAGAGGAGCTGAGGAAAAATGAATTTACTATTATAATAACCAATATACCTTTATCAAATATTAATTAAGTCATCATTTTCTACATCCCTTGATTGATTGCATTTGAATTGCTGACTGATATTTTGCCACACTTGAAATCTGAGGGAAACTTAGCATGTTGCCCATTTATTCAGACACCTTCATACAGATATGTTTGCTGTGGCATTTATTCAGCTCCTGAAGTTCTTTTGTCAATGTAAGCAGACATTTCCAGAGGAGAGGGCTGCTACAATTTCAATAATAAAAGAGTTCACATGGTTTTATAACTACAGAGGCAAATATTTTTAGAGCGCCAAATTAGAAAAAATAGTACTATTTAGATTGGCCTTGTTTTCTTTATTTTTCCTCTAATTTTTTTTCTCCTTTTGTGTAGTTTCAAAAGTAGGAAGGTACCCTGCAAACAGCTGATCTCAGGAGCTAGAAAACAAGGAGCAGCACCATCAAGTCTATTTATTTTAATGCTGGGGGGACAGGCCTCTGAACTGAGTAGCTTGGAGAAATATGCGAGAGCAGAGCGGTTTTGTTTTTCACAGCCGTGCCAGGCCAAGGTGTTACACACTGGAGTTACTTCCTCCGAGAGAGGAGTCAGTTCGAGGGGCCTGTCATAGTGATCACCAAATGCTGGTTTTTTGCGCAGGTTTCGTTATTATTTCTAAGGCATTGCTCACAGTAACTGGTCTCAAGGAATCGCAGTAGCATAGGTGATCGAGGAGGGCTTGTTCTGTGGAAGAGTTCATTTGCATTTTCACCTGCAGAATGTAATAACCATAAAGCAGCTACAAATATTGACAGTGTCTCAGATGGACAGTTGTTTCAGTTCAGGCAGTTCTGTGTTGGTGAACATGAAGATTTGACATGGACTTCTAAATGCATTGGCAATCTTTTCAGAGCTGCTCTTGCTTTTTATTGGAATGCAGTCTGCAAAAGGCTAGGAAGGCTGTTTTGTTGCATCCAAGAGATTTTGATCACTGTATTTGTTTTGCTACCCAAACACAAAGAGCTATGGTATATTTACTTCTACATTTGTATATACAGCAAGTATCATTTTCAAAAGATTTTCCTCTTTGATAAGTCATTCTTTATTTTCTTCTTTTTTTATGTATATATTTATTTTTCTCTCTGGTTGGAGATTTCTTTTTTTTTTTCTTTTTTTTCTTTTTTTTTTTTAAGAAAGGGGAGTTCTCATTATAGTTTTGTTACCTTTGGCAGATAAGATGTATTGTCTAATTTGTATATAGGAAACAAAATAGTATATCCAGTCCTGAGTTAGTGGAAAGTCTCCCACAGATATTGGAGGGGTTTGGATTGTACTCTCAAACCCAACTAACACTAATTTAAAAACCTGATGCAGGAAGCCTGAACTCAAATGACTCTTAAAGTGCATTTAAAGAATACTACACTGTGCACAGCTTTCAGACTTGGGCAGTGAGCTTTTGTACCTTCTTGCTTTATCTGGTTTAACCCAAGGAGTGTCAGAGTCCTGCTTTCTGGTTTTAAGGGACACAGCATCAGTATTCTTCCTATTCCAGCACATATTTGTGAATTGCAGGGTGCATGGAAGGAATTGATCACATCCCAAAATGGATGGAAACTCTGTTACAGGCCAAAGAACATATATAGTTTTACTGCAAGGGTTCATCATGAGGTTTAAATTTGGTTTTAATGCAGTGTGACATATAGATTTTTTATTGCTTACTTATTATATGAATAAATAATTAACATTTTAAAAATTATTTCTATTAGTAACCATTTTATAAAAACAGTTTTTCAACTCCATCTGTTATGAAGATAGCTAGTTACCAGTTTTTAATTGAAGGTTATATGTTTCTCATTCTATAATTATTATAGAAGGAGGAATTAACATGATCACATGGAAATTTTGTTTCTTAAATGGAGATTTACATTGATGGATTGAAGGTTTAAGGTGCAGATTTACATTTAAATTACATATTACATGACATTTACATTTTAAATTATACTAAAACAATTATTTCTACTGTCTTATTGGTACCTTTGAATGTCTCTATAAAATTATTTCATTTAAAGTATAACCTACTCTACTATGTGTATGTCTCACATATGAGATCTGAGTATTTTTGGTACGAGTGTGCTCCTATTTGGTGTAAATGAAAGTGAAGTTGCATGTACAATATTCACATGTATACATTTAAGATGCTATTTAGCACTTTACTTAGAGCAGTGATTACTTCTCTTTAACACAAAATGGTTTTAGGGGTGGTATTTAACAGCATGAAAATGATATCTGTCTGGTGCTTGCATTTTGTTTTCCCCAAAATGCTTTCAGGAATCAAAACTCAGCTTAAGAGTTGCTTAAGGGAAGATTAAGGATTTCTATTTAATTAATTAATTAAAATCTACTAAGGAATAGCACATGGTTGCAGGTGCAGCCAGCTGGGAATGAGGTGGCCTGGAGTCTCGAGGAGAGGGCTGATTTGGGACAGGAAAGCCAACTGGAAGGTGGTTGTACCTGTTGTAAGGAGCAGGCCAGAGTGGAAGTCAGGAATGAACATAGAATAAGTGTAATTTTCTAAGGACACCTTCATGTTTGTGGAAGGTGCCATACCTGCATGTGTGTCCTTGCTCATGCAGGTCCCTTTGGTCCATGACACTGTGGGCCATGTCTTGCAGTCAGTTTTATCAAGTTGGAAGGAACTTAAAGTATGAGCATAATTCTCTTCCCAAAAGAGATTTCTTTACAGTGTTAGTTGGATATGGCTGGTTTGCACCCATATAAGGTTCTGGGCTGGACACAGAAGCACTAAAATTCCATTATTGTTGAAATAATTGCTGCAAGCTTTTTAACTTTTGATGCCTGCTGAGCTGAATACACCAAAGACTCCACACAGGCTTGGTGGTGGGTTGGATTTCACCTGAAAAGGTGGGTGAGTGCACCTGTATCCAGTTCCTGAATTTTTTAACTCTTCTTGTTCAGTATGTTCCTCCTGAGATACAATCTAACCTAAAACATTAAATGGAAGAGCAATTGAAGGTTCAGCCGGAAGTGCTAACAAGCTCTTCTGAACATTAATCTGTGAAAAACTAGGCCTACGCCTTAACTGTGTGTATTAGTTTTAAGGTTGTGAGTAGTGGGAGAACAAATAGAAAAGTCTTACCATTCAATTAACACTAAGAGATCAAGCTGAAAAGCCATTTTGCCAGTGCACTTGCAGCCTCTGTTCAGGCTCTGTATGAGCATTTCTGTAGAGTACTCAGGACAAAAAAGTTTCCATAGGTGACCAGTGGCTATCAGGTGAGTATTGCTTCTAATGGCAATTAAAAAAACAAAGCCACTCTTCACAGAGTGAATTTCACCTTTGTGCTGATGGCTGGTTAAAGGCCTACATAAAGTTTAAGCCCCACTCAAATCGCTTCAGATAACCCCCAGCTTTTTTCTGTCTGTTGTGTCCCATGAGCTACTACTGTAGAAGCCACTGGAAGAAATAATGGGTACAAAGAATAGTTAACACTTCTGGGACTGCAGATTATTTTGATCACAGAGTTTATTTAGTCATTCTTCTGTCTTTTCTTATAATATCCTTTAACTTGTAAAATATGCATCTAGACATGCTATTGTCCAGAAAATAGGCCTTGATGAAATGGGAATTGTGGTGCCCTTGTCTGAAAAAATGAGTGAGAAGTTGGGAGATTATTTTTCACTCAGGCTTGGGTATAAGAGTAAGAGCCTCTTCAAGTTTCCTCCTCTTTCCGTGCCTCAGCACCTCCCCTTGTAAGCTGGAGATAAATCTGGTGTTGCCCATGAGATTTCTGCTGTGAGAAACAGCTGATGTCTGAATAAACCACATACAGCAAACACACAGCACAGAACACTGATCTGAGAAGGGAGAGTTGCTCAGGATGCAGAGCCTGCGGAATTTGAGGGGTCTAGCACTGCCCTTGCACAAGGGGCATCTCATAGTCTAGATCTGAGGTGTAGCTGCTGTTCTAGGCCTTGACTGCCTTTTAATGGAGGCTTTTTCTCATAGCTTTGGGAAGCCTTGCCTGCCAAAATTCACTAGTATTCCTTACCAAAGTGGAAAGGTTATGTATTGCTTGCCATGAGGTTTCTTTCGTCACCACTATCTTGTAAATTAATCACTGTTTTATGCATTGATAAATAATAGGAGAGACTAACCCACTCAGCATCTGCATCAATACACCCGAAGCTGAAGTCCAGGTCGGATCAGAACAGCTTGGGAGAAAGATGCTGTGAAATTGCCTGGTCTCTTATCCTTCCAGTTTAGGATTCTGCTGTGCAGGCAATTAAAATCTGGTATGTTGATAGCATTTTAAGATTGTATGGGGAGGTTAGGTAGATCACTGCATAAAAAAATCCAAAAAACAAAACAATCCCCCTGAACGTTTACACAATACTAAACAATGATCATGAAAACTAGAACTTACAAATTATAACATTTTATGTGCTCCCTGCAGAACAGAAAGCTGGCAGGCAACTTTTAAAAATAAAGACACAAGCATATTTTACATGTTTTGTTTGCTGGCTCTTTTTTTTTTCTTCCCTCTGACAATTCTATTTGATTTCTTTCTTTCTGCAGCAACCTGTCCTCTGTTTGCCCTAGGANAAAAACAAAACAATCCCCCTGAACGTTTACACAATACTAAACAATGATCATGAAAACTAGAACTTACAAATTATAACATTTTATGTGCTCCCTGCAGAACAGAAAGCTGGCAGGCAACTTTTAAAAATAAAGACACAAGCATATTTTACATGTTTTGTTTGCTGGCTCTTTTTTTTTTTCTTCCCTCTGACAATTCTATTTGATTTCTTTCTTTCTGCAGCAGCCTGTCCTCTGTTTGCCCTAGGAGCTTGCTTTCTGGGAGCCAGGAGGCAGGTTTGTCCACACTGTCACTGTGGTGCTGCAGTGGCTGGAGCAGATGTCCGGGTCACTCAGTGTCCAGTGTCCATTGCCCAAGACTGTGGCCACCCTGGAGTGCCCCAGACACACATGGGGTGCCCAACAAGGAGCAACTGAGTGTACAGAGCCACACTGGTTCTACCATGTGGACGGCTCCAGCAGGCCAGGGTGTTTCAGAAACACTGGAAAAGCTCTTGGGGTTTAGTTTTCCCCTGCATTTTTAATAAATGTGCCTGTGAAAACCAGATCTTGCAGATGCTTATGCATAGGACTGACCTGTGCACCCACATGTAGTCCTGGATTGGGACTCTCTGTGTGCTCTTTCCATGTCTTCTCCGCCTCTCCACCGCATCCCCTCTCCCCTCATCCACAGCTGCTTGGTGCTGACTGGCAAACCAGTGCTTTGAACCAAAAATAGGAATACAGGAGTCCTGCAGCCAGACTTCTCTGAAATGCTTCCTGGTATTCCTCTGTCCAGTTTGGCAGCTTTATAATCTGATTATTAATGGCTCTGAAAATCTTCGGTTGAGTGCTGCTGGGCTCCTAAGTTGTGGTGCTGGTCTTTATTCTGGTGTTTCCAGCTGGCTTAGGAGTGCTTTTGGTAACTGTTGGTCCTGGACTCTCATTCCCACTTCCAGGCTCAGCTGCATATGGATGTCCTGAGCACCAGGGGAGTGTAAGCTGGCCAGGACAGGCAACTCCCCTCCCTTGTTTGCAGTATCAGTTGAGATCAAATGGGAGAAATTAATGTGATAAACCTAAACAGAAAAGGTGTAGATGTTCCAGTCTGGACTGTGGAACTGCGCAGGGTTTGTAACTATCTACATGGAGTGAGGGCTCTGGGTTTTTTTTCATGCTCTTTGCATGAGACTTCCAAACTTCTTTGTTTGATTTTTTGGGTTTTCCCCACTCTTTCTTTCTTTACCCTTTAGGTAATTGGCATCCACTCTTTGCGGCACCAGGCCTGGGAGCTCCTGGTGCCACAGCCAGACTGACGTGGTTTCAGTGCACTTTTCGAGGAACAGATGTGTCGATTGCTGCAGGAGTTCATTGTCACAGATAATGAGAGTTGCAAATACGCAAGAGATCTTAGTTAGGAAGAAAATCAATGGTAAAACAATGTTTCAATCTATAGCCTCACTAAGTCATTTACTTTTGAAATCTAGTTCTGCTCAGAGGTGAAACCGTTTCTATTCATGTTTTGTTGAATCACATTATTAGAGTCTTAAGTCAGTGTTGGGAAGGTTTTGTTTTGTTTGTTTAACAAGCGCTTCCAATAACTCCTCAAACTCCTCACAGCTGTTTTCTTTGTTTCTGATTTTAAAAAGTGGAATTTGTTACAAGATACGTTTGTATTTTACTTTACAAACGGTAAAAGGCTCCTCTTTAGCATTGAATATACACATTGCAGACTATTTAGGTGGAAGTCAATTTTTGTTTTGAACATATATTTTATGAGTAAGTTACTAGTATCACTTATTGTAGATGTACTGCTGTAAATGTGATGACTTGTATGACTTGTACTTCTGTAGGAATTTTGCAAAGACTAACACCATGAGACATTAAACCTCTCCCTAAAATATATGAAAAAAAGAAATGGCATAAAAATTTTTCTTTGAGAAACAGAGACAGAGAAAAAAAATAAAGACAGCTGGGTGAAGCATGTTTGTGTTGATTTGAAAATTCATGTTTTATTTTGTCTAGCGATCAATATGCATTTTTTTTATTTTTAGAAAATAAAAATACATCATCTGATTTCCAATTTGAAAAAATAGAAGACCTACGTTTCCATATTCCACACAGTTTCATTTTGTGCACTCCGATTTTAATTTTGCGTTTGTGTGTCCTGTTTTCAATAAGAACTTCAGTGTTGCAATCCACTGCTTTTGTAAATTTTTCTTTTTAAAGGAGAAAGATGCTGATTTCAGTCCAGATATGTAAAGCAACATGACTCCGTGGCTGCTCCTGGTAAAGGAAGAAGCATGGTGGCTTCTGGAATGGCAGCGCCAGACCCTGAGTAGTTGTTTCTGCAGTAGCCCTGTGCTGGACTGCTGGGCAGGCTCATCTTCACATGGTGCTCACTCATTCACTGTACCTCTATTTAATTTGTCTCATCTGTGGCACAGTCTCCTCTAAAGAGCTCGAGCTTTAGATGAAAATGTAGTTCTCAGGCAGAAAGGAACTGCAGTAAAAGTAGTTGTACTACTAGTTTGTCCTATGATTAATAGGAAGACTTGCTTAGAAGTTAGTCTTTGATTTCCTCTGTTTAATTGTAGCCCTAAGTGAAATGGGTTTTTGATTTATAGAAAATGCAAAATTAGGTACAGAAAGTTTTAAATTACAGTAACAGTAAAAAATTTCCCACAATAATCATCCCATATTGTTTCAATTCAAAAGAGCTAGGGCTTGATTTGTGTGGGAAAGAACCCATAGCAGCCAAGTTCCACATTTGAAACTGGGGAGAGGGGAGGATCAATTACCCTGTTTTGAGAGTATAAAAATATGCGTGAACTTCACTATATAATACTTATATCATATATTCCCTCTCTGGAATGGTGTGTGTTGATTAATTAATTTAGACTAGCTCTTTTCTTACGTGGGTACCATGTAAAAGCAAGTAGAAAAATTGTGTTCAAACATACAAGAACATAGGTTAAAAAAGCAAAAGCTTTAGGAACAGCAATGACTTGTAATCATGATGGAAAACTGATCTATTCTGTTTTACAATATTTGCATTATGCAGAATGGTTCAATAAACTGTGAAACTTCTAACAGCTGTAGTTCAAAAAAAGTAGCTTTAATAATAGTAGTTTAATTCTTAAGCTACTTTTTGGAAGTTCTGCATGGCTGATCTCACTTCTGCTGCATCATATTTGTGTTGACTTTTTCTTTCATTAGATAGTAATGCCTATATGTGTTTACAGCACTAATCCTAGATGTTGAGGTTCTGGATAGTTTAAATATATCAGTATCATTGAAGCTATTCCGGAGTAAATGACTTCGCTTTAACGGATGAGACCAAATTCTGCTCTATTTACAGGGGTAAATGCTGAAAAACACTGATCTGACCTGTGCAGGTTTGCCTGTGAGTTCCTGAGAATAGGAGTTTTGGCCCTTTATATTTGTTTTTTTGTCTACCACAACACAGTTAAAAATAATTCTGAAAATAATAATGCAGTTGTTATTTTATTGGCCAGCTTGGTGGTTTTTAAAATCCTGCTTCAGAATCTCCCCTCACATACAGTTTTATTTGGAACACACTGAGTTTACAGTTTGAATGTAAAGCGCTGCTTCTATTCCGTGTGATTTGGCATGACCGAGATGTAAAATCTAAACATAAAGCATAGTATTGATCCATTTATAAGCATTTTCAAATTGTACTGCACTTCTTGGATAATTTATTGTTGTAGGATTTTAAAGTCAGGTGAGCTCTGCATTTGTGCTATAGCCTGACAGTTTAATCAAGATACAAATTTAGAAACAAATCAGCACTGTCTTTTATATAGTGCCTCTAAATCCATGGTAATTTGTACCAGACCTCGGTAACAGGAAAGGATCACTGTTTCATGCTACCAATACCAGTGGGTGTTGCTCCCCAGCTGCATCTTGGAAGAGAAGATGCAAGAGAAATTAAAGGATCCCCACATGCATTTTTCTGAAATGTACCTTTTGCAGAGTACGAGGTTGATGGAAAATTCCCTTGAATTCAGTGTGCGAGCCAGCTGTAAATAGGGCCATATGTTCTGCACACTTCAACTCCTACCTTTTGAGAGCACTGGGCAGTTTTTAAGTCAGTTTTCTTTACTTTGTAGTTTTGAAACATTTGAAAAATGTAAAAGCTTGTATTCTGCAAACTCAGAACAGGGAGGGGAGAGCTCAAGTGCTGCTGGTGCCTACCCTGGCTGCCTCAGGACTCTCCCAGAGGCCTGTTTTGGGGAGCTCTGCCGTGCCAGGACGTCCCTTGCAGCATGAGTTCGTCCCTGCACACTCAGCTCCAGCATATCCAAGCTATAGGCTGAGGCTGTGTGCACTGGCAGCACAGATGGAGTGTGCTCTCATTAGGACTGTTTGTTGCCTGTTGGAACACACAGCATATTTCTACCGTGGCATCAACAGTTTCTAAGAACTGAGGTCAAAATAAACAGGTTGCAGTTGGATTCAGGAACAGTCTGGGAAACAACTTAAAATTCCCTGCTTAGGCATAACTGTATTCCTAGATAGGTGGGTAAAAAGGCATTCTCATAGCCAGGGCTCATCTGAATTGATGCTTAGTGTATGCAGACCAGTGTGAAGTTGCAGGGGCACAGCCAGTACATTTTTTACAGATACTGGCACAAATATGCAAAATTGACCTTTTTTTAAATAATTGAGCAAATTTAAGCACAGCACTCCTGCACTGTTTCTCCCAGTATTTGTAGTGCTTGAGCAAAGTGAAAGTGATGTCCTCGTGCCCATTTGGAAGGTGCCTGTTTCCACCAGGCCTCAGCCTCCTGTGCAGCTGCGGGTGTTGCTGAAGGCCCCGGCGTGCGCGGGCTCTGTGCTGGAGCAAAGCTGGGGCGCTGGCAGACAGCCTCTGGCAAGCCTCCTGGAAGCTGCTTTGAATTGCTACTGCCCCAAACTCCCCACCCCACCCTTTCCCTGGGGACTAGTGCTTCCTCAGCAGAACCCGCACCTGAGCTGCCTCATTGCAAACCTGCAGGTCCGGCTCTGGCCCTTGGAAGGGCATCGCTCGCTGCGGAGCTGCTGCGGCACGCCCGAGGTCTGAGCCCGTGGATTCAGTGTGGAGAGCCCTGATCTCCAGCAGCCAGGTGGAGCAGACCGCTGGGAAAAGGGAGTTCAGTGTGTGACAGCGAGATTCACCAGTGCCCCCTCCACCATTGGTAAGTATTTACAGGGTCAGCCCATACACACACTCACGTTCCAGGTGACAGCCTGGCCCCACAGGCATGAGCGAGTTTTAGCTCAGGGATATCAGTGAATGCAGGGTTTAATTTGTAGTGTTTAAAAAGCCAGCAAAATTTTATGAAACAGGATAAATACTTGTGATCATTTTGGCTTGAGTAGAGATGTAAACAGATTTGCTTCCTGACAGAATCAGCAACAGTCACTTGTAAGGGTTTACTCATATTTACCTGGTCACAGTTCATTTGCAGCCAAAGGAACTATCCTGTTTGTTGAGCTGCAAACACACAAAGGCATAGCAATCTGCTAGATGTTAGAAAATGTTCTCATGGGATTTGGGGTTTTTTGGGCAGGGAGGGTTAAATCTAACTCTAGTTTCGGTGGTTAAAATTTAAAAAAAAGTCATTTTCTGCTTTTCAGAAATGAAACATTATTGAGCTGTATGGTATGCATAACAGTAAATGGCTAATACAGATATGTATAGTGGAGTAGTGAAAAGAAGTATCAAAAAATTATGAAAATTTTGAAGACTGATATAGAAAGATGTGTATGATTGTCTAAAAGAAAGGGTAAAAAAGAAAGCCTTCCCATATTTGCTGCTACCAGTTTACTGCTGATGCGATTCTTACTTCCCATGGCATGAGGCGTTTAGTGGTCTGTATTACAACCATAGGAATAATATCATCCCTTACTTTCCTGCAGTGACAGGGAAGCAGCATTCCTAGAATACCTTGTTTATGGGATGATCTTACTGTCTCTACGAGGTTTTCTTGGTTCTTGCTGCTGTTCTCCATATGCTTCTACACACAGTTTGTGCCTTTCCATCCTTGACCCTGGCAGGTCTTGTGCAGCCTCATTCATCCTGACCCACCACCTCTTCCCTGCTCACAGACAGCTGCTGAATCTCAAGCTCTTCACTGACTGTGAATGCAGTTGGGAACACTCTCCTCCCCCCTACTTTTAAGTTGGCTCTCAAAGCCCATCGCAGATGGTCTGTACCTCATACATAATAAAGATTTTTTTTTTTCTTCTGAGGCGGGTTTCTGTGAATGTGAGAGGCAGACAGTCTGGCAAGCTTAGACCTGTATTTTTATATTTTTTTCTAAGTGAGCCTTGAGGGATTTGTTTGCCATAATTTGAAACCCCTTAATAGCTTATGGAGCTCAGTAGTATCTTGGTTCCAGAGGCTGGAACCTGATTTGTCCATTTGATATTTTCGAAGGGGAAATTATACACATTGGCAATTTGGAGTTAGGGCCCAGCTGGACAAGACAAAGAAATTAAGCAGAAGCATTCCAGGAACTAAAGCAGTTGCTTTAGGAAAGTGGTCTTTTAATAAGCGTATGGTAGGTTTGTGCTAACTGTGTGTGTGAGTTACCTGTTACAGCTGTGTATTTCAAACTACTTGTAAGACTTGTTTCAGTGAGTTCCCTCTGTCCTATTTTCAGACTTGAGCAGTAAAGTCTGTGTACCAAAATGTCCCCAGGACCTCATGTAAGAACCTAAGGAGCATTTTCAACTGTCAGATAGTTTGGGTTCTAGGCAGCTCAAAACCACTGCTTCTTAGTTCCCTTGTCCATGGTGTTATGCCCAGCATTCCAGTAGCCGTAAAAACAGGTCCATGTGTGCAAATCTGCCACATGGGCCAGGCTGCCAGTGGGCTCTGGGTTTCTGTTCTTCATGGAAGCTGCCATAGGGCTCTTCCTGATCTCTGCCCTATGCTTTGGGAGCTGAAAATGTAGAACACATGCGGGAGGAAAGTTACGGAAATACATTTATACCAACAGTTGCAGCAGTGGTTTTGACCTCAGTGAAAAAACTCAAGGTGAGATATGGAATTTTATGTTTTAAAAGATAAGGGAAAAATGTCCTAAACGAAATTGGATTTTGTTCATGATGAGGAAAAAATTTTAACAGGTATTTCACTCCTCTGTTGAACATGTTAAATGCTTTTTGTGTGTGTGTGTGTGTGTGTGTGTGTGTGTGTTGTTACTCATTGTATAGGAACAATTAAGTCCAAAACCAACCTGTCAGCTGTAGAGTATTTGCTAAAATACTTTGGTGTTCAATTGTTTGAAGCTCTTGGCTCTTAGAGGGGAAAAAAGTCCCACGAGTGTCAGATAATTCCAGGGCTTGAAGGGTGTCAAGAGTAAGGGTCTCTGAGAAGTGAACAGAGCAAATAAAATCTTTTGAGAAGAGATGAGCTCCAGAGAACATTCCAGTTAGGCAGCAATGGTCAGCAGCACAGAGCAGTCATAGGCTCATCCTTCAGAGTGGAAGGACCTTGGGAGGAATCTAGTCCAGCCTCCTGCTCAAAGCTTGGCCAGCTGAGACCAAGTGGCTCAAGGTGTTCTTCAGTTAGGTCATGAAAGCCTTCAAGCATGGAGACTGCACAGCCTCTCTGTGCAGCCCCTTCCACTGCTTGACTGACTTCATGGCAGAAAGGTTTTCCATTGTTTCTGACTTGACCTTTTGTATTTCAAATTCTGTCTGTTGTCCCTTGTTCTCCCACCACACCCGTCTGTGAAAAATCTAGTTCTGGCTTCTCCTAGCCTCCCATTGGGTGTGGAGAGGCTGTCACCAAAGCCTACTCAGGTCCCTCAGCCCCTTCTCACAGGGCTGATGGCCATCGTGGGGGTCCCTCTCATTCTGCCTACACTGCAGTATCTCTCAGCAGGCTGAGGAGTGGCACAGGAGCCTCTCAGGACAGTGCTGGGGCATGCTGTCCCATGGGTTGCTGGCACCAGGACAGGTGGGGTGGCTCCCTGTGAACCACATCACTCTCGTCCAGCCCCCTTAAGGGGTGTGGGTATTTTTGCTGACCATCTGCTGGAAGCAGTGCCAGGAGCTGATGCTGTTGGCAGGCCTTGGCTTTCACAGCAGATTCCTGGGTTAATAGTGTGGTGTTACTAATTTCAGGTATTCATATAGAAAAATATTAGCTTGGATTCGAAAATCATGTCATAGTTTTAATGCTAGAATATGTTAAAGCACTGTAGAGTTTCTTTGCAAAGTGGATTTTGAGCTGCTGAGATACTGGTTTTAAGCATAAACCACAACGGTTAGAGATATACTTAGTCTTAAAAATTTTTAGGTGTCACGTAATTGCATAACTGCAGAGTCCAAGGCTTTAAGAACAATACTGAGTATCATGAAATTGTGATTTGATTTTAAAATAAAGCAACATTGATAAGATCAAGGGTCTGCTGCTTTTGTAAAGCAAATGTTCATCTAAGAGGGGTTTTTTCAAATAGTGAAGCATGTCTGTAAAGTTCTGAAATGATGGCTGCTATTATGTGCTCATCTGCTTGGCACAGTAGTTAAAGTATACATTAATGCTCTGAGACACGTGTTTAGAAGTATGGATTGAAATTAATCACCCTGCCCCTATAGAATTTGCTTCATGAGTCCAACAGCATATAGCTGTTGCTATAGAAAGCTGTGAGTTTGTGTATTGTACATGGGTACAGCTACATTTAGTATTTCATATGTTTTATTAAATATAAATACAAAAATACATTTAATTTTATTAAAGATACAGAGAAGGGTTATTTATATATTTATCCAATGTGAGACAAGCATTTTTACAGGTAAAACTTGCACTGTAATAAACCACTAAGGATGGAATTGTCAAGCTGCTCAGATAGTGCTCAAGGAGTCTTTGAGGTGTCTGCAAGCATTGTGTGAGCAGGGCAGGAGGAATTCCTGCCTCTGTGAGGTGTGGCTCACCCAGGGCCAGGCTAGCACATCCGCAACAGGTCCCTTGTAGAGCACCAGGGGCAGGACAGGCTTGTGCCGAGCTGAGCTGTGTAGAGAAGGCCCTTGGCTGCTGAGAGAGAGTGACAATTCTGCATCCACTGATGAGTTTTATCTTAGATTTAAGCTTGCAATGTCAATGTCATCTTCATCTTCCTGGACATCAGGCACAGTTGTCCTGAGGATGTCTCCAGTGTGAGTTTACAGCCCGTGCAATTACCAAGTGAGGTGCCACCTCAGCCTGTACCATGGTTACTCTGCCTGCCAGAAAAACTTGGTGATAAATATTGCGCAGGATGCTTGAGGGGCCGTGATGTCACCCCTACACTGGCCAATTCACTGGGTCAGGTTTGCTCTGCTATTTTACGGGCTACACGACGAGTGAGTGAAAGAGCGGGTGCGGGTCCTTCCCGCAGCGCTGAAATGCAGGCGACGTGCAGCTCCCTGCACTGCTTCTGTCCCGTTTCGCAGTGCAGGGAGCTGCTCTGCTTCCCCAGCCTGTGCAGGGAGCAGCTGGAGAGCTGCTGCTTTTCCTGGTGGCACAGTGCCATGTCCCGACAAAGAGCAGCGCTCCGTGCAGTGCCGTCGCAAAGCTCATGGGCTGAGAGAGAGGAGCAGCGAGCAGCAGGTTGAGGACACAAAAAGAACGAAATCGTCGTCTGGAGGATCGTTTGAGAATCACTGCCCTCGCGAACTTAAAATTTGTGCACGAAAAATATCTTGTTCTTCCCTGCTTACAGCTCCAACAGAGGACCCAGTTAAAAAAAAGATTGTTTTTGCAAAACTCTGACTTCTGTACTCTCACTGGTCTACGTACCTCTTTGTGTGTTCAAGATCTAAATGCAGTGCGCAGGCAGCCTTTCTCTTACAGCTAATTTTGATATCCTGCCCCAGAGTTACAAAAGCAAAGAAAATAAAACCCTTAAAGACATTTACTGCTTCAGTTGATACATATTTGCCTGTTTCTGTGTGGTGAAAGTTGTTGTTTTTATTATTTTTGCAGCATATCAGCCTGGATGTAGTCATCCTGTCAGGAGTGTAAAATTTACAGCAGAAATTATTTTAACACTGGAAAAGCTCTTACTCATCTGAACCATCATTCAAAATGCACGATGAAAATCACCAAGAAGTTTTCCATCCCACTGTCTTCAGGACTCCTGCAGGTCTTCTGAAGCTTAAGGTAAGATTAAAAATAAAGAACAAACAACTTAGTTGCAAAGTAGAAGCTGGTGCAAAGCATGGAGGTCTAATTCTAGGGCAGAGAGGATCCTGTTTTGCATTGACCCCTGTCTATAGGAGCAATGACAATGTTAGAAAATTTCAATGCAGTATTTGTTTAAATAATCCAAGCAGAAAGAACAATAAGCCCAAGTTTATTACCAGAATTAAATATATATAAATTTATGTATGTATATATAAAGAAATTGCTTAGTATTAAAAAATGAAAGGATATATTATGTTTTCTTTAGTCTTTTGAAAATATGTATCAAAGTGCAGAAGTGTTTAACTATGAAAAATAAGTGTTATTGTAAGCAGGGAAAGTAGGAACCACTGAGTAGGACAATGTATTTTGTCTTGCTTAGCTCCCAAGAAATAACTGCAATATTTGCACTGCGTACAGTTTATGCCATTGCTTGTCCTTAGTGCTTTTGGTTTGTGTTCTGTAGTGGTGTTCATTGTCTTACATTCAGTGAATTAAACTCTTCCAGTGTATTTCCTTATTTCTCTGTCAATGTAGTACAGGCAGCTGGGGTGTCATCAGGATCCTTTCTCCATGACTGTAGTAATAGGATTTAGCATTTTCCAGGTGCTATCAGTATGTTCTCTTATATATGACTTTTTTCCCCTGGCTTGTTTTAGGTCATATATATAACTAAAACACATTCCAGAAGCCTTGTTTTCTAAATGCGTGTTGGGCACAGTTGTTAATGTTGCAGGTGTTCACATTCAGGGCAATATAAAATGCTGCTTATGACAAATGACAAATAATGGAATGCTCACTTTATAGCCTTAGGAGTTTGGCTTGGGCCTACAAACAGACATTATTTTTCATTTGTTTACAGACAGACAAGTTTATAATTAAGCCAGTAATGGGCATAAGCATTCTTGCAGCCTTTGTAGCTCATCTTTCTTGTAAGCATCAAAGAGAATATTTGTGGTAGAACTCACAGGAATAAGTGTGGGGGAATCAACAACACACAGATTCATTTTTTTATTTATTTATTGAATCTGGTTATCCCCTATCCTCAGATGATGATCTGTGCCTCTGCAATAAAGGCAAAGCATGCCTATTTTCTCTCTCTGCTATCACTCCAAATGCTGTAGATAAGAACGATGGCTGGACACAAGTACCACGCTGTGCACCCCAGAACACCAGAGGTATTAATGAACACAGGCAAAGACTTGTGTAACCATTACATCAGTGTCCTATTTCTGGAAATGACTATTGTAAATTACCATTTGGCTTAGGAATCCATCGTGCTGATCTGAAGCCTGCATGGCCCAACTGTGGATTACATCAAGCACATGAAAAAGCTGCCCAGGAATCCTGGCACAGAATGATGTTATTTTGTTTTGCATAGGAGACCCTGTGTGTTCATACATACACGTGTATAAATATGTAAAGTGGTTTGGACTGCCTGTGTCTGAGGGCAGAGCCCTGTATGTGGTAGACCCTTTAACTTCAGGGGTTGTACATCTTCTATTTCAGCTCTGAGGCAGTTGAGATGAGCTGAAGTGTCAGTCTTGGGGGGTCACTGGTGTGTGAGAGTTGCCACAACACAGTTTCTGTAAGGGCCCTTAGAGAATCTATGATTTGATTCCTCTTACAGCTTGGTCCGAACCAGCTTGTGTGTATTGGCTGTAAAGCCCATTTATGTCTGCAACACCTGGGGACACCAGTTTGGGGCTGTCTATCTGATGAAAAGGTGCTTGGGGTCAGGAGTTTTGAAGCCTTTAATAATTATCTAGAGGGATGACTTCTATTGAGGAAATGTTGCCAGTTTGATGATTTTTGTCATGGTTTATGTCTTTAGTTAGTGCCAGCAGTGTTAAAAAGCTGAGATTTTTGTGTCCATATATTTTACACTGAATTTAAAACACAAATATCTCATCATAAGAATCTTCTTTTTAAAAACTGAGAGAAAGAAAAAATATCAGTCTGGTTAAGAGGTGGTTGTTCTTATTAAGAAAACAGTGAGTTATTACTGCTACCTCTGATGTATCTAAGTCTAATAATACATGTATCTCTTTAGGACTAGACCTCAGAATAAATTGCAACATCAGAAACTAAATTAATCTCTTCTAAAACTTGATCCTCATGTATTTTTAAGGAAGTGGTCTATTCAAAGAACTCTAATGTATGAAGTCTTGTTAAGATTTAAGTCTCTGGAGGCTGAAGTTCATTTTTTGAGGAAGAAACACAGTTAACAATAAAATCAGGTAATGCCCAGTGATATTGTCACAAATAATTAAAATAAATTTGTAGTCAGAACATCATCAGTGTGTACAATAAATAATAGCTGAGAGGAAAGGCTGACCCCATGCTTGTTAAGTTGCTTGGAAGTTAATTTGGATGTGTTCAGGTGAAGAAAGAGGTTTGGTTGTGCGGGTTTTTTTTTTCTTTCAGCTGCAGTTTTCTTTGTAATTCCACAAGAAATGGAAGAATTTGGGCTTGTCAGACTCACCTGTGAAAAGCAGATGCCCTTGTACACAAGCAATCTTCACTCAGCTGGTGAGCAATGAATACAGAGAATGGACAGTGCAGTTGCTCCAATATTAAATTGCTCTTGCGAGCCTTTCAAGCTGGATTTCTTTCCAGCCCACAGGAAATGACTGATAATCCTTTTTCTTTTTTTTTTTTCCCCAGAGAAGGAATGTGCTGGGGTAGAAATACAGTATGTAACATAAAGATTAATACATATCCTAAAGTTAGATAATTGTAAAAGTATTGACTTTCTCCAATTAAAATGAGAGTAGTAAAACAAGGGAAGTTAATTGTAGTGAAACAAGGAAGTGGGAGAGCCTGGTTGCCTCTTACTATCATTGTTACCTGTTCCTTAGAATATTGCCAAACTTAAAATATTTGGGGTAAACTTTCAGTGCTTAGTATATTATTCAGATTTGCTGCCATAGGCAAGTTCAGTCATAACAGTTCACTTTTCCTGAGCAGAGGGCAGCCTTTCCTTTGGCATCTTTTAAATTCTGAGAACTTTGTGCTTTAACTATAATCTTTTTCTTCTGTAAAGAAAATCTTCATTTGTGCAGTCAGCTGGCTGATTCAATCTCCAGCTGAAAAATGAGCACAAGATGAGTGTATGTTCAGTCCTGTTTCTGATTCAGTCCTGTTTCTGATGGGTTTTAAAAAGCGCCGACAGCTTTAGTTAAACACAGCAGTGGTTTTCAGTATGTGGCTCTTTGTCTCTGTGCAGGATTCCTGTGCAGCAGGTCCTGTGAGAAAAAGCTCTATCAAACATTGGAAAAAAAAGAAATTTTATTTTAAGATTTTAAGGAACAAAAAGATCTCACAAGAAATAAGAGCTTAAACTCTCTGGGTAACCAGGAGAAAGGTAGAACAGGAGTAATGTTAATTTAGAGTATTTTGGGCAAGTCATGATCTTTCTTGAAGATTTTGGTATAAGTCGTGTTCTTAATTTTTCTTAAATATAATATTTTTTAAAATTACCAAACAGGTTACTAAGTACTTTTGTAGTCTCATAATATTATTTTGCTATTTTCAATAATTTACTTATATTAGTAATCAGTTAAAGAAAATTTTTAAATAAACAGTGATTAGCATATGTGAATTCTTATTCCTGGAGGCTTCATACCTGATGAAAGCAAAACATGAAAAAGATAGATAGATAGATAGATGGACATCAAATAAGTTGATATTCCTGTATTTAAAGCACCCAGAAGCATCTTTTCTCTGTAGGTGATGAAATGAGATGGGTGGGTTTCCCCACCTACTTTACAAACCTCTTCTGGATGGAAGGGGGTTTTCTGGAAATGCCTGTATCCTCATCAGGTATGGTGAGTGCCCACTCCTGGGCATCCCATGGCCAGCAGATTGAAGTCCCAGGAGATGACCCACACACCCACATTGCTTGGAATTGGAACCAGTGCCTGTTAAACTGGCTGGGAAAAGGTGTGCTGCTTTTAACAGGACCATTTCAGGACACCTCTGGTCAGTCTTTAATTTTTCCTTTACGTTGAACCACAGGCTCACAGAACCATGGAATAGGTTGTGTTGGAAGGGACCTTAAAGCCCATCTCCTTCCACTCTCTGCCATGGGCAGGGACACCTTCCACTATCCCAGGTTGCTCCAAGCCCTGTCCAGCCTGGTCTTGGACACTTCCAGGGATGGGGCAGCCACAGATTCTCTGGGCAACCTGTGCCAGGGCCTCACCACCCCCACAGGGAAGAATTTCTTCCCAATATCCCGTCTAACCCTGCCCTCTCTCACTGTGAAGCCATTCCCCATTTTCCTGTCACTTCTCTGTCTTCAGGTGGCCTGAGATGGGAGACAATGGCTTTTTAAGAAACCCAGTTCAGATGCTGAGTAAAACCCCACCAGTTCTGAGGTCATTGTCTCCCTTGTCTCACATTTTCAATGACCTCAGGCACTTTCAGCCCAACGTATCTGTCAGGGGATTTTAGCAATTTTTGAGACAAGTAGCAGAGTAGGAAAAGATGGAATGCTAAAGGAAGGTAGTGGAGCCCTTTTTCAGGTATCTCTGGTATTCTTTGATTAAACCTAGGCATGCAATATTCTGGATATGATGCTAATATTTTGTTGAATGTTTTTAAATTTTTTTTTTCTTTTTTATGGAAAGGAGCTGCTTCTGCTCTGTGAAAACTCCAGAGTGCACACTGTTGTTGAAAAGTAAGTTTTAAGGACATGTTGTTTTCAGTGTAAATGTGAAGCTGCTGGTCACAGGCACACAGACTACCCTAAATTCATAAATTCATGCTGCACTACTACAAATACTGCTTATAGGAAGTTAGTTTAAAGAAAGTGCAGTGTATCTTTCTCCCATTTCTACATATGGTTTAGCAGCCTGATCAGTCAATACCATGTGACCACTCAGCTGTCTTTGGAAGAGCTTCACAAATCACAGGCGAGTTGAGGGCTCCTGAGCTGTTTGATATAATCAGGACATGCATCTATAAAACTGGTTTTGTACAGCCTATATTCAAGCAATTAGCTGGCCTCTCTGTTCTTTTTTTCTTTTTTTTTAATTTCAGTATTATTGGACAAGGAAGTAGTGTCTCCACAAAATTCAGATTTAGTAAACTGGCTACAACAAACAATCATTAAAAAAAGGCATGAAAGACTAAATAATTCTAAGTATATGTAGATTTAATTGTAATGGCTGTGCCATGTATTATGCTCAGACTCTGGAATGAGGCACAGGGACTGACATAACTTGCTCTGAGTATTCCCTGGATTAAAAATCCTTGCTGTTTGGATTCTGTCATGAAATGGTTGGCATCCCAACAGTCGTGACAAGTGTATATGTTGGCAAGGAATTAAAAGTGGTGGTGCCTCTGAAGTTTAGCAGGAGGTTTTCTGCCTGGGGATGGCAGGCAGTTGTAGCTGTTACAAATGCCATTCCCTTGTCTGCATTGCAGCTCATTTCTGAAACAAAGCAAGCTTGGGCACATGTTCCACTTTGTAATAGGAACTGCTACATTTGGTTTTCTTTGAGTCTTCTCTGACACTGGAGTCTTCATGTGCCCACTTCTCTTTTTTTTCTTGTTGTTTTGTTAATAAATCAAACCTGACTACAAGATCTCTCTGCCTCTAAACCACAGTAAGGACTGCTTGAAAAAGCATGAGCCTCCCAAATTTTTACCCTCAAGAGGAAATAACTGAGTTTTTTGTTTGTCTTTGATCCAGTCTCATCAATGCAATTTTCCTTCTTCAAACAATTGAGCCTGCAGTTCATTATAGTACAAGACCGGAACCCTTCTATTACCTTATTTTTAGCAACAATTAAATCGAGCCTTAAAATTGCATTTGCAAAAAGAAAGGCCTGCACTAGTCCTGAATCTGAGAACTCAGCTCTTAAAATTTGCTCTCCCTGAGGCTTCCAAGAGGGGCAGCAGCAGATTGAATCCCAGCACTTTGCTCTCCTGGATGTGTCATTTGGTGGTGTGGCTTGTTGGAATTTCTGGCCAAATGAAGCGTACGGGTGACCCTACAGAACAATTTAAATTCTGACATCCTCATTTTCAGAATTCCCACTTGCTCTGATAAAGCACTTTAAACGAGTTTTTACTCCTTTGAAGTGTAGCCCTGTTGCGCTCGTGTCCGTGACCTGAGGGTGCTGTGCCGCTTTGGGTGGGGCAGTCCCCTGGACCGCCTGGACGCGCCACTTGTCCTGGGAATCCTTTCTGGCCTCCTCCAGCCCTGAGCTGAGGATGCAGGGTCAGAGAGCACCAGGATGCCTCAGGCAGCTGCATCTGTGCTGGAGACTCAGTGGAGCTTCTCAGCCTGGCACAGTGAGGAGCTCCCACCTTCCAAGCCCCCTCCCAGCATCAAGGACACGGGGTGCTCTGCTCCTGTGGGGTTGAGCGTCTTCCCAGAGCACAGCCTCTGACTATTTGTACATGATGAAAACATAACTTCCCTTCAGCTTATGGAGCTTACAAGCTCTTAGAGGCAAGAATTGATGGAGAGACAGGTTGTTTCTGCTGCAGAGTCAAGGAGCTGTGCTGCAGAAGAGAGGAGATGTTCTGCCACATGATTTGTTAGGGTCAAGCATTGCCTCCAGACTTTTAAGCTTCTTCTAAGCAAGAATGTTTATCTGCAGTTGGGACTGACTGACACCATCACTTCTTCGTAGGACATTTGCCGTTAGAGAATGTTGTAGTTTTCCTAAACATGGCTGTTAAAAGTCTGGGAAAAGAAATTTGCTACTTAGGCAGGACAGAGGGGAGGAGATTTGGAAGTGTCTGCTGAACTTGTGAGAGCAAACTGCTGTCACAGTGACTGTGGGAGCCCAACTGGAACTTAGAAAGAGGAGCATAGCTTGAAACACTGGATATTTTAATGTCGTCGTACCTGACGGAGATATCCACATGTTATGGGTAGTAAAGCTCTGTGAATACCCATATTAAAGTTCGCTGCAAAAATATGGGGCCCTCATGTTATTTACCTAGCATGGTGTGCCTGGAAGCGTGGTTAGCATCAGGCAGGATGAGAGATCCACAGAGAGAAAAAAATCTGATTAACAGCACCTAGAATTGGGCAGAGTAGCCCCCTGCAAGGAACCAGACCCCTCAGAATGCAAAACTGCTGGACCAAGATTTCAGGACCATGTGGAAGAGCTGTGTCTGTGTATGAGCCTGAAAAAGGGGATAAAAATGACAAGATGAAGGTTGAGCTTTCTTACGCTTTCACCAGACAAAATGAAAGAGTGAAATAAAATTGCCAGGAATGAATACACAAACTCTGGAACAGCTGGGAAAAGTATTTGAGGAAAATGTACAGGAGGTAGCAGAAGGCTACTTTTCTCTAAATCCCAAAAGCAAGAAGCAGAGAAGAGGATAGATGCTTGCATTGTGTGGTGGAAAATTCTGGCATGCACATGTACATTAGAGACATAAAAGATCTCCTAATTAGAGACAGGATCATTTGTGGGACATGTGATTCCAGTTTACAGGAGGAATTGCTGAGAAAAAAAACATCTAACCCTAAAGGAATGAATCAAAGAATAAGAACAGCTGAACTGTCCAGGAAAAGGAGCAAAACAACGGCCACTTTTTGCAGGACACAGCAGAGGCCAGGAGAGACGGACGAGAGGGATGAACCTGTGAGCAATGCACAAAAGTGAAGTAAGATTTGGGGCTGGTGAGAAGGGAGCCATGAGGATTTAGTTCAGCAGTGGGCAGTGGTGCTGTGTCTGGCCTGGCAGGCTCTCCCCTCCTCGGTAGGGATACAGGAGGCAGAAGGAAACCACGGGACGGTGACAGGGCATTGGTGAGGTGGACGAAGCAACAGGCTGTTCTGCAGCTCAGCATGTCTGAAGGAAAACAGAATCAAAGAGCCAGCCTTTAGGGGTCTCTGGGTTAGCAATCTCTAGTTAGTCATCAAATGTTTGCATGGAAAGCACAACTGTCAAAAGGAAAGTTGGGGTGATACATTTGCGTTTCCAAGAGAAGAGAAGGAGGAAGATAAGGTTTGAAAGAGGCACCAGGAAGTCAATCTGTCTGAGCGTGACCCGAATGTTACCCCGGTTTTCTGTGTTTCTCTACGCCATTCTCTAAAGAAAAGCCAATTATATTTCAGAAGAATGGGGGCCTCTCATGTTGTTATTCATCATGTGGCACATGAAACACCAACACTAACTCCGAAACTGTGAGTTAACCTTGTCCTTTCATCACTTATGGCCATCTCATCACTAGGCTGGTGACTGCTCAAAGCTGCCTGAAAGTGGTTGAGCCCCAGACAACTAAACTTTTGTACATCAGTACAAAAGCAGCAAAGAAGATGAGAAGGAAAACTGATTGTCCCTAGGGATGCAGCATAGTGGTTTGAGTAGTCCTGCTTAGAAAGTCACTTGTGGCTTTTATAACGAGGAACTTAAGGTTTGAATTTTCAGACTTATTAGCTGTACATTTGTTTGTTTTTTATTAACTTAATATACTACGTGCCACATTTTCCTTGGGGTATTGAGTCAAGTGTTGGATTCATCCAGTTTAGTTCTAAATGCATGGGCTCTCTTTTTCATAAAACTTTGAAAATATTTAGGTCTCAAATTTCCTGAAGGATTTTGTTTTATGTCTGTATATTTTGGTACAGCAGCTAATGTTTTCTGTCCTGTTTCCATTCTGACAATATGTGCTTCTGGCTAATGTAGAGAGAGAATGTAGTTTTTGTTTGTTCTCTTTCTTGACCCGTGAGAATTAGAGTTGTCTTCTTATATGAGCAGACAGAGTTAAACCACTTTAGTCTACAAAAGAATCACTGGAAGTTACCAATCCTAGTGCTCTCTGCTTCAATGGAAAGAAAAACAGGTTTTAAAAAGTCTGAGAAAGATATGGCTATTAAGCTAATCCAGTATACTTCATCTAGCTGCTAAAAATCTTGACTCTTAACAGTGATTAAATATAATTACATCAGTAAAGGTGGTATAAAAAAACCTGTGGCTTTCATTAGAAGCTATCTTTAGGAAACCATGATTCCTTGACTTAAAAAGTTACATGTAACATCACTGTTTTATTTTGGGAGTACTTTGAAGGTTTCTTAAACACAGGGTTATGTAGAAAAATTAAATAAACCCCAGCAGAACAAATACACAATTCTGAAGTATTCTTCTATATTTCAATGTATATCTGCAGTGCATGCTATTTATTAAAAAAGAAAATTGGGCGTAAAACTGAATAAATAACTGGATAAATATTCAGCCATCTTAAAAATCCGATCAAATAGTGAAGACATGTGGAAGAAAAAAACAAATTAGCAAACCACCACCTCTGTGCCAGTTAAAATTGTCATAGGATGGAATGGAAGGACTCCTAGTAATTTAAATTAAATTAAATTCTTTTTTTTTTTGCTCAAAACTCTTCAGTTTGGAAGGGAATCTGTTCACTGTTTTAAGAGCTGAAAAACAATGTTGCTAAACTTTTTCTCTTATTTTCATAAATTTAGAATCCGAGCTGTGTCAGAGCCTTAACATCGCACAATCTTTATAGAGAATTTAAAATTTCTCCAAGTTATATGATCCAAAAAAGCTCTTCCTAGATGGTCAGATGTTAAAAAATTCAGCAGTTTTGGTATAATGCAGAACACCACATGCTGCTCTGTATCCTTGGGCTGAACTGGATATTTGCACTTTTGTGTTTGTTTTGTAGATTATGAAAAATTGTGTAAACTGAAAGAGGACTGTAAAACCTTCTATGCTGAAATACTGAAAAATATAAAATAATCTAGTTCTTACATAGCTTTGTCACTGCCAATGTTAAATGTTACTGCAAGTATTTTTTGCAAAAATCTGAGTTACTGCAAAGACAAAAGTACAACAGTGAGCCTTGTTTGCTTAGAGAAATCATATACTCCCAATGTGCTCCTGGGGAATAATCATCCATTTTTTGTGGGTATTCAGGTGAAGTGATAATTCTGAAGCAGAGAATGCTATTGATAATGTTTCCTCTGGGATATGCAGTAAAAATTTATTTAGCTGTTTCCATAAACAGAGTTTAAGCAAAGTTTAAGTCCAGGTCATGACTGGCCCATGGTGAGATGCTGAACTAAATGCTGATGCGTCTTCTCCACATACTTTCTGCTTTTAAGTTATTAGAGATATGAAAACCATAAAAAATATGTTAATATTTTAATATTAGGGCATTTAATGAAATATTCCAAACATAGGCATATATAGATAGATATGCACTATACAAAAAAAGATAGTGTGGATGATGAAAAATTAGTCCCTTGTGAATTCATTCTTTCTATTCTGTTTAACTATTTGCCTCTTATTTTGAGAATCCCGATGTGGAAAAATATTTTTATAATTTGTGTTTGGCATTTTGGCCCTCGTGCAGTTTTGATTCACAAGTTGAAATTCTGTTTCCATGGAAATCAGCTGAATTTTTGATAAGCTTTGAATTTCTCCCACGAATTAAGGCAACTGGGGAACATCATTTGGGCTGATTCTCTCCTTAATGTCAGCCGTAGTGTTTTCCCTTTTATTCCATATGAATGGGAGCTGTATTTTGATGATGATTTAAATCAAGATTCCCAAATGTTACTGCAACAAGTTCTCTTTTTCAAAGGTAAATGAGGATATTTGATAGCATCAAGTTATTGTGTGACAGCCATCCACGACTTCCTCAGCAGGAGCAGCAGATCTGCCCCTGCCCCACACCATAAACACTGGCAGTCAGTGTAGTTTTTCTCTGATTACTTTCAGAACAGTTGAAATAAAAATGAACACTATTTTTTAGGAAGTCAAAAAAAAAAATAAAGCCTATAATATAAGCTTGCTATATGGCTTGAGAGAATGGGTTTAGGCTAAACTTATTTTATTAGAATAGTCAGGAGAAGTGAAACTCCAAGCACCAGCTCTGTGTTTTCCCAGCTCTAACTCATAACTGGAAGAGGTAGGGGTAGGAATTGGCTGCCATGGGCAGGGTGGGACAAGAATGCCAACATTTGCTACTCTGCAAATGTCTGTCCCAGGCCCTCGGATGGGAGGGTGGCAGTGAAAGCAAACCCTCCCCTGCCCTGGAAATGCCAGGTGATGGACTTGAGCAATATTCACATTCTGAGTGTATTTCTGGCTTTCCTAATCTTTGATCCTGCCATTGAATCCGCGGGGGTGCAAAAATCCACCCACACAGATCCGATGTCAAAATCCTGGCCTTAATTATTTATGGTTTGGTTTGGACAAATTACTGTTCTCTGTGCAATAACCACAGTTATTACCAGAAATACAAGACAATCTAAAACATACATATTATACATTATGTAGGTATGAACATTTATTTTTTTATAAAGGTCAACCCTTTATTAATGTATTTTGACTACTAACTGAAATTCTCATTTCTGAGTCTTGCCCTGTGCTGCATTTCACCTGACCAGACTGGCCTGGATCTATGGCAATTAATTCTCAGAAAAAAATGAGTTCATAATGTTTATAATCTGAAAGCCAGCCTAGAACAAAAAGAACATCCAGCTTTATACACCTTGCACTAAGATCCTACTCGTTTGTTAAACTGCAGACGGACTGTACGAGTTTTCTACACTGAAGAGGCACCCCCTTTTTAACTGTCTCTGGGCTCTATTCATGATTCTAACCATCTCAAGTTAGATCATTTTCATCTGCATATAAACAGAAGATGAATCTCTTAGGAAGAAAACCTCTTTAAACAGGAACAGTAAATTTCACAAAAGAAAACTACAACTAGAATTTTGCAGCAAAATCAGACATGCCAGAGCCACTGCAGAGCTTGGCAATGCCAGCCAGCACCATTCTTTAATTAAGTAAGGAAAACTTAGTGAGTTTTATGTGTTTCTCAGTGTCTTTCTTTCCTTCTTTTCATCTTACTTTTTCCTGAATTTTTAATTGTAACTTAATGCTGGTATAGTTGCTGACATAATGCTTACAAATAGGTTCCCAGCAGTTGAGTTATTGCTTTAAATTTGGAGTTTTGTCTTTTGTTTTTTCCTTACTAGAACTGTGTATAAAAATATGCTCTCTTCAAAAGTTCCTGGGTAGGACATGGCAGGCCTGGTCATTTCAGTTCTTGAATGTTCTCAGTTAGAAGTCAACTGAAATTCAGCAGAAGCTCCCAGGTAATTCCTGTGCCTGCTTAGAATTGTTAAAAACTGAGTTTTGTTTGACGTTAAAAATCTGTATCCCATTTTTCAATGAGGTGCCAGTCAGGTGCTGTACAACATATTCCTAATCTTTTGGTTTTGATCTGATGAGAGAGTAGTACTAGTTTTGATTTTCAAGTTCATCTAGGCTTTTGGATCTGAGACATCAGTGGAGTGTGTTATAGATATGAATTGCAGTCCCAGTCTCAGTGTCTGAAGCAGTTCCTAGAGTCACAGGAAATACTTGTTTTGCACATGTTGTTATTGAGGAAAACCCAATGGCAATAAAAGTATTCCAGAATGGAAAACACTTTCTAGTAAAAATCACATTTGTGTGATTGGCCTATCTGAAAATGCTAGAACCTCACAAAGCACAGCAGATCTGTCTCACCAGAAGTAGTATACTTGCTTTTCACTAAAGAGTGTTTGCAGTTTTTGGAAATTAAATACAGCATTAGCATTTTTCCAGGTTATTAAATAATGCAAAAGACCTTTTCCAGTTGGGTACAGTTTGTATTTCCAAGTCATGGTTGTGTCTGGTGCTTCTTCAAAAAAAGTGTTTTCAAGCTTTCAGAATTGCACATTGCGGAGCTTTGGTTCTTTGCAGTTGGTGTTGGAATGAATTGTTTTCTAAGCCTGAACTAAACCTCTTGAGGGGTTCCTCTGTCTCCTCCTCATTGAGAGGAATTGTAAGCTAACGCTGAGGGTCCACTTAAGGCTTTTAGTGATGAGAAGCCTGTTTCACAACAGGGAAGAATTTTGCATTTAATATATTTGTACAGTTTTGTTTGGGTTTTTTTCCTGCAGAATTACCAGATTCTATTGTGGCTTGTATGGATATTATGATTTTTTTTTAAGATTGTGACCCAAAGTTTAAAAATCATTGATCATTCTGGAAATGACAGTGTTGAAGAGCTAATGTAGAAAACTTGCTGATAGCCCTTTAAAAGGTTTCAAAGTGTTCAGCTTTGTGCAGGAGATCCACCTATTAAACTGTCTCAGGCTGGGATACAAAAGCCCAAACTTACCACCTTTCAGTCTTTGACCTACTTCAATTTTTATAAGAAATTGCTATAGATATCTACTTCCCAATTAATACAAAGTGATATCTGATAGTTTCCCGCAGTGAAAAATTGTCTGCACATATATATTCATAAGGGAAGCATGGATGTGACACAAACAAGAACTGTGTTTCATCTTTCAAGCTACAATTAGATTGTGGCTTTTCAAAATCTGCAGATTTTCTCTGTAAATTAATCTTCCAGTGTCTTTTGTTGCTGTCTTTCAAGTTCTATCGGCTTCCAGCTAGAAAGCTAACGATAAAGCATCAGAATTGCACCCTTTTAGAAGAAGAAAAGCAGGGTAGGCATCTGTAATAGTAGTATAATGACACCAAATCTGCATGTACAGTTTAGAATTATTTGCCTACATGCTCATTCATTGGCACACAGACGTTTTCTTCAGCGCTTTATCTACATACGATGTTTTGCAGCACCAGTCTGGCATCATTAGACATCTACCCGCCAGCATTTTAAAGATTTTTCCACAGAGCCATAAAATTGCACCTTCCTCATTGAATCTAAAATCCAGCCCACCTGTAATAACAGAGCAGTGGAACAGTATGGATCTCTCCTGGATGTCTGCAGTGCAGTGAGCTGGGGTGGCTTGCCTTCACACTGAAATAAAGGTCGTGTCCTAATGTTATGCCTTCCTGTTTAAAATGAATGGCTTGTAAATGTTTATCTCAGCTAGAAGTGAGAACATGGTCTATGTCTGTGCTCTCCAGTTCCCCCTTGGAGAAGCCGTGCAGCGAAACAGCTGCGTATCCCTTCACGTCCTTCTCTTGCTGTTAAACATGTACATCTCTGGCTTCAGCTCTTTGCCAGGTTTCCCCCTGCTCATGTTTGGATTCCAGGTTGAAGCTTGAAGTAGTGTTGTTTGGATCCATAGTGGGTTACATTGTTTTCTCCAGGAAAGAGCAAGCAAAAGGGATCAGCTCAGAGCAGGAGGACTGACAGTCCATGCACAGCATCATGCAGTGTAGAGTTTCTTTGGTTCTGCCAATAGGTATTGCAGTGTAAAATATCTGGAGGCTAGTTGGGGCTACTTCTCTAGAGACAGGACCAAAGTATACAGTATGCTGGCTTTCATTTTGCTGTTTTTGGACAGTCAGGGCTGCTTTCCATTTCCTACAATGTCCAATATAACCAAGTCACATGTGCTCAGTAATGGAGGCTTCTGAGACCTGGGGCTTCTGTAAAAAGGAAAGGAGCAAAGTAGTATTTATACAGTATAATACTTTGATTCGCTAATGGGCTGTGAGGTGGGTGTTATCATGAATTACTGTGCAGCAAGAAAGATTCTAAAACACATATCAGCTTATTCCATCTCCAAATCATTGCAGATAACACAGTGTTTAATTTCTGATTAGACTTGTGTTGTGCTAATTCTCGTGAGCAGTGCAAGTGGTTGATGTGCTGCATTTCAGTGGCAAGTAGCAGAGCAGCTGAGTGGAGCTCAGTGATGAAGCCAGCATCCAGCTGCTGAGGAAAGCACGCTGCTCCCAGAGACTGATTTGCAGGATGAACACACGCTGATTGGTGTGGCCTTGCTCCGAGGGGAAGGAGGAAATAAAGGCACGTAGTCTTCAATTAGACTAATGATATTCTAGTCCTAAAAGGCTTAGGAAAGAAACATCTAACTGAAAATAAAAGTCCAATGTGTAATAGTTCTCAAAGCATGTATTTAATTTGGATAGTATTTTTCACTGTTTCTTAGGAGAGGATGGGCATTATTCTTTTTCCATGCCTCAGTCCCCTGTATTTAAAATACAGATGGTTCATCCTAAGTGCTGGTTTCTGTACATGTAAGTAATAAGTGTAATCTTCAAGGCAGAGCATTGTGAACTGCTTCTTGATGGAACATGCCAGAGCAGCATAGGCATTTTATGTAACTAAAATTATTTCAGAATCGTTTTTGCCAGCACTTTCCTTTGTGGCCAGCTCAAGTCAATATGTTTGATAGTACAGTTCCACTGTGGAAATAAAAATAGCAATATGGATTTGATATAGACGGTCTTATTGAGCTAGACTGGGTTAATGCAAGGAACATCTCCTAGCTTAAGCCCTGTAGTCAGGTCCAAATCTCTTCAGTCAGATTCTTAATGTAAAGTTTGGGTTTTTCAAATCATCATCATCATCATCATCATCATCATTGCATTCAGCACTAAAAAAGGCTGTGCCTATGACTCTTGGATGTCATTCTTGTAGCATTTGATTTTTTCACAGCCTTTAAAGCCAAGTGAGGCTAAGCAGGGCTGTTCCTCTGCTTTAGGGTCTTTTTGGGTCCCCCATACATGTGTTAAAGGAGAGGGGCTGGCTAAGGAGTGGCATTTTCTCAGGATGATCAAGCTGTGGCTTGCTGCAAATCCCATCTGCTCTCTCTGCATGCAGCATCAGAGGCCCTTCCTGGAACAAGCTCCTTGGGGATTTACCTACATAAGGTTGCCAGTACGGGCTCACTGGAAAGGCAGATGGGCCACATGATGACAGACTTGGACCAGTTGCATTTGGCAGAGAAAAGATCTGTGGAGTAGGATAGTGACTTTATGGGTCAGAATTCCTTTTTAAGTGGTATTCTTTGTGGATCTCATCCCCCAGTCAAATAGCAAATATTGTAGTACAAACAGCAGTGGTACCGTGCAGGGCTTGGATTTTCAGAACTGCCAAGTGAGCACTGCAGGCTGCAAAGAGCATGTTTGTGCAAACCGTGGAACAGATCAAGGTATTTTTTCCTGTCTGAGTGCTTCAGCCTGCCAGGGATACTTTTTTGCAGGCTGTGTAAAGAAAGGTTAGATTTTGCTTTGTCAGTTGACATTGGGGTGAATTAAATTAGACTTGAAAGCCACAACAATATCCTAGGTAATAAAACTTAATCTTGAAGTAAGAATGACACATTTTTCTTCTGCTTGAGAAAGGAAGGTGTAGGGCAACCCAGACTTCTCATACTGTTTTGTCTCTCACAGAAAATGCAAAAAGAAGGCTCTGGACTTTGCAAGAGCTTTAGGAAACTTGGGGGAGAAAATCATGTGGCATCACTTGACCCAATTACGGGCAACATGTTTTAAGTGTATGAACTTGTAAAGTGGTCATGCTTTTTAACACTCATTAAAAATGTTCTGCTACTTGTTGTGAAGATGAAACTTGTCTTGGACTTCACTGGCAGTGAAACCAGGGTTGCTACAGATCTGTGTTGCAGATTAGGTCATTTACTCATATTTCAGTTATGTTTTTTCCAGTTTCTCTTCCTCCACTGCACTGTTAAAGTAGCTGCCTGGAGTGCCATAGGCATTGAAAAGGCTTGAAGCACTAAAGAGAGAAACTTTGGGTCCTTTTTCTTGGTCAAACAGTTTTTTATGTACCAAGTACAGTATTCTATGCTTCCCAAGGAAACAGATATCATTTACTATAGTTTAAGATAACACAAAAGCCATCCCGGCTCTCCTTGAAGCCAGTGAGAACATTCCACTTGCTTTCAGTGGGAATTTGCAAGCAACCCATGATGCAGTTTCTGTCAGAGCAGGAGAAAGCTGAGTCCACAGTACCATGCAAATGTAAAATGAAAGAACTTGGTGCCATATCATTTACACATTTCAGAGAGAAACTGTCTTGGTTATGGAGGAAGAGTGCCATGAACTTGTTACTCAGGCACTTGCACATCCAGAGAAATCCAGAGAAAAAGTCCAGAGAAAGAAGTATGCAACTGCCCTCCAGCCTGGTAGTGTTTTGTTTGAGTGTGTATTAGAGCATGGGGGAAGGAGTGACCACCTTTTTGTCCTGGGCGTTCCCTTCAATCTGGAAGGTGAAGTGTCAGCTGCTGTTTGAATGTGTAATAATCACCAGTAAATCATAAAGTCTAGAGTACTTGGCTTGTGCAAAGCAGAGCTTGAAATGGAAGAACTCCAAGGAAGACATCTCTTTTTTAAAGAGAGGTTTCCCCTGGGCTTTCCCTGCCACAAGCTAGCAGAAGTTTGGCTGCCCCAGAGCTTTCCCCTGTGCACCTGCTGCTCACTGTGCCTGAGCAGCCCTGACAAGGGGAACCCAGCACTGGTCTGTGTGTGAAGGGAAATGTATGGGTAAATGTACCTTCCAGACACCTGCTTCAGCAGCGTGGCAGCAAAAAGAAATGTCTCATGTTCCCTCTGTGTGAGATCAGCCTTAAAATCCTTCAGAACAATGAGGCATCTCTGCAGCTGTGGAGAGCCTGGGGCCTCATCAGGCATTCTTGCATTTCTCAGCTTATTCTTGTTGCACCTTGATAGAGGTAAGACTAATTATTAGATCCTCAGCTTTAGACTCCCTGCAGTTACTCAGTGCATAGAGTTTACTTTATCTATCATTTTCCACTCTAGCCTTACAGTTTACTTTAGGGAGATTATATACTTGCAGCTGCTGGCAGAATTTGCCTACCAGGAAAGGACATGGTTTTGAACTCCATGGGATGTTACTTATGTGTAAATCATTTCATCTCATCCAAATAGTGGCCACTCCATCCTTTTTCACAGTATACCTTGCCTTAATACTGGAAAACAATGAGTGATTTTGGGTGATCAGGCTCAGCAATCTTCAAGGGGGACCCAAAATCTTGAGAAATTGCTGTTAGGAAAGATTATATCTTCTAAAATCACATTGCCCCACGTTTTGAAAATCTCAGGCTTGCATCAAAATTCATAAGAGACCAAAGCTCAGTGATATTTAATGAAAGAATACCTTTATGGAAAGCACTTTATATGCACAGTAAATGCATTTTAGACCCCGTTTGAAATGGATGTGTAGAGCCTTATGTTCAGAGAAAGGCCAAAACATAGGAAACAGAAGCATTTGAAACTGGGAACAAGCATGTGGGTCTTTTGCTACTGGATCTGGATTTTAATTAGACCTCTGTGCTGCTGACAAATCATTTGTCCCCAGTTCCTGAGTAACCAAGAGATGGAAAGTTTTCATAAGATTTGGACTGTAGTTTTCCTATAGTGTGCACACTCCAGGTGAGTTGGCCTAAGCCAGTGAGTTGTCTGTGTGTGCAGATGTTGTACCCCAGTTAAACACAGTTCCCGTTCAGCTGAAGAAGGGGAGCAGGAGAAGGGTTGGCACAGTAGCCAGTAAATCCAGCAAAGCTTCAAGCACTGCCAGTAGTCTTCAGGGTGGTTCAGTTCAGGAGGTTCAAAACAGTTGCTAAAGGACCAGTGCAAGTATTTTCCATCCTGTTCTGTGAAATGACATGGTTTGTTTGCTGTTGCTTGTTTACCTGTTCTGCATGGTATGTCACATTTATCAGTCAAATAGACTATAGGGAGTAATAGTACTTTAATGATGATGTTTTGAGTTTTGCTGTGTTTATTCTGTGTTTTCTGACTTAATTCATACTCAGATGGCTTTTTCTTCTGCTGTTCCAGTATATCTGTCTCAGGCTGCCCCTAAAAAGAAAAAGCAGTAATCTGGCAAAATGAACTCAGAACACACAAAGAGGAACCACTGGAGACTAATCTGCAAGGTATTCAGGTATTTGCACTTTCACATCCTATACCAATAATTGGTGCACACACATGATATGCTCTGCAGTTCTTGTTCTTGTTAACTAACACAAAGTGGGTGAGAAAATTACATAAATAAACAAAAAGTCATGTGAAAGATGAAAGTTTTTTAGTCAGAATGCCCCCATGCAACTTAAAGATGGAGCCAGGTTTGTAAAGATAGAGTTGCAGCTCCAAGTTCAGCACACATTGATGCTGCTGTCCATCACATCTGTTAACCAGGTCAGATTTTACCATCTGTTACTGCCCAGTGCACTGATGGCCATCTGAGAAGTGGTGGAGAAAGAGGATCCTTCTCTGACATCCACTGGAGTGTTCACAGAGTGAAGAGCCCCTCCTCTGCTGATGGGCTAAGGCACCATGACACTCCCAGTGACCTCAGGAATTAGGTCCTGGGCTAATCCTACAGTGAGGAAGAAATTGGTTTTGGTTCCCAGAGATGCCAGAGGTCCTGTGTCATTTACCAGGCCTCAAGGATTTTTGTGAGTTTTAGGTTGTGTATATATCCTGTATACAGCTGAAAGAAAATAAGGCTTTCGCAGTTCTTCTCAGTGCAGAAATGAGACTTTCTAGTTGCAAAGCAAGAACAATCTAGAAAAATGTTGTAATTTTCTAGATAATAGGAAAACAGATTTTTGTTTTATGAATACATATAGGAGAAAGTAGCACAGCTCTGTTGAGTCTATGTCTCTGAAGGAGGGAGAATGCTTGTGTGATTCCTTTTCCATGCTCCGTGTGAGCAGGTGATGACAGACATGCTATGGATGTGCAAAGTGACAACTTAATGGCAGCAAGTAATTACATACATGTTTGTATGATGATGTAAGTGCAGAGGTTGGCTGTACACAGCTTCGTAGCTGATTAATTGGGGGAAGCAAATGAGCTGCGATGAGAGTAAAGGGAAGAGTTGTGCTTGCAGAGTGCACCAATACCAAGGTGCATTCAGAGAAAACATTTTATTTGTACAATCATTGCATTCTTATGTTATCTCTTTACAATTATTAAGCTGTTACAATTAACTAGTGTTCATAATGAAGTATTTTAAACAAACCCACAAAAGCAGAGGTATCTCCTAAGGGTATATATTTAATGGTTATGTCACTGACATGTGAAAAAACACTCTTGTTGAATGTTATATCATATGTGACTGTCTGAAAGGCAGATGCAAGTAAACAGCAAAGTGTGGGTATTATTTTAATTCCTGAACTACACACTCTATCACCTTCCAGATATTTATTCACATTGGTATTTTTTATGTGTGCATTCCCGTGGTTTTGGCAGTGTGTTCGTAGACACCTTTGATGGACTCTTTCAGATTCTGCTACCAAACTGCTTCTGGAGCTTCATGCAGTTTGCTTCATTTGAGAGAACCTCAGATAAGTTATATGGAAAACTCATAGTAAATCCCACAGTACCAGGTTTTGCTGCACATGATGGCAGGTGTAACACATGGGACCAGTGAATGATGGTATAGTATTTAGTATTATTAGTACTTTTTCTTTCAGTATTTTGTCTTTTTTTTCTTTTTTTTCTTTTTTTTTTTTTTTTACTTTGTTTTTTCACTTTTTTTTTAGCATTAGACCTCCAATGCAAGTAGTTGCTTGCCATGGCGTCCCAAAAAATTAAAGTGAAGGGTGGAAATTCTTGGTTTTCTACCAAGTGTTTTAGAACCTTGAGCCTGCTCATTAGCCTTCAGAAACATCCTCAGTCTCACTTTAGAACCACAGTTTTCTCTGTAAGAACAGGAAACTGCTGTCAGAATCTCCTAATGTAGAATTTGGAAAGGTTTCTATTCAACTTTGCAGAGTGATACTGTTTTCTTGTAAGAAGACTAATTGTATCTAAATAATTTAAACTTTTAACCCGTTTAAAAATAAGTACACTTGAGATTAAAAACTGCTTTACTGCTCAGTTATGCAGTTCCTTCAAAAGAGTTATCACTTAAAGGCAGGAGAAACAAGCCTTACACCAATTTTATTGACAATAGATGGGAAGAATAGTACCTGAGAACATTCTATAAGCTGAAATTATGGACTCATTCTGTACCCAAAGGTGGTGGTCAAATCAAACATCTAGTATTTTAGATGAGAATTACTGGCCTTCCTTAATGTTCTGAAAACTCATCATTATGGGGAAAATAGACTTTGAATTTCAGACTGTGATCATTCCTCAAAATGAGAAACTCTTAAAGTTGGATCTTCCTCTAAGAAATTTCAGACCATATATGATTTGGGTAACTATGAGTAACAAGCTATTTTAGAAAGGAAATTTTTTTCCTTCTTTGGGGAAAAAATGTACTTAATGCTTTTTGCAAACCTTTCATGTTTCTAACACTACCCTATACACTATTTTCTAAACAAATTACAGGTATAACAAAGCTGCTTACAAGCGTTGCTGTGTTTGAGAAATACAGCTTTTAATTTGGTTCTGTTTTCACAGAAGGAGTGCTTCCATTTCACAAATTTTGTGTAATTTTGGGACCTGAGAAACTTGCAATCAGTATTTTATCACAGTCAGAATTTCTGAAAGATGATAGCGCTTTAAAAGAAACTTTTCCTAATTATGCGATTTTGCAAAACTGTCAAAACCTGGTCTTTCTCATTCCAAAACAACCTGCATTGAGCACAGGAAGGAATAGTATCAAATAGCTAATAGAGAATGTGATGTTTGCTGGGTCTGGTAACCAAGACAATGGTTCCAGACAGTGCAAGGAGAGTTGGTTCCATGCTTTGAGCTTTGGTTCTGCATTGAGTGCTGACCATGGTGTCAGGGTGCTGTTAAGTTGGTGGGGAAGTTTGGATGCCTTTGTTTCAAAACTATGGCTTTGTACCTGCTACCCAGCCCAGACATGAGCAGTTCCTGATGCAAAAGGAAGACTAGGGAGAAGTGGTTAGTTGTATGTCAGCTGTAAAATCTAAATGCAGCGATGACACTGAGGAGGGAAAAAGGAATAAGGACAGCCTTAATTTTTAAAGTTCCTGAAGTTGTGGTCTGTAAGTTTGGTTTCCTTGATAATGTTCAAAAACATGAATTGGTTTGGGGTTTTTTTCCTTTTATTTTTTTTTCTTAAGGCAGGTCATTCATTGGACCTAAGTAGCATTTATTGAACAGTAATGTGGGGAGGGAAGAGAGTTTCAAATATGAATTAAGTCTGAGTTATAGTGACTCATAACTGACAACAAAACACCCAAGAAGAGACATGAGACAGGATGAGGTGAAATGAGACAAGCCATGAAAGAAGGGACAGATTTATGAGTTTTTGGCCTACAGATGGGATGAGAAGATATGAGTGGAGAATGAGATCATCAGGCAGAAGTCTGCTAGGGGAAAAGGAGGGGGTTCACAGGACACATCCCAGTAGCCTCCTGTGCATAGTGGGAGGATTGATTTAAGCCACGAGAAAATCGGTGTTAAAAATGATACAAAGATGGGTTAGATGCCAAACCTCAGAGGGGCTAGATTTTTCTCTCCCTACACTTAGAAAAACATAGACACAATGGTTAGGATGACCCTAAGCCTGCAACAGTACATGCAGACTACACACTCCAAGGGTAGTCACACCTAGTTAAATCATATCAACTCCTGTCAGTGTTGGGGATGCAGGGCTCTTTTCAGCACTTTAAGAAAACTGCTGTGTTGCTTTAGAATAAAGACAGGAGGCAAAAATTCCACCTTCAATCTAAACAATTCAGCAGTTTTCTTAAAACATTAAGATTTGCTTTTCATCCCTGAAACTGAAAGCATTTTTCTAAGTAACTACGTCTTTCATGCTAGGCTGCAGCCAAGGCACCGTGTATGGATTATAATTGGTGGAATTGATTGCCAAGTGTATTTGGGTGAAATTTCAGTTGGCCAAAGTATAATCCATTTCAAGATTCAGTATCTTAAAATTCTCACCTAAAAGATGAAAATAAGACCTTGGCTGCTCACAAAGGCCTGTACAAATGTGTGAAGTTGCTGTCTTACCGTAGCCATGGCCCCTGCTCCTTTTCTAATTTTGTTCTTGTATCCTATGCAGAGAGATGAGGAGAAGCTGTTTGGAGAAATGCACTGAATTCTACATGAGATTAATTGAATCTGTAGAATCTGTTGGCAGCCTCTTGAAAAAAAGCTTTTCTGGTGGAATTTCTTCTTACGTCTGATTCTTATAGGAGTGGGGAAGAGGCAAATGTGTGTTTCTCACAGATTCAGTAATTTTTTGCTCCGTGATTTAGCTAAGAATACTAAGGACTCATCTGTGCAGGTGGACAGGTTTAATTAAAAGTTATGAAACTAGGTAATGGATCTGTAGAACTTGAGGTGATCAGTAGAGCAGTTTTGATTTCGCTGAATGTATGAAATTTCATTGGGAATATAAAAGTGAACTGCATTAAAATTTCACAAAACCTCTATTATTCTTTAACTATATCTGGAGCTATTTTGTTTTGGGTGGAACTGAAAAAATGGGTAGCTTTTTCCTTAGAATGGTAAAGTTAAAAAATTGTGAAACTTTTTTGCTCGAACAGGATTTGGTTAAGCCTCAGTGTGTAATACTGTGCATTTTGTTTAATTGCTGCTGATCATTCGCTCCACAGCAGTGTGCATGGAGTCAGAGTTCCCTTCAGGAAGGGCTGAAACATCTGAGCTTAGTGCTGGGACTCATCCTGCAGGAGGAGGATTGTCCAGCTGCTCAGACTGGCACCTGTCCTCAGCCCTGTCCAAACCCAAATGCCTAAGGAAGTGTGTAAGGACAAGGAAATTGTAGATCATATTTCAGCTAAGTGATCTCTTGGTGCTCCCCCACCCCAGAGAAACATGCAGCCCGGCATAGTTTATTTCTCATTAGCAACTGAAGTGGATTTCTGTTCTGTAAACTTGCCCGACCTCCCTCTGAGCCTTGCAGCCTCCCTCACAAGGTGTCCTGCAGCATAACACACCTGTTGTGAAGAGCCACTTCCTTTTTGTTTGTTTTGAAACAACCTCATGCTAGTTGGAGATTAAAGGATGCCTTACAGAATCTGACAATGAAACTAGAAAAGGCTTTTTAAGATTGTATTTTTGAAATGTAATTCATGTTTAGGCATTAGGTTAGTGTGGTGGATATAGCACAGTTAAGTAATCCAGGACTGGGTTGCCTTGTGAGTGAAATAACTATAACCTAAAGGGTCAGTGCTTCGAGAGAAGTTAAGTTTTAGCAGCCATATCTATTTTACACATGGGCATATTTGGTAATAGCAGAAAAACTCCTGAGGGCTTCCAGTTAATGAATCATTTGAGCGTTCATTTAACTCCTCTGTGCATTTCAGACTGAATTGTGCTGGGGTACTGAGTCTGGGTGTTACTCTGGAGGTGCTTCTCTGTTTGTAAAATTTAATCCCGTTGTAACACTTATGGTGGGGTTTTGTTTGCTGGATAAACACCATATGCTTTTGACTTTGCTATCCTGTGTCGGATAGTTTTCATTTTGTGTAGAGCCCTGATTCTAATTGGGAGCTTATTGAGGTCAATGTGTTTTGGGATGTTTCTGCTTGCCAGTGATAAGAGGGATGAATGGTAGAGAAGTAATGGGAAGAGAGAAGTAAAGGTGCATGAGGAACCCTGAAACCTAAAGAAGATAGGAAGAACATGGATCTTCAGTCTGTTACATATTGAGACACAAGATCTTCTTGGGATGGGCTAATAAATACTTTAGTAACTTCAGCTGCCCAAGCCACTGTGTCTGCAGACATGATTTCCCTTTCATAGCACCTTCTATGAAATAAGAACACAGGAGGAGCTTCAAATGGAAAACAGTGGAAAGAGAAAAGTATTAAAATTACAATTTGTTTGCCAGGTTTTGTAGACTAATAAAATTATTCCTGCAAAACCAAATGACCAGCCAAACAAATATACAAAATCATAATAATGGGGAGACTGATTTTAACTAAATTGCAGTAGGGTCTTGATGTCTGTGGGAATTTTTCCTTACTAGATTTCATTTTGAGAAGGTTTCTTAATGCAAATGGACTTTGCAAATCTTAATCCACTGAAACTGAGCTGTCTTAAAAGTCAAATCTCCTCTTTTGGCAAAATATAATAAATATAATGCATGGCATTGTATTACATTACATTACATAATGTAACAGTGGTATTTCTAAATGAGTAGAGTTCCAGGTTAAAATTCAAGACAAGCTGTGTATAATAAAATATTTGATCCATTTATATCCTAAATTCCTTAGGAAAAGGTAAAGCTTGGGAGAAGACAAAATACCTTCTTTTTTATATGACGTAATGGGTCAGTGAAAGATTAGGGTCACAATGTCAAAAATTTTAAAGTCCTATTTAGACTGCAGGACAGAATACTGGACTTTGAAAAATGCTTAGCTGCACTGTCCCTGAGCCATTCCAAATATCTGATCATAAGAATTGGAGCAGGAACAGGTTGATGCTGTGCTCCCTTGAAAACCTGTCACCAGTGGTGTCACTAGCAGTGGAAAATAGAGAAGCTGTTTTGGAAATCTGTTTCACTGCAGGAGATAAACATGGATGCTGACATTTAACCCAGAGTCTAAGCAAAACATCTTTCTGGGTTTTTGTAAGTATTCTTGATAGACAGAGGGTAAAGGGGAAGGAAACAGAATGACTGAAAAGTCATCATTAGGATGGAGAGGAATGAGGGCAGCAGGATAGCAGGTGTAGGAAGAAAATGCCATGGACAATGCATTGATGGCAGTGAAAGATGTAACCCATCAAAAGCCATGTCAAAATTAGCTTGAGGTGCTGGAAAAAAAATGGGGATTATTTTTCCCAAAAGTGTTTCTGTTGAGCAGAAATTTGAAGGAAGGTGTGAGGGTCAATAGATTGAGAAAATGGTCCTGCCCATCATCACAGGAAACCATAAACCTCACCACTCACCATAAACCTCACTGCTGGTCACTGGGACAGGAGTGACCAGCAGGGACCAGCTTCACTGCCTTAGGAACATTCCCGTTAGCTGAATTTTTTTGATAAGGTAAGAAATCAGTTAATATCTGAACTGAATTGGGAAAATACTGTTTTTAATCAAACTGGATGCAGCCTAACCAAAAGCCTGAATATAAACCTCTAAAATCAGTGACTTTATAACTCTTCCAGAGGCCATATATGTCAAGTGTGCACCTGTTTTTTGGACTGATACAGTAGAAGTGTCTTAACACAGAATACTGAAGTAATTCTGTCTGTTCATTTTTTTAATTGAAGCTGTTTGCTGCATTTCAGACAGGTTAAAATGGAGTGTTTTTCTGTCTCTTGGGACTGACATTCAGCTTGCCTATTACGTCTTATTAAAGGCTCTGTCGGGTTTGAAAATCAGAAATGTTCAAATAAAAACAGTGTCTGGAGAGGCCCAATATTCTTTCTTTTTCCAGCCTGTTAATAAGTGAGGAGTGGGAGGTAAAGCAGGTCTCACTACAGGACTGGGGGCTACTTTAGTCCTTTCTTTAACTGAAAGGAGGAAAAATGTTTATTTGTTAGAGAACAGCCTGTGTTTGTATGCCCTCAAAATACTGACTGATTTGCTGATGTTACTGACAGACACTGCGTGCATTTAATGTCCTTGGACGAGAATTTGCAGTAATTGTTTCCCTTTGTGGAGATAATTAAGGCACACAACAGCTGTCTGGCAAACATTAGTGCTCTACTACCTGGTCCCAGGGGAGTAGAGGCAAGGCAGGAGTGATTTGACCAAGTGATTGGCAGGACTGGGGTGAGAATCAAGCCTTAACCAAGCCCTGCAGCCGAGGGTGAACACATAGCATTGTACTTACAACATCTACAGTTGCTACAAAAATCATGGAATTATTTAGGTTGGAAAAGACCTCTAGGATCATCAAGTCCAACCATCAAAAGCAGAGGAGAAATTAGTTTCGTGTGTAGAGACAAAAGATACAGCTGTGCTAAATGCTCTACAAGTACATAGTAAGAGGAATCATCATCACAACACTACTCAGTCTATCTAAATGAGGAGGAATCTCCTGTAAATTTCTTTTTCATAGTAAGTCAAGGTAAGCTCTGCCCCAGCTGAGCAAGATTTAGACATGTGTCTTTTCTTCTCAGATCAAAGCTGTATATTAGTTAATGGGGACACCTTTTAATTAATTTCTCCAAATGTGGTGTATATTGCATTATTTCACAGAATTATTTAGCTTAGAAGCACAAGCTTCACTAAGCCTCATGGTTTGTGCAGTATCCTCCTTATCTATAAATAAACAATATATGACCTTTGTACTCTAGAAGCCTAGTAAAGACCCTGGCAGCACATCACAGAACCTCTTAATATAACTTTCAGCTATTTGTGGGAGTCTGCCTCCGTGTCACTGAGAAACAGAGTTGGAGGTGACAGTTCAGATTTTGCCTCCTCCTTCCGGAAGCCATTTCAGTCATGCAGCCAGTTATGTATCTTACTGTGCTTTTATAGCTTAAGGAGTAATTTCCACTTGGAAATAGTCCTGGGCACAGCGAAGATGGACATAGCGTGCAGGCAAAGGTACAGCTCTCTTACTGCTTTAAGGTACTGAGATTAAATGTATGTTTACCAGGTTTCTGTTTCAGTGAAAATTGCAATAATAAATGTGATTATGTACAGCTCAGTAAAGATGCAACTTAGAATGTTAAAATATTTATGTTAGCTCTCAAATGCCACCCTAGGTAGGTGTTATATTAAAATTGCATATTAAAACAAAATACAGATTTCCCTTCCCTACTTAATGTCAGTTACTTCATTTCAATTACTGAAAATATTTTGCAGTTGTTTATAGTTTCTTGTTTTTCGCTGCTTACATAAATAAACTTACAAGTTTAATGAATTTATGCTTAGATCCTTCAATATTTAAACTCCTATCTGCTTTGATAATTAAAATTAAGAGCAAAATAAAATTTAGAAGTGTAGAATGCAGGCATAGTGTTTCCACATGGCCAGAACATTTTCAGATGTTCAAAAATGTTGCACTGTTCTGGTTCATCATATTAATATTTGAAGCAAATATGTGTTCAACTATAGGAAGGCTTTCTTAGGTCTTTTTTTTGGGTGTCAGACCTCCAGTAAGCTGTTTAACATGGGGGCTTCTCCAGTCACACTTGAAGAAACAGTAGTTGTTGGAGTGCAGTGTGGCAAAGCAGCCACTTGATCCCAGGTGTCTGAAAAATGCAACAATATTTCAGGTGAAAGCAGTGTATTCCACTAACAAAGATGGTGATCTTTTTGTAAAATGAAATTCTGTGTGTTTTAGACAGAAGTGGTGGTTTTTAAGGTTATACCTGCATTAGTGGTATGTATTCGCTCATATATTGTTTAGTTTATATATTTCACCTACATCTTTGTAGCCAGATGCAGAGCTGTTTGTGTCTAGTAAGTGTCTACTCTGAGGATATTTTTATCAACAATTACACAAAGGGAACTGAAGTTAAAGACTTCCCCATAGACTTTGTGGATCATCCACTGTTTTGTTGTTGAATTAATGAATGTTCACTGCAAAACTACAAATGGAAAATGAGCTGCCATTGAAAGGGAAATTCAGATGTGTTTTATGGATCCTTTGTTTTTCTTGCTTCCTTGTGATTGCACAAACACTGTATTTTAGGAAGAGTGAGAGAAAATCCTAAGGGCAGCTGTCAGAACCAGGACAGAGATTTGGTTTAGTCACTGGTCTCCATGCAAATGGACTTCTCTTTCCATCCTTCTCTGCTGCTGGACCCAAAAATGGATTTTGGAGTACCAGAGCTTGTGGCCTCAGTTATGTGGGTATATGTTGCGAGAATTAGTAGTGCCAGTGGAACTCAGTGTTGATAAATGCTACTGTTATTTTACAATTAGGTATTAAATGTTACCTGTATTACCCTCTCAGGACAACACACTGCACTTTAGGGAAGAAACACATAACGTGACTTGAAGAAAATGAGAACATGTTTAAACAGAATGTCTCCAGGATAGTCAAGGGAGAGATTAAACTGGAATTCAGATGAAGTCTGTGTAGATACATACACTAGTTAGGAATTACTGAAATGGGAGAGCCAAAGGGGCGTGCTTAGCTTGCCCTTTTTTCCCCTCAGTAAAATCTGGGAAGTAAAATTTCAAATGTCATGAATATTGACCCTATTTTGGTTTGATTTTAGTTTATTGAAAAGTAATAAATTTTTAAAAAAATAATAAAAATCATTCCAAGGCTTCTTTTTTCATCCTGCTGTTGTTGGACAAGGGTTCTTTCAGCAATGTCAAACTGGCCAACTTATGATAGGAAAAAGTGCTGTGAAATAGTGATAAATAAACAAAACAAGAAAGGTTTTTTATGTGTTTGTTCCCCAGTAACTTTTTACTGTGCTGATACTCTCAGTGATTATTTATAATTGTATGAAAACTGTGCCTGTCTGCATGAATATGAGAAGACAGACTTGGTTTAGTTGTGCATATGAAGAAAAGGAACAGCATAAAATATTTTTCATTCCTCTTGTTAATGCTTGATTGAAATTGAACACTGTTATTCTTTTGCTGGTAATGCACAGACAAAAGAGCAGACTGTCACCAAAGACAATTCCTTAATTCATATTTCAGAGGATAAAAATGAAGAACCTGTTATTTATTTTATGGATATGTATGTGCATAGTTAAATGTATATCAGCTATAATGGGCCAAGGAAAGCGGAAAGGAATCATTAGTGCACAGATGGAATGGGAAGGAGAGAACCAGAACGGAGCTGGCTTTGAGATTTGAGGCAAAGGAAGGCATTTCATGTGCAAAGGATCAGGCTCCTATTGGATTCCCAGTACTAGGGGTATAAAACTTTAATTTCTTAGAGAAGCAGAGCAGTTTGAAGTGATAGGTTTGACAGTGGAAGCTGAATATTGTTTTTATTTTTAATTTATTATTTATAATTTAAGAAGTTGTTATCATTTATTATATTTTATTTTACCCTGTCTTTAAAACTACTAGTTATTATTTAAAATAATAGAGTAAGGTTTAGAATATGGATTTACACAAATACTTATATATCCATTGTAGAGGAATGCATCTATGAAGCAAAGAAAATAGATTTAGATCAGTTCAATTTGACATTGTGTATGCAAGAAGACTTGGGAGCCTAATTTGTACTGATCACAATAAAAATAATTTTGGTGTGGGAAATGGTATGACCCACCCTTGAAGGCCGAGTAACTGAGGTTCTTGTTAATAGATCCCTTGGGGTGGATTAGAGTAAAATGTGTTTTTAGAGAGACAGACAGCAGGTTTATCTTAGAACCATTTGGTTGCAATGGAAAGGGGGTATGTAGCTGGTTTGGTTATTACCTGCAGAAAAACAGCAATATAAAAGTAAAAAATATCACTTAAGAAAACATATAAGGAAAAGAGAAAGGAAGGAAGGAAGGAAGGAAGGAAGGAAGGAAGGAAGGAAGGAAGGACAAGAGTGGATAGTGGAGAGGAAATCACCACCCCTGGATCCAGTGACAAGAGCTGATTGTTGCAATTTCAGTGTCTGTTGATTGAGGTGATGGTCTCAGTCTTGACCCATGAACACAACGTGCAGCGGGTTCACTGTCCAGGGGGGAGTGCCCAGGTACCTCCCCTGCGGGTGTGGGAAGTGTCACGCTGTCTGATACAGCACTGTGGATCACAAACAGTTCTCTGGTGGAAGGCCCTAAAATAAGTCTGGGGGTATTTCAGGGATCTTTGATGGTTTCTGACACCCTCTAAGACATGACCCTGCCTCTCACATCAGTGCAGTTGAGCCGGGTATGCCCGCCCATCAGAAGAGATGAAAACTCTGAGGCCTCCGTGTGAATGTCTTCCTCAGCATCAGGTGGAGTTTTACACCTGAGCCGCTTGTGTAAGGGAGGACATTGCCATGATCAGAAGCACTATTCCACCTCACAGGATCTGCTTCTTGTCGCCCTCTTCCTTTATCTGGCTCAAAACCAGCTTGTTGCTAAACAAAGGTGGTGGGTGCTCACCCCCTCTGCCCCGGGCAGTGCTTCTGCGGACCAAAGGCTCCCCCACCACACACCCAAAGGCTCTCCTCTGCTCTGGCTGGAGGGCTCAGCAAAGCACCCAATGCTTTGGCAAATGGCCCATCGTTTGAGTCATTAACCCTTAGCATTTCAGTCTCTCATATGAAAGAATGTCTCTGAAGCAGTTCCTAGAAAATGTCATTAGCAAGAATAAATACTACTCCTCCTTTAAATCACAGTAAAGCACCCTGTGGAAAGTTGTGCTCTTCATAGCCAGACCTTGAATGTTAGCACAACTGTCACAGCCCAGGCAAGGGTTCTCATCTCCCTGTGCATGGGGCAAGCCTGCTTAGGCACACAGGTATCATGGGGTAGGATTCTTCCATTCATCTCTGCATTCTCTGTGCAGTGCTTTGAGGAGTAACAAGGGTTGTGCCTGTTCAGTGTCTGCAGTCACAGCTAGTCACTGAAAGCTGCATCATGAATTATACCTGAGAACCTTTCCTCCTGGTTTGCTGCCCTTGACTTGGAGGATAGAATCAGGTGAATTCTGAATGGTTTTAATATATTTTAAGCTGTGTCAGAACATATTTTTTCTGGTGTTTTGGTGAGTATTTGCCCTAGCTTGCTTAATACCACTTTATGTCATTAGAAATTCAGGAATATAAGAAAAGTTATATTTTGTTGCCATAGTGTTACAGTATCATAGAATCCTTTAGGTTGGAAAAGACATCTCATGTCAAGTGCAACCATTAACCAAACACTGCCAAGACAACCACTAAAACATGTACCCATTTACACACCTTTTAAATCCCTCCAGGGATGGTGACTCCACCACTACCCCAAGCAGCATGTTCCAATGCTTGACAATCCTTTCCATGATGAAATACTTCCTGTTATCCAACCTAAACCTCCCCTGGCACAACTTGATGCTCTTTCTTCTTGCCCTGTCACTTGTTACTTGAGAGAAGAGACCAATCCCTACCTGGCTACCATCAAGCCCTATAAAAACTCCTTTAATCCTTAAAGAATAATGAGGTTCACCTTGGGCAAGGTGAAAGAACATTGAATAAAGCAGCAGCTGCTGCAGGCTGACAATAAGTTAAAAAGGTGGTTCTTGCTTACCAAGATGGAGGCCCATCTCTTCTTGGAATCAGTACCTTGTGAAGTTTTAGAAGCAGTAAAGCACAATTCAGATTTCATTATGGGTGTGTTTTCCTTCTGAATTAAAAGATATTTTGCCAGTGACAATTTTCAGGCTGGATACTTGTGATACGAGACCCGATGACAGAAAAGACCATGATTATAATGTGTCCTGTTTAATAAAAGTGGTCATGGTTTCTTGAAGGTAAAACTACCTTCTCAGCAACTTTCTAGCAGAGGAAGATGGTGTGTTCTTGCTTTCATTACCAGGATGCTTGCAGTAATTCCAGATATAGCAAACATTATTGCATCGAAAATGGGATTTTACAGCTGAATGATGTAATCTCAAATGCTCTGAAAAACTCTGGTACAGCCTTTGAACTGAAGAGCAATTTGGGATTGTTCCCAGACAACAAAGCATAGTGTAACAGGCAGATGATTTTTTCCCACCAGTTAGTCTCTTACATTCAATGCAACAGGATTTTTTTGCATCACATAATTTGTTGGACCTTATGGCAGCTGAGAATACAGTCAGTGTTGAAAGCCCCAAGGTGTAAGTTACACAACTGTTCAGAGCCCACCAGAATACTGTGTTCTCTATCTCTGACATGGCCATGCAGTGACAGAGATTTGTTATTCCAATATCAGCTCATATGGACTCTGTTTTGATTTCAGTAAAAATAGTGATCAGATTATTAATGTATAAAATCAAGGCCATGGAGCTAAATGGGATGGGTACTTTGGGTTACTGTATTGCATTCTGACAAGGTTCAACAACAAGCTAAAGATTTAACAACATATTGCAGTCAGTATGAAGGTGCATGAGCCATGCTGTTCATAAATACAAGTGTGGCATTCTTTCATAAGTTTTTTAAATGGTCACAGTGAAAATCTTGAGAATCATAAATGGAAAATTTTCCAGTTTTTTTAAGCAATGCTCATATTTTGAACAGCATGCTACTAAAAACAGGCTCCAGACTTACTCTTGGACATCAGCTGAACAGTAAGTGTTACCAGTTAGAAGATTTCGTAGCTGAAACCTTATTTTAAAATTGCCTGCACTTAGGTCCATCGTGTGTGGAATCATTTGATACTGGCATCTGATGAGCGGGTTGTTGTCTTTAACAGCTCGCTGGGATTTTCAAATACATCAGTACTGATGTTTGACAAGTGCTTGTGCTCCTTGAGGCATGAAGAATAAAAGTAATTCTGAACAAAATTCTGTTCTTTATTTCAGTTTCACTGATAACATGCAAATCAGAATCTGTTAACCATTGGCTGTTCCAGATATGATGTCAAAGGCAACAAGGGAGACTTGATGTAGTATGACTCAAAACCAGAAGTGTTTTGGTAAGTCACATAATGTGCATTAAGAAGTTGAGAAAGTGATCATTCGTGGTAACAGGTATTTTTTCTGCTCTTTGTACCTAAAGTGTACTTTCAAGAGACATTGCTAAAAAGCACAGTAGACTGTTCACATTTTGGAAAGTGTTTCTTCCTTCAGAGGCTTAGAAAACCAAACCTTTGTACAAGGAAGGCTCAGAACATCCTGCCACAGCCTAAACGTGTGGAAAACTCCACATTGCTTCAGCGTGGCATACTGGTTTTGGTCAGGTATAACACAGTGCTTTTCCTATATGTGCAACTTCCACCCTCTTCCATAGTTATTCATTCACCTGTTTCAGTTAGAACATCTTTCTTGGTAAGCCTGCATTACCTCAACACATCAAGAGGAATATTCTCAAGTTCAAACAACATTGAAAAATATCATCTGCTTGAGGAGTTTTGCTGTCCAAAATATGTATTGATTGCAGCAGAATTTAAATAAAACAAGTCCCAAAACAAAATATAACTCTTGTGTATTCACTATGTAAATATGATTTACAGAGTTTTAATCTCTTTCTTGAACCCTTGAAAGCTTGGTTTTTAAGGTGGTAACCATATGGCTGTAATACTGTTAGTTCTTAAATGTACTGATGCATTCTGCATGCATAGTTCTTTTATACCTAGAGGACTCTTTAGTGATGCTAATACAGCTAACAATATTGCTTAGCTTTATTAAAGCTTACTAACGTGTTTACTTGGGGTTGAGAAGTCACATATTTTCCCTTCCCACCAGTAAGCAGTCAGCTCTGATGTGTATTTTTGCTTTCTTACATTAACATGTGTGTTACAGAGTATCTGTGCAGGTGATTTTAAAAAAAAAAAAAAAAGGCTGCACAGCTCTTTGGTGTCACGGGAAAGTAAATACAGGTGTGTACCCTACTCAGGTGAGGCTCCATATGAACGTGTAGATATCACCCAAAGGTAAATTGCATATGCATCTAAAAGACAATTTCTGAAGAGAAAATTATCTTATATTGTCATGGGCTCCTGTCCCATTTTTAATAATGTCCCAGATTTGAGAAACAACTGGAACAGAAGCTGTATCCTTACTGTGATACCTGAGTGTGAAAGCACGCCCTTTTTGAAGGAGTAACTTGTATAAATTCTTATTTTTCCACTTACACAACTCTTGTATATATCTCTCCATCCCCATTTTTCTCCCCAGAGTTTATCATCTTCTATTCAAGAACTGCTGTTCTATATTCCAGTTTGGCCCAAGTAACAAGTAGATATTAATGACATTCCCTTATTCATCATATCTTGCTGCTGACATTTACATAATGAACAGATGATGTCCAGTGTTGCACCACTGTCAAGGCATGGAAGAGTCTTCCTTCACTTTCTGGCCTTCTGATGTTGTTCCAGTGAAACTGTTCCAATTCTAGTTGACATTTTATGGCCTCTGGACTAGTATGCATGTGCTGTTCCCTGCCTCTACATGTTTGATTTGTTTAATTAGAGCCATGGAAGACATCTTCTGCACCTCAAAATAATATTTCTTGGCACTACAGCTGGAGGAACAGGCATCCACCATAATCTGGGATATGGCAAGAGCAGCAGAGGCCAGCTGAAGGAGGGATTCCCAAAATCTTGGTGTATTTCTCATGGTACTTTCATGAGAAAAAAGCATCTGCAAAATGGCTCCATATGCATTTGTCTTCTGCAAGTGCAGAGCCTGGAACAGAATTGGAAACAGCTGTAACCCCCGCCTCAAAGAGGTACAGTGCAGATCCATTTCTATAGGAATGCTATCCCAGAAAAGTTAATTGGGCAACTCCTGATCTAAGGTATTAGTATTTTAGTATCATGATTTTCTTCTGACAAGCACACATGAGCATCTACATTAGAAGGGCATCAAAGAAGGTCATAGTTACTTAAATAAATAACGTTGGTATTTTGCAAACGAGCGATTAAGTTATGAAAGAAGCCTCTTTTCATATAGCTGCTGGCTTTGATCCTTCTCTGCATTATTTAAGACCTAAGGCTCCAGAGTTAATTCCTGGTGTCAGATACAGAGTGTAGCTTTGCTGTGGTAAGGTGTTGTGTGACCTCCTGGACCAGGGACAGGGCAGGCTGCGGTCTGATAACAGTAGGTCCTGCTCTTCCTTAGGGTGGAATTCTTGGCTTGTCTTTGCAGCCTCTCTGTCCACTTGCTCCCGTCCTTTCCTGCACCATCCCTTTGGCACTGTTTTCCTCTGGTTCCTGCCACAAAAGTCTGTGGTCACAGCAAAATATGTGCCCTCTGCAGAGTCTGATTTCTGTCTTGACTGGCTTTTCCAAGGCTCTCAAAACATTTGCTGCCTCCCCTCCACCTCCTCATCTGTATCTCCAGGTCTGAAAACTGCCTGCACAAAACACTTGACTGGACATAGGTGCCACCATGTGTCACCACAGACAGGGCAGTGGTCAGCATGTGCTCTGAGACTGTAAAAGTCAAGTGGAAATCTGCAAGTGGGAATGTCCCTTTGTATTGCAGTTTACCAGAAAGGGATTCCAGGAGTCAAAAAAGAACTCCTGTGAATTCAAATTACGTTCATTTTTTTAAAAAAACATGAGTTAGTGTTTACTGTAAAGTTCCTTTTTGACTACAGACTGCACAAAGAAGGAAACAAAATATTTGAGTTCTCTCTGTAAGGCAGCTACTTTCTCTGTGCCTTTTTCTTTCCTCTGTTTAATTCCCAATACCTCAGAAGCACAGTTTCCTCCTTTAGCAGGGACTGTGACCTTAAAAATAGCTGGCTCCAAAGTAAACACAGAAAAAAACCAATTGTTTCAAATATGTGGTAAGTAACCAAAACCATGTCCATGCTAAAGCTGAAATTCACAGTCTTTTAGAGCTGCACCAGGGCTTGTGCTTCCCTGAGCCTTCATGTGTTCACGCTGCACGCTGGCCTCTGTCTCCAAAGACATTGGTAAATCTTGCAGTGCCATTTGTAAGTAATTTGTCACTACCTCTACCACTCTTGCAAAATGTTTAGAGGGGACACTTTCTGTTAGGATGACAGCCAAGTGTGGCACCCAGCACCTATGGAAGTGGTGATCCTAGGCTGCTTCCATGGCGTTCTGATGGGTGGGACATCACAGCTGCCTAGGCCAGCTGGAAGAGTTGGTGATTTATCGAACAGAGAGCTTGTTTTATCACTTTTGCTTCTAGTTGTAAGCCTCCATTCTCTGGTCCAGCTGCAGAAGAAGGGAGGCAGGACCCTTCTGTACTGGGGCTGTAGTGCAGCCACATCCATAGGGCTCTCACCGCCACCCCTGCCTCTGCTGCCCTCACATCTGCCCACAGCTGGACCAGAGCTTGCAGTTCCTACAGAAGGGATTTCCAGGAACAGGACTTACCATCAGACAATTTAGTGGGGCAGTGAACCAAGTCCCAGCCTGTTCCAGTAACAAGGCTGGTGTCCATGTGTTAAAGCAGCTGTGAACAGCTGTGCTCTACATTTCACCGAGGAGCCCTTGGTATTGTGTAACCAGTAAGGACAGGACAGGAGAAAGGACATTCAAGTCTGCAAATTAAATTCCTTGTGACAAGCAAGTATTGCAAAGGAGTATTTTCAGAGTCTGGCCAATGCCCTTGCATGGAAAAGTTGGTCAGGTCTTACAAACACCTTTCCCTGGGCAGAATTGTCTCCTGACCTTGCTTAGTAGGGTTTAAAACTGGTACAGATGCAAGAGTAACAGTCCATTGGGTGTCTCACAAACAGGCACCAAGTAGTACTTGTGCAGACTCACAAAACACAGGTATTCCCTTTACTTTTTATCTTGCAGGGGGATCTATCTATCTCTAAATATACCAGCTATATCTGTGTGGTATAGCAAATAGGTAGTCGCTTGAATGTTTTCCTCTGAATATAGTCTAAAAGCCTTCATTCATTTAGAAAAAATATGTATTACAGTGTTTTGAAGCCTCAGAATAGGACTAAGAAACTTTTGGTTAGCATTGACAGCTTGCTCCTATGGTGTGGGGAAAAGAGGAACAGTTGAAAAAGGAGCAGGAGGAAATGGCAAAAGAATGTTTTTTGTACTTTTCCATCTAAGATGCAGCAGGGTTTGGGAAGGTTTTCTTAATCCGTTGTGTTAGCCTGATCCACAGGGAACTCATTTTGAAATTAAATATGCCAAAGCATTTATGATTTACAAGGGGCGGGGGGAAGCCTTAAAAAGTATCTTGTGTTTGATCTATTTGTCGCTATGAAAATATTGACAAAAAGCAAAAGAATGGCCTTCATTTAGCTTATTATTGTTGGCTTATTTTAGTGCTTTCTTATTAAGGGCAGACTCCCATTAAGATGTAAGATTAACTCTTTCACAGTTGCAAAGGAATAAAAGTTTGATGATTATATCAAACTGTAGTCTATTCTAAAGTAGGCAATTCCTACTCAAAAATACATAGTGTGGCTGAGAGGGATGCTTTCAAAAATAAAAAACATATGGAGTAAGTTGTGCAGAATTTATGCTGCAAAATATCTGCAAAAAGCAGCTTCTGTGAAAAATCAGAAAAACAGTGTTAATGACACAGTTCTTAAACTATTTCAGAAAATAAATACTTTATGGGGGGCAAAGAAAAGAGAGCATGAAGCAAGGGTTCCTGGGACCTTAGCTTCATCCCGTCACAGAAAGCTCTCCATTTGTGGAGCGTGCTTTCCCTGGCAGTCAGCGAGCCCTCTGGGAGCCTGTTTTGAAGGACAAGTCCTCCCAGTGCTGAAATGGGCAAATCAGTAAAGAAACTGGAGTTGGTGCAGCACAGCAGCTGCTGATCCAGCCAGGCTGTGCCCCTACCAATTGTCCTGGGAGCCCAGGACTGGGTTTGGGGGCAGTCCCTGTCACACGAGTGAGAACTAGGTCGAGGTCCCTGCCAGAACTGCACCTTAGAATGTACCCAGAGTGGGGCCCAGGGCACTGCCTGGATGTGGCAGCACAAGAGATCAGGTCTAGGGCCCAGCCTCCTGTGCTGCCACTCGTGCTACCTGTGCTCATTAGTTCAAAGGAATCTTAGGTAGCTAGAAACTCATTAATGCTGGCAGGAGAATGATTACCTAGCTCTGGGTTAGTAATGCAATGCCTCATGTTGCAGAACAGCCAGACCTGAAGCTTAAGCTCTCTGTTGTCACTTCAGAGAGACAGATGTTACTACTGCCAGCTCAGAATTCCTGAAAGAAAATGCTAATTTAAACTAATTACTCCGTTAAATTCCCGTTGAATTAGCATTAGTAATGAAAGTACTTGCATTGTTATCGCTGTAGTATCTGAGGAGGCTGTTGGCCAGAATGTCATATGAACAGGAATGTCTGTTGGGATATTTAATTTCATCTCCCGTGACAATGTGCAATTGTTCTCTTTTGTACGTTTTCTGTTAACTCTTAGTGGTCTGGTTGATGTTTTGGTATAGGCAGAAGTCCCTCCAGGCCAGCACAAAGTGCACAGTAGTGAAGTCCCTGTCTGAAGAATGGTGGTGTGCAGGGAAAACAGAGCTAGCATTCCACTGCAGTGAAACAAGATGTTCACATTATCCTTCCCAGAATTTCCCACCAGGCTCTGGTTATATCTGCAGCCAATACATCTCCATGTCTCTGTAACTAAGAGAGAACTTCAGGATTGTTACTCACCTGATCCTGCAGAGACATCCCTCCTTGGAGGCTGGTTACTTAGATGTGCAGAGGGTCCCTTGTGAGCCTCTCTCACAGCACATTTCACCTGATCTCAGGTGTCTCAGTGGGTACAGGGCTCTCAGCACTTAATGTGTCCTTGCAATACTTACATCATGCATCCTTATGCTTTTATTGGAGCCCAGTCAGGAGACACAGGTTTGGATTAGTTTACCATGGGGTCACAGAATGAAGTTAGAGGTGGAGGTGGTATTGGTAATAAAGCTTATAAAAGGCAGCAAGCTTGTGCTTGGAGTTGTGAACCAGAAATACCACCTTCCCCACAAAATTCCTTTGGTGTGCAGGATTCTCTTTTTTTGCCTTTGGCTTCTATTGTGTTGTATTATTTTGTGCCTTTGGAGTTGTGGGGTGGATTTCTTTGTCTCAGGAACCAGCAATATTTAAAATATAGGGGGACATTGCTTTATTAAAGTAATTCTTTCAGTTGTCATGGCAATTGGTCTTAGGTAAATGATGAAGAAAGAAGGAATGTCTAAAGAGATACATTAGGTCATAATGGTGAATCCAGTTTTTCTTAAACTAACAAGGAAGCATTCTGGGGTTTGTTGCTGTAGTTCATTTTATCCAAGTGATTTTTTTACTTTAGTATTTTCCAGGTTTGCAATCAAAAACTGCAGCCCTTGTATGTTCACAGCTGTATCAATCCCAGTTTCTCTTGTCTGTGTAACTATTAAGTTCCTCCATTAGGATATCTATTACTCAAAAACAGAGAACTATATAATAAAAAAATAAATGGTGATTCTTCCCAAGATATTTTTCTGCTCCTCCTTTCCCAAACTTTCTTCAGTCAGATAGGCAAAAATGGCAGCATAGTGGGAATGCTGCTGTGTGCCCGAGGTGATCTGCCTTTCCATTTTATACAAATGGCTACTTTTCTTAGAGCTTTGCTCAGTTAAAGGATAGTTGGAGATTTGGGGAGGCAGGGGATATTATTCTAGAATCAGCATATGTGATTTCCAGCATTTCCAAGTGGCTGAGGAGTAATTCACCAAAGAAGTGGAATCCCAGAGAACAAAAGTGTGCTGACAAAATTTAGGATTTTTTTTTCTCTTTCTCTAGGGATTTAACAGTAAAATCAAAATTCTTTACTGCACAAAGTGTCTTCTACACTTAAGAAAAAAGCACGTCAAAGAAATGTTCCATAACTAACATGCTTAGTCTTTTTAGTCCCATTCCCTGATTTTCAGTTTGATTTCTAAACATTTTTCCCAGTATTTGTGGGTGGGCTTTTAATCCTTATTCTCATCGATCTGTAATCATCTCACATTATCTTTCTCTTTTTCTGCTTACAGTCTTTATTTAAATTTAAGTGGAACTGGAGGGTGTGTAGACTTCTGCTTTTCCAATGTCAGCAGGTGAAACTTAGTATATTCTTCCCAGGAGCACATTCAAACATTATTTTTCTTAATCTTTGTCTTGCTGTGTTTAAGTTTACAGCTGCTGGATTCCACTTTGAGTTTCAAGTTCAAAGGCATCCAGACAGTCTTCATGAAATATCACAGAGACCACTGAACTTCACCTGGGTTTGCAAGGAAGTTTTGTCAAGCCACAAGCTTCCCACGCTTCCAGTGTAAAGCCTTGTGTTAATTCAGAGCTCTTTTCTCCCAGCTCAGATTAGAGTTATCTTAACTCTGAAGGATCACAACCTATAGGGAGCATCTTCCTAAACTTTGACCTGCTTTCAAGTTTGTAACAAAACTCAGAATTCTTTCCACAAATTTTGGGGTTTGTAACAAAAGCAAAGGACAACTGTAATCCAGGTTGATTTTAAATCCGTGGCTTTAGAGATGGGTTACTGGGAAACATGTAGTATGTCAGCTATAGGCTAAATTCTTCCCTTTTCTGAGAACATTTTACCCTGCTGTCCCTGGGGACTCAGAGTATTTTTCTTTTAACATGGTCAGGCTTTCTGCCATTTCTTCCAAGAGATAAAGTTTCAAAGTATGCTTCTTCCAACTGCTTTTCCAGGTAGCTGGTTCACTCTGCTGCCTGCAGTCTAGGCTTTTGAGGGCCAGCCCTTCCCATTCCGTTGCCTCTTCCTGCTCCTTTGGATATCAAGTAGCAGCATCACACTGGAGCATGAATGGAATAGAGGGAACAGAAATGCTTTGGCCTAAACTCTTCTAGCCTCAGTGTACCTGTGTAATCCTGTGTATTCAGCATGCCTTTGTATAGGAATGTACCTCTCTTACCTGTTTTGTTGGTTTCATTTCTACGTTACAAGTCCTTCAAAATCAGAGCTGCATGAAAATTAATAATGATGATTTTTTTTTTTTTGTATTATATAATTCCAGGGTCTTGGGGTGTTTTTACATCTGTCAGCCTTTCCAAATACACCAGTAGCTCAGCTGCTTTGCTTATTCTGTGTCATTAAAAAAAAGCAAGCAAAATCCCCTCATCCATTTTTTATTTATACCATAGCTTTTCTGTGTTAGAAAGTTGTAGGTTTTGGTTTTTGTTTTTTAGGTGGTTTGTGTTTTCTTCTCTCAGGAAACAGAATGAAATATCTAAATCTCTAAACTGGAAATTTGGCAGGTACCTAAATATTTAATGAGTAGAATGTGCTTTGCAGTTTTTCCTGAAGATTTGCATATCTGTTTCTTAGGATCTATCAGGTGCTAATACTTCTACAAGGAGGTTGGTGGACATACACTTGAAGAAAAAATGTGCTTATTAATTCTTGGTTCTTTTTGCTTTTATCAGCTCTCGTGTTACTTTGTGCACCTTTATCTGTCCCTGGCTTATTACACACAGGACACTGAAATTTGAATCAAAAGTCACTTGCAGAGATGGAGGTGTAGGCTCCATTCTTTAAGTGTTCATTTGCTGGTTATGTTGCAAGTGCTTTCAGAGCCGTGCAGAAGACTGTGAAGTTCCAGGGGCTGTAATAGAAAACATTGGTGTCTGGACTGTCAAGGGAAGAATGTGGTTAAGATTACAGTGACTGAGTCAGTGTCAATGGGTGGTCCTGAGTCCATGTGGCTCCCAGAAAAGAGTATGTGCTCAGATGGGTGACGAGCGGTGCTTGCTGCAGTGAAACGGCTGGGAAAGGGCTGCCCTGGACTATATTTTTGCCTGCTCAGTGGCCAAATGTTGTCAGGTGGCTCCTCAGCACTGCTTGGCTTTAACTTTGCTATAAAATAAGATAAAGGGTTTGCTTAAAAGCTGGGCCGTCGTAGAGCCTCATATTCCTTTCATCCCCTTGGGTCACTGCCTTTCCCTCAGCGCGTTCCCATTGTCCTGTTCAATGAGACAGTTACAAAATGTCTGCCTCACTCCCACCGCCATTTTGTAGCCTGATTGTTGGATAATTAAGACTGTGAGAAGTAGAAAATAAACAGCATGGTGTGGGGAGATTTCAAAAGGAGCACCAAATCTGCATGTTTTGTTTAGGCATTTAATTGTTGCCGACTGGCTGCGTTTAAACAAGTGACTTTACAGTGTCTGGAAGAAAACAGGCTCCCAAATTTGAGGAGCTGACCTTGGGTAGATGCCATCAACTGTTCTTTTCTATTGGCACGAACATGCTGCTGGCAGAGTCTCCCTGTAGCTGCAGTTGCTCACCCAGCTCTGAGTCAGAACTTGCTTACACTGTACTGGGCCACCGAATTACGGCACTGTCGTGGTTGAACCCAGGTGGCAGCTCAGCCCCGCTCCCTCCCCTGCCATGGGTCTGGGCAGAGAATCAGAAGGGTGAAAGTGAGAAAACTCGTGGGACGAGATAAAGACTAAAAGATAAGGCAAAAGTGTGCACACAGGCAAGGCAAAACAAGGGATTCCTTCCCTTCTTCCTTTGGACAGGCTCAGCCATCCCAGGAGAGCTGGGCTCCATCACAGGTCACAGTCTCTTGGGAAGACAAACACCATCACTCCAAGTGTCTCCCCCTTCCTCCTCCCCCCAGCTTTGTGTACAGCAGTGACACCTTATGGTCTGGGATGTCCCTGTGGCCAGTTGGGGTCAGCTGTCCTGGATGTGTATCCTCCAAACACCTTGTGCCCCCCAGTCCCATCATGGGTGGAGTGGGAGAGGAGCAGAAAAGTCCTTGGCTCTATGCATGCCCTGCTCAGCAGTAACTAAAACATCCCTGTGTTATCAGCACTGTTCCAGCACAAATCCAAAACACAGCCACTACCAGCTACTGGGAAGAAATTTAACTCTATCCCAGCCAAATCCAGCACAGCCATGTATTCCAAATATTATTTGCAGTCCCTTCAATAACCAAGATTTGATCAAGAAAATATAGGATATTTAAAAATAAGAATGTTCAAAATAGCTGTAATTAAGCTTCTCCCATAGAGCAACACATAACATTGTTCAGGAAAAAAAAGGCAGCAGGATAGACTATAAATATGCTGAAATCGAACTAAAAATGCATGACAGGAATTGAAGGGACACTGTGGAGTTGTTCCCGTGGTCCTAGGGATGCAGTACTAGTTGTGTGAGGAGCAAAGTTAGTGGCATTTACTCTGTTTCTCTATTAAATGCTCTGGTTTGTGTGTGTAGCGTGGGCAAGGGGGATGGGGAAGGGCACTTTACATTCACAGGAGGGTGCAAATTCAAAGCTGTTTAAAATTCTGCCATATCTTAATGATAATAGTTAATCCCAGTATCAGAACAGTACTTCTATTTTTAAAATGCAATCAATCAATCATTTTAATACATTGCACCCTTAGTGCCAAACACTTCAGAAAACTATGTGTACGGCAGTAAAAATAAAGCATCTGAAACTCCTTCTGTAGAGTCATTCTTTCTTTTTTTCTTACCTAAGTACAGTAAAAGCTCAATGCTGCAAGAAATATCTGGAATTACATAACAAGGAGTAAATCCTCCAAACAAGAATGATTAGCAGGCAGGGATTGCCATCACGAACCGAGCAAGGAGGGACAGGAAACTGCCCCACCTGACTAAAGTTCTCTCTAAAAATACAGTATGTGCTGTTTTGTTTGTGGGGTTTGGTTTTGGCTTTTGAGGTGGAAGTTCTGTACTGCCTTTTAAGAGGATTACAGTAAAAATTGCTCCTTTCTGTTTACTTACCAGGAAGGTGTCCCATGTCTACCGTGCTTTTTCAGAAAACTGTTCATGCAGAGGTGATTGAAGTTGTAGGTAATTCAAGTTCAGTTTCTGCCTCGCTGCAGTGATTCACACAAAAGCACAAGAGTCTTGTAGATCAGTTCCTCATCTGCAAAATAAGGATTAATGCTTCCTTATCATTAGTGCTTATAAATGACTTTGAAGTTCCTCCAGTATGCTTCAAATATACCTGTTACTGTTGTTGGTGCTAAAAATGTGAAATACATAACACAGACATGTTAACAGCATATTAACTGAGAAGATTTTTAACACAACTTGAATATAAAAGTATCAGCACCATATTCCAGCAAAAGCCAGCTACAATGAGAGCATACCTTTACATCATCTCTATTTTCACTTCCACATGGGTTTTCTCATGAGTGAGTTTTTTTGTGGGTTGACCCTCAGTCTTGTATTGATCAAAGGCTTTGCTTTTTTATGTAGGATCAGCAAGAAACAGTGTTTTCAGTCGTGAAACTGGTAGGACCCCTACATTGGACCAAGAAGTTATGAATTAATTTCAACCATTTTTGTTGCCCCAAGATAAATAAAGGGGGAAGTTTTGAAAGATATTTTTGGTTTCAGTTGAACAGTAGCCTCCACAAATAGGTATTTATATAACAAAAAATAACTCAATGAAAGCAAGTTTAGTTGAAGTAAAATTGGAGCCAAAAGCACAGATGATCTGGACACAGATCATAGGTTACAGAGTTAAGACATCTGGATTTCTATTCAATTCTCCGAAGGTGTAACTAGGAGTTAATAAGGTTTGCTTTCCTCTTCCAGAAGAGCTTTTTTTATGTGGTGTCTGAAATCTGGCTTCCTTGGGGGATTAGTAAGTGTTTTTCCAATAATTCAAAATAACTGCCTTGAAAGTACGAGGCAGCTTATGATAGTCCTTCCTAACCTTATGCATTCATAGCAGCAATACTGTAATTTGTGATTTGTAGATGTGAGTGCATCCTTCCTAGCGACAGCTGTCCCAGCAAGCAGCATATTTGAGCCAAGACTTCTTTAAATCATTTGCCTTGATATCTTAGGCAGTATCTGAAAGGATTTTTTTTTAAGTAGCAGTAAAGAGGGCTTGTATTCTGTGTTGTCTGATCCACTAGGTCTCCTCCCATTACGTGTTTCATTTTGATGTCGATGCACATGCTTTTGTAAGTTTTTGCACATTTTTATGTCATATATTTATAAGTATATATGGGTTTAGTTCACTATACTTATATGGCACAAATGAAAGATCCTCCTATAGGGTTTGTGGTTAGTGCATGTTGAATTCATCCTGCCATTCCATGCATTGCTGGCTTGAGTGGTCGAGGACAGAGTGCCACAGCAGGGAATTATCAAATACCTGATTCTCTTCTGACCCTTTTCTGAAAAGGAGATGTTGGATATAGGAGTGGCGTGGCACTGAAAATATTTCAGCTGTATTTCAATGTTTGAAGCACCATTTGTGCAAAATATACCATTTATTTATTTATTCTTTCTTTCTTTCTTTCTTTCTTTCTTTCTTTCTTTCTTTCTTTCTTTCTTTCTTTCTTTCTTTCTTTCTTTCTTTCTTTCTTTCTTTCTTTCTATCATTAAGTTCTTAGGATTCTTTTTTCTAATTGATTTTTTTTTTATTATTTTGAAGTTAGGCCTTTCTCCTCTGAATGTAGGTTGCAATTTTTGCAGGTAGTTCACAAGCACTTAGTTTGCCTGGTGTTTGGATACCCCTAAAGCAGTAGGAATACAGGCTAGTGCCAGATGAATGAGGGCTTTCATTCCTTTACCATAGTTAACAGCAAAGGTTCATAAGTTGTCATACCAGATTTTTGAAGAAAATTGTAAAACTTGCAGTGCCCATGTTTCCAGAAGCAAAAAGGCTTGCTAACATTCAGCATCAGCTGTGTTAGGCTTCTTGTGGTGCTGACTTTTTACTTGGCTATTTTGTGTCTGATCATTGCTTCTTGACATCACTTTGTAGCAGAGTCATTCATTTAAAAGATCCCAGGGAGAAAACCTCAAGCAAATGACAGTATTTTAAGATCCTTACCACTGTTTCCCTTTGATATTAGACACCTGTTTTCATGTAGCAAGAAGGGGTTTTTGGCTTCTTATTTATTAGGTCGCAGTTGTGATAACATGAATAGATCAACTTAAGATTTAGTCTGGTATCCTGCTGCAGCTATAGACCTTTAAAAATTGTGTTGCACACCATACTTGTCTTCATACCTAGATTGATCATTTTGGGGGGACAGCCCTTACTGAGAGCATGTGTTATTAGAGAAGATAGAAATTAGTTATTTGTGTATTCCCACATGCCTTATTAAAGCACTCCTATGTATTATGCTCCCATCTTACTCTAGATGTTGCAAAATACTTAGTCTGCTTACTTCATCGGTTACCATGCAGTGTGGATAGCTGAAGTCATGACAATCCTGTTCATCCTTTCAATTCTTGGTAGTAGGTTATGTTTATGTTAGAAAGATCATAGTTTTTCTTACATGAATTACCAAGTACGTGAATGTTGTAATTGTTATTCAGAGCCTAGATGATTCATTATTGATAGAAAGTGGTGTTCCTTTCTTAAAGGAAAGGGCTGTTCATTTGGAATGTTCAGTTACAGTTGTCTTTCCAATGACAATGATTTGGGGTTTGGTTTTCTTTTCAGCAACTAAGGATCATTCTAGCAAAAAATATCGGTGATCCAGAACAGGGCACTCTCCGTATCCAGTATCTAGATTAGAAAGTGTTGTGGGATTATCATACCCCCATATGTTCTTAGAGGAAAAATTACTACCCTGTAGACTTGGTATGTCCCAAGTTGTCATCCACATTTTATTTAAGAGTGTGTGGCTTTTTTTGTTTGCTTTTGTAAAGGTGCTTTCTATGCGCTGTTGATGCTGCAAGAAATTAGAGAGAAATAGAAATTAGAAATTAGGAGAGTTGTATATTAGCACTTCCACAGCACAATAGAAGATTGGGGAAAATGTGTGTTTGCCAACAGAACTGGTATTCAAAATTTATGCATGTATAATACATGGGAACACAAGCAAAATATTTAAAATATGAGGGAATAGTTAAATGTAGGGGGGGAGAGTTATGCTTTTAGATTTCTTACGTGTTACATCTTTAAATATTTGACTTGATGTATAAATTTGGGGGGGTGTTTATTTGGGGTTGTTTGGGGGGGTTTTGTTTGTTTCAGGTTTTGGGGGGTTTTTGTGGAGTTTTTGGGGGGATTGATTTTGGGTTCGGTTTGGTTTCGTTTGGTTTGGTTTGGTTTGGTTGGTTGGCTGGGTGGGTGGGGGTTTTTTCTTCTTGTACTGGCTTGCATATGTATTTTACAGGCTCTGACTTTCTGGCCACAATAGAGCAGACAGAATTACTTGATGCTGAGAACCTTGTTAATTTTATGGCCCATTTTCACATGGAGATCAGCTTTTATTTCCCCTCTCAGTCTTTATTCTTGATTCAGTTGTTAGTAAGGTTTACTGAGCAAAAACACTGGGTGTATTATGGGAAGAAATCTAATCAATGCAGCACCAAGGGACAGTCCTTCAGAGTCCTCCCTATGGCTGTGAGCCAGACTAGAGGTTACTACGAGGTTACTCTGTCTGACTTTAACCAAAATACCCATCTACTTCTGAAGAGGCTGCTGGCCGCCCCGAACATGTGTAACAGAAGCCTCATTAATATGAGCTCCCAATATACATATACACCTGTTGTACCAGCCCCCAGCACAGAGCCTGTGTTTCCTATTTTAAACACTTTGCATGGCTGTCTGCATTCCCTGCTGTCTGCAGTTGCTGTGCTGTGGTACTGCAGGGCAGCTCACAGGCGGTACCTTCGGGGAATGCAGGAGGCTAAAGAAAGTGGTGGCAGATGTCAGTGGACCTTGCCAAATGCTATTTTTCAACTTAGATTGTCTGAAAGATTCACTGGCTAATCCAGACTTTGTGATACAGAAGTATCCTCATTAGTCATGGCTTTAAGTGTGCATTTCTTTAATGCCTGCTCCTTTTTCAGGTATTGATGCAAAGAATTGCATTGACATATGTGTAGGAAGTCTTTATTTGTTTTACAAGACTCTGCTTCCTAGCAAACCCCAGCCCTCCTGTATGCAGAATTTAACTCTTCTTAGAGTTGAATTGTTAGAAAGATACAGCACTTCCTTGGGGCTTTTACCTGTTTTGGCTCTGAGTTCTAATAAGTCATTTGGCAGCAAAATGACTCTAAGGTAAACTTTTCCCCTTTGATGAAATATTTGTTCAGCACATTCTACAATATATTTTATGTCAAGAGTTATACATCTTCCTTGTTAGAGACAAAAAATGAAGGATCAAAACCATTATCAGACACCACTGCTGATTCAGCAGAGGCACAAAAACGTCACATATCCAGTAAGCCATATATTTTCTGGCCACTTCGCTTGGTTTGCCTAACAAACACACTGGGAACTGCCTGCCAGTACTTCTAGCCCATGCCATATTTTGTGTAAAAGAGCAGTAAGCTCTTAAGGAAAGTACACTGTTCCCCCAAGCAGGTCCTCAGGAGCCTCAGGTGCTCTTACCTGCACACAGGTGGTTTCCAGGGAGCACCCTCCCGGTAGTTGTGTGGCTCCTGTTAACACTGTGAGTGGACTGAAATGTCTGCAAGCAGGCACATCTGCTGTTGCATTCACAGTTTTCATAATTGTTCTCACAAGGCCTCGTTGATAATGTCTGCATTTTGGTTTTGTTTCTAAAACTTTCCCATGGAAATTTCTGGTAAGATATGAATCCTAGCACCAGGCATTGATGGCTAAGAGGAGGCTGCAGTTCTAGTGGCAGTGAGCTGCAGTGTACCAGAGACTCTGAAGGAAGTCCATTAGCTCTACTTCTGTTTCAGCTCTTCTCTGTCTGCAGTGATGTACTTCCTGCCCATACCATGTTGCAGCATTTGATTGTGAATTGTAGCCTGAGAAGCATATGGCAGTTTCAATGTGCGTGTATGTTAAATAAAACTTTGAGAGAAACAGTCTCCTCAGTTAAGAATCCTAACATAACAATTCTGGACCAGAGAAGGGTCTTTCTGGCCTACTGTGTTGTTTCCAGCAGTGATTAATAGTCTGTGCTTATGGAAAAAATACAAGTGCTAAATATATGGAATAAATAAACAGAAGTGTTGTGGTTGATGAGCTCAGTCACTGCATGTGGGAAATCCCCCTGGACTGTAGGTGCAACAGGTCAGAGAATTCTTAGGCAAAAGCCTGGATTTGTATGGTTGGATCCAAAATCACATATTGGGCATAGGGACTGGCACAGCACAAACACCAGACAAGTCTGGGACTAAGCCCACGGGTTCCAGCCATTTGCAAATAATCTATTGTTCATCTTCAGTGACAGTAAGTGTAAGAGTGTTCAAATGCAATTAGTGACTAACTTACTCTTAATAACTTTAGTAATCTGCTTCTTTCAATAATGGATTTGATTTGCCTGGCTTGTTTTCATATTATTTCAGCATAAACCCCATTTCTTTAGTCTTTGTAGGTGTTGGACTCGATGATCCTTGTGGGTCCCTTCCAACTCAGCATATTATGTGATTCTCTGTTTTGAGGACTTGGATTGTAGACGTTATTTTCTGTTGTTAGTTGGAAGTGGCATCACATCACAAAAATTTGCATTTTGCACAGAAGTGTTTTAGTAAAGTTGCAGTAAGGCTGTAGAGCTTATGGGGACAGGAAATAACTGTAGTTATTACACCTCAAATGTCTTTTGCAAAGATGAAGTATTCCAGAAAAGGTTAATAGCCAACACTTTCTGAAAATGGGATCAGTGGTGCCATTTTGTGGAGATCCTACTTCATTGGGGTTCCAGTCAGTCATGTTGTTGGGATGGGGGGGTTAATCAATCAGAAGGGTAATTCCTCCTTTCTTCCCACAAAGGGAAACATCTTGCATTGCTCTACAGTAAACTGGGGCTTTTCCATTTTAGCAGACACCAAATGTCAGTTCTACAACATTTGGTGTTCAATACTGCACTGCCGTCAAGATGTGTAAGAGCGCCGTTTCAACAATCATAAGTTAAAACAGCAATCCTGTTGTACTGCAACCTGCTATGGTCAAGCGTGGCTTATGCCACTGGCCTTCAAAAGTACATACCCAGGTTAAGCTAAACCAAGTACACTGATCTCCAGTGTCAGCCATTATTGGCTGAGGTTATCATTAGCACCCTTTTTTGGTGCACTGCATTAGTGAGGAACCACCAGCTCCGGTGGTCCTGGCCCAAAACTAGATGTAGACTTAAGCTTAACTGTCATGGTGTGTAGATTTCGAGTACAAAGGAAATTCCACACTCTTTTTTAGACCAGCGTTATCCTTGGTTCTCTGACTCTCAGACCGGGTCACTTGGCTGCCCCGAGGACCGTAGTTAACATGCTCCTGCTATTCACCTCTTTCTGCTTTTACTCACAACATTAAAATATAGTTCTTGCTAAAAAAGATCATGTCGTTTGGGAGCAGTATCCCTGATGTTCAGTAATGTCCACATTCTGACTAATACATAAACATAAACATATTTTTAATTTGAGTTCCGTACTTCAGTAAGCCCTTGAAGACCCTGGAGTGCAGGCATTGTGCATTTCAGGATGAAAATTTAATATGATGCTTCTTGTTGTGCCTTCTCATGTTTCAGCAGAAATGTATCTGGCAACTGTTGCTCTTCTATAGCCAGTCTAAGAGAGAAGGCTTTCTTATGAACTCTCTGGAAAAGAAATTTAATAAGACCCAGTCATGAAAACACTGACATGACTGAATACAAAAAAAATTTCATTCTTTCTAAACATCTGCAGGATTGTAGCCTACTGTAATAATGGAATAGTCTCAAAACCATGTCTATAAAATCTCAGTGTAGCACTGTATCAACACATACTCTTTATACAGCCTTAAGGATGTCAAGTTTGAGGAGTTTCTTTATCTGTACCATTTCTATCCTGCCTTGTGTCTGGACTTTTTTCTGCCTGTAGGTTCCCATTGGCCAGATGTCTGACTGAGGCTAAAGATTATTTTCATGTACATTTTTGTACAGTACCTATATTCTATTTTAAGGAAAAATATACACATGCATTTTTCTTCTTTATTAATAAACTGAGTGACAATTTAAAATAAATTCTTTCAGCTGTTTAGAATGGTACGCAGATGTACTGGCACATTTCAGAGTGAGTTAAATAGAGAGCAAAGCATTATATCACCTACAGAGCTGAGGAAGAGGAGGTGGTCTCTGACCACTGAAGCAAAACAAAGCAGTGCCAAGGTGGTGGCTTTGAGAAAGATAAACCAGACTGTTACCTCTCCTTGTAGATTGTGTGGGGAGCTCTGATGCCTTACTGCCTTTCATTCCAAGGCCAGGTATCATCTCACAGTGGGTAACCCAAGCTTAATTTTTAGGATGCTTAAGTCTTTATAGGACTTCGCTCTCAGACTTGGCAGTGAAGGGAATATTCACTTGCATTTAGATCTAATTTAGGTGCATGTGTAGGTAATTGTTATTCCTAAGCTGCTGCTATGGAGAGAGAAAAGAGAGGTTCCTAAGGGGCTGGTTCAGAGTATGTATGTTAGAGCTGTACTGCAGATTTCTCTCTGAAGGACCCTGTCTGTATCTGGACACTCTGTACAGTCCCATCACCTTAACTGAGACAGTAAAAGTGAGCTGCATCCTCTCCCTGTCTCTAGCTTTCTGTTCTATAAACAAAGGCAGTATTTTTTCTCCTGTGCGGTTGGGGGATAACATTCAAAAGGAGTTGTAAAGCACATGGATATTATGGTGGTCAAAGACTGAGAAATGCCAAAATGGGAGATGTCTTTTGTTGGAGGAAAGCAATATTCCAAGAAGATTGACTTAGAATGGACTCTTACATATATACAAAATTTGGGGCTGTTGTGGTGGAAAGTAACCTTTCTTCATGAAATAGCAGCAGAATTAGCTGAATAAAAAGTAGAAGCAGTAAGAAGTGAATAGATTTAGCATGTGATGTGGTGAGAGAGAGAGAACAGAAACAGCATCACTTCTTTGTAATGACCCAGAGTAATTTATGTGGAGTGTGCAGGGAATGAGGCCCAGGTAATTGCACTGTGAGTTCAGACAGCACCCTAAGGGAGAGTTCCAGAGGTGGGACAGGGATGGAACCCACAGTCTTGGTGTTATCAGCACCATGCCCTTGAGCCCATTTCAGGGTCAGTCTCACTTGTGGGAGGGTTAACATTTACTGAATATTTGTTCCATTTCAGGTGGCGTTCCTGCACAGTTTAAGTGGATATAGCTGTTGAGTGGGTTAATGTTTACTGAATACTTGTTCCACTAAATTTGGTGTTTCTGCATAGCTTATGTGGATAAAGTTGTGTCAGAGGCACCATTTTTGTAATATTTGTGTCATTAGAGTTGCTTATGTTTATTATGGACTTTGAAGGTTATCTCACCTTAATCCACACTGAGGGGATCTGTGAATCTCAGGTCCTCTCCCCTTCTCATAGTGAGGACATGACAGAGTGGTTTTTTATGTTCCCCATAGTTCTATCACCATCACAATGCAAGAAACCAGGAATTGTTATTTCACCCTACTGTATGTATTTTTATATGAGATAGTGGTTTCTGTACTTGACTATGATTACAAAGCATATGTAAAGATATTACTGACACAAATGCATTATCAAAAATGTTAGTGTCCCTGGCTACTGAGACTAAACTGCTGAATACTACATTTTAGGAGTGATTTGTACCTGATGTATTGATGTCCATGATTAGTCAATTAATCTGACCACAATTAACCTTTCTACTGGTAATTGGTATAGTAATTTTAAAGGTCTGAAAACAAGGATGATATTAAGGGGTAAAGGTTGAAATATTTTTATATGGTAACTTTTCTTTAAACTCACTTGGCTGTGAAAGTAGAGGAGACTTTTTTTACTCAAAGCTTTCAAGGTTTGCAGCTATTAAATTGACTGGTCTCAGGAATCTTGTCATAGTGCTTCCCTGAGGGTAAAGTCATCCCTCCACAAAGTGCCATTCCATGCCCTACTTACCCTCAATTAAGGCTTCCAAAATAAGTTTGCAGTGGGACACTGGCCTTCTTCTGAAATACATTCCTCACCTGCAGAAAGGACTTTGGAAGGCTGTATTTAATATCTGTATGTCTGTTCCTCACTTTTTCCGTCATAAGGATAACACATAATTTTTTTTTCTTTCTCTCTCTTTAGAAACAGAAAGAATGACTTACTGGGAAACCAAGTTAAAAACGAAAGAAGTGAAGATTGGTCATCTCTGCAGAGGAAATTACAAGGTATGCATAGTAATCACACTGGAGATTCATTTCTTGCTGGTGCTTAGGTCTTCATGGTACATTACTTGTGGCAATAAAGTTTAAAAATAGTCCTCCAAAACCTTGAAAAAGATGTTTGGAAAAGAACTTTTTTCTTCTGTGTGATTGCCACAGCAAGCAAAGCAAATATTTATATGGTTATAAATATCTTTCAGATGCACCTTTAAACTCATTACTATGCTGAATTGTAGCTGTGTTTCTGCAGGTAAATGGCAATCCCATTCAATGAATTGCTTTTTTGGCTGAGGCCAGTAAAAACAACCCTTCTCCCAACACTAAACTGAAATCCCTCCAGGTGCTATCAATGGTCATTCTTGAGACTTAAAGTGCTTGTTTCATGGACTTATTTAAATCACTGTATGCTCGGTTCAGCAGTGTTACCGTTTTCTCTTCCTCATTTATTACCACCACAAGGAGATGCACTTAGTACCTGTTTTGCACTTCATTTGAAGAATGTGTCCTTTTACATTTGTCATCCTGAAAATTTTTAACTGAAGGGATGCAAAATCAGCACTACTAACAACTCCTGCCTCTCAAATATTTTCAGTAAAGTGAAGGCTTAATATTTATCCAGTAACTGCCCAGAGACCAGCACAAGGCTATATGCCACTTAAGTCCCGAGGTTAAATGTTACTTCAGTGATGCATAAAATTTGTATTGACCATCTGCCCAGCATTGAGTTGAACCCATTAATGAGTGAGCCTCACAGTATCACTGTGAGATAGGGAATTATGATCTCCATTTAACAAGTGATAAAACTGAGCCCCAAAGGGCTTATGTAAGCACTTCAAGTCCTACAGGAAGTGTATAATAGAACCAGTAAAGAAGCCCAGCTCACCTGACCTGCCGTGCTTCCCTTTTGGACACCCCTGCGCCTGGTATCCTTTTCACCATGTTCTGTTATCAGCAGCTATACACTCTTTATACACAGTTTCAACCATCAAATTTTATGGCAAAGAAACTTAAAACACAGCTGATGTGACCTGTGAATCCTTCTCGTCCATAAAGAACAACATGAGACACAAGGCACAAAGGCAGCACAAACAGCACCAGATGGCCTTCGTAACTGGAGCAAGTCAGCACAAAGTGACAACAGGGAGAGCTGTTGTTGTGACTTCCCTTTCTATTTTTTTGCATAATGTTGAGAGGAAGACTTTGCAGATCTTTCTGTAGTACAGAGAAGAGCTGCTGGTAGAAGGCAATCAGTGCTTTGCCTTTTGTAATCTTGCTCAACATCTCTTTGATTTCTTTAGTAAATGTCAGGTCACATGCTTGCGTTCTAAAGCTGAAGTATAAATCATCTTCTCAAGTGATAGAAACTGTCATTTTTCCTTGCAAAGTATTTTTCTAACTATGTCTTATGTAACTGTTACAGTTGTTGACATTTTTCTTAAAAGCCCTGTTGGTTTGACACTCAGGATTCAGTATAAAGCTATAGACTTGGATAGAGAATTCTTCTGCCTTTGCTTGTATCTCTTTCCTTTCCCATGAGCTGAAGAAAGAAATATTATGCAACTCTGAGTCATGCTGTAGAAAGGTGTTGTATTTTTAATATCATTAGAATTTTAAAAGAAGGAGAAAGATAAACCTTGGCATAGGTGAAACCAAGAGTTAATATGCTTCAATTATAGAAAGTGGCTATTAAATTTTGATGGGATGCTCTGACTGATACTTCAAATAAAATGTTGATGTGGGGAAGTGAGGAGTGTCGATAATGAGTACTAGAGAAAGGCTGTTGATTTTTATGGAGAATACATATATAAAAAATACATGATCCTCAACCAAAGACATTCTTGTGGAGATATCCCTAGGAAAAAAACAGAGTATAGACTTCTTACATCTGTCTTGGCTTGTGTCTACAAGAATGCAGCCCTATATATCTGTGTCTTGGCATAGACATAGGCTGAAAGTACTTGCCTACATGAAATGTTTTACTGTGCCCAGCTTAAGGATGGTACTGATTCCTGCCCAGCTTAAGGGTAATACTCTAGCATTATTAATCTGTTTTCCCTCTGCTCTTTCATGCCTGCAGAAAAAGCTATTGATACATCCTCCTGGCAGGTCTTTCTCAGAAGAAACAGCTGCAGAATGTGGAATCAGTTGTGTGAAATTCCTGTTGGCAAGGCCTTTGACCTTCGACTTCTGCTGGATCCAGCTGAGTGATCAAAGAGAGAACTTCTGCAGGTATTTCATGTGTTCACCTGTACTAATCTCACCTTAACGAGAAGCAAATTATTCTGGAAAAATAAGTTCAAGAAACACTTGTGTCCCTTTTGAGGGAATGCTGCAAGGGTGATCTGGAATGCCAGGAGTTTGGTCTTGAGTGGGTCCATTAATCCTACTGCATCCAAGTCCAATGTTCTAGTTAAATTTTAAGCAAGCTAAAGACTTTTATGGTAAATGCAGGGTATTTTAAGACACATTGAAGACTCTGAAGAGGTCTGTATTGATATAGTTTTTATCTCTAAAAACCACCATCTGAATTGTTTGGTTAAGTATCCTGTGGCTGTCAAAGAACATTGCTGAATCTAGAAAGGAAAGTCAGGTCTTGATCTAAACATCTCTGCTTTATAATGAGATAATGTCTAATAGCCTTCACAGCAATCAGTTAATACAGACACATGCTAGAAGGGGTACATGTCCCTGTTAAGAGAAGGAGTGAAAAGTGCCCTCCTCATTCCCATAACTGAAGGCCAGACTCCTCACTGAGTTTAGAGCAACTTACCTGGGCATCTGTGGCATCTTGTGATCATGAATTTGAGGTTTGTAGAATCACAATTCCCTTCCTGTCAAAGCCAGAAGTAGGAGCTGGTCCCTGTGAAACAGGTGCCCTGTGTCAGTCCGGGTACTTAAATGATCTTAGCACTAAAGATTCTCAAAGCTGATTCATGGGCATTATAAACTTGTTCTCTTCAGCACACAGAGGAGGAACACAATATTTTACAGGTGTGGAAGTGAAGCACAGCTGTGAATACTTTAAGATGTATAACCTCAACAGATAGGAGTAGATTTTTAAAAGCCTTCAGTGAGGGTCAGCTTGTAACATTTTCAGGGAGATTGACAGCAGTTTGTCTTTGAAAAGTCTGATGAGATTTTTTAGCATTTAAAGAAGCCAGAAGAACTGAGCTTATTTTTCTGAAAACTTGACCCAAGTATTTGCTCAAGATCATGAAAGAAATATGTGGTCCAGTTGGTAAATTAATCCAGCTCACTCAAATTTCTGCATACCCAAAGGACCTTCCTCTCTCCCACCTTGCTCACTTTCCTGTTCCAAAGATTTTTTTGCTGAGTACTTGGAAGGCAATGCAGCTCTTCTGTGCTAATTAAATCTTTCTTTCTCTTACTGCCAGCTGTAACAGAGGGGAAATCCCATTAGGACTGTCAGAGAGTCCTGTTGGGCTCATTAGACCATACTGGCTCTGGAACCCTAAAGTCTCCAAAGGCTTACTGGATAATCTCTTTTTAAGACCTCTGTTGGTACCAGTTATTTCAAATAGCAAACGACTCTCAAGTCTCAGGAATCTGCAACAGTAGGTCTCCCCAGTCATTAGATAAAACAACCTGAAGAGAAGGCTCTGGGGAGACCTTAGAGCCCCTTCCAGTGTCAAAGGGTCTCCAAGAGAGCTGGAGAGGGACTTTGGATAAGGGCCTGGAGTGACAGGACGATAACGAATGGCTTCCCACTGCCAGAGAGGAGGTTTAGATTGGACATTAGGAAGAAATTCTTCCCTGTGTGGGTGGTGAGGCCCCAGCACAGGTTGCCCAGAGAAGCTGTGGCTGCCCAACCCCTGAAGGTGTTCAAGGACACAGGTTGGACAGAGCTTGAAGTGACCCGGGATAGTGGAAGGTGTCCCTGCCCATGGCAGGAGATGCAACTGGATGATCTTTGAGGACCCTTCCAACACAAATCATTCTGTGATTCCATGGCTCAATACCCCAGGAGATCTGCAAAGAAAAGGAGGAAAACTGAAATTTATGGCTGGAGTAAGAAGTCAGAGGGACCATTTCCCATTGTTCGTCTTAAGAAGTTTTTAAAAGGAAAAATATTTTTCACTGACAGGTTTTTTGAATGACTGAATACACTGAGAGCTCAGTATTTGTAAGGCCTAGAGGAACACATTTAGATTTTCTACTGGAAGACTGCAGTCTTCGGCCCTCTCAATATTAAGAACATTGGAGCCTGAGTTTCGTGTTGATGTTTCTAAATTGAACTTTAAACAATCTTGAAAAAGGACTTTAATAACCTAAATTATGGCCCACAGTGCTAGGTCTTTGATAGCAGAGTGAGCCTAGCAGTACTGATTTTCTCATGGTCAGCATTTCTTCTGATATTTTTTGCCACTTGTTAGGAATGTGTATTTTAAGAAAACCTCAATTTAGGAAGTACCTTTTCCCAGCAATTCTTCTGCATTTGAGTCGAACATTTTTACATCATTCACATACATTTTTCCTCATTTTGAAGCAAATGATTTTTTTAGGAACTCCTGGATTCCAAAATCTAAAAATGGAAATTTCGTTCTCTGTCCAAGTATGACACAGTGTTTGTCAGTTGCAGCAGATGGGGAAGATGAGCCAAGAAAGCAGCATAGCTAGTCAACCAATTTTATTTTTTCATGTTGATGTTTTTCTGTGAGGAGGCAAATGCGCTTTTTGACTCAATACAGTGTTTTAAGTCCTGGCTTGTCTGTTCAGAAATTACAGTTGGTTTTAATAAAACAGACTGGAGAGATTGGGGAATTCAGAGCCTTTCTGAGAGAACAACAAATACCTGATAGGGGCTGCCTTCATTTTTGGCCAAGAAATCTGATGGGGAGTGCTAAAAAACACCCCATTGCTGAAAATAGGATTTTCCTTCAGTGCTCTTTGTGCATTGTGGTTTTATTTGCTGCAGAAAAGGTTCCGTACAGTGCTGATTCTCCAAAGCAGATGGCAAACAATGATTAACCAGTTCCTTCCAACTGCTCACTCATGAGCAGACACCAAGTTGAACCAGTTATTCATATTGAATTAAGCTTAAAAAATATCATGTAGTTATGAGCATAAATGTTCTCATCTAAATGGAAGCTTTCCCAGAATAGTGCACTGGGGGCTGGATGGATATCTTCAGGCATATTTCTAGTGGCAAAGGGTATGAAAAAGTAAATGATAGTAGAATATGACTATAGTTCTTAATGTAATTTAAAATTATTCCACTGTAAGTGAAATAGTGATGCACAAGGGCAGGACCTCTGATCCACGTGCATTTGCAAGCCTGTCCTACGCAGCAGTAAGTGTCTTGTGTGGCTGCTGAGTCTTACTATCCTGTCTAAAGCTTCTTTTAAGATTTGAGTGGAAGCACTGCTCAAACAGCAGTATCAGGGATTTTAGATTTATGGCATTAAGAGCTAATGGGAAGTACATTTGGTGTACATTCACATTCCTAAGCTGTTCTACTTATGGCACTTCAAGGCCAAGTGAGGCCTAGGATGGATGAAATTTAAGAAAAAAAAAAAGATAAAACCTTTTAATATTGATAATTTGAGAAATGGTGTAAATACTGTCATCAGCACAGGCTGGGGGCAGCTGTGTAGGAAGCAGCTCTGCAGAAAAGGATCTGGGGGTCCTGATGCACAGGCTGACACCCCCAAGCCATGTGCCAACTGCATCCGGTACTGCATGAGCAAAACACGGCTCAGAGCAGTGATCCTGCCTCTTCACAGCACTGGAGAGACTGCCTTAGAATCACAGAATGGTTTGGGTTGGGAAGGACCTTAAAGCTCAGCTCATTCCAGCACCCTGCCATGGGCAGGGACACCTTTCACTATCCCAGGTTGCTCCAAGCCCTGTCCAACCTGGCCTTGGAGACTTCCAGGGGTGGGGCACCCACAGCTTCTCTGGGTAACCTGTGCCAGGGCCTGACCACCCTCACAGGGAACAATTCCTTTGCAATATTCCATCTAACCCTGCCCTCTCTCAGTTTGAAGCCATTCCACCTTGTCCTGGTACTTCAGGCCATTATAAGTGTCTTTCCCTGTCTTTCCTGTCCCTTCAGGACAATTAGGTCACCCCAAAGCTTCTCTCCTCCAGGCTGAACAATCTCAGTTCTCTCAACCTTTCTCCATAGCAGAGCTGCTCCATCCCTCTGATCAATGATGCATCCAGTTTGGGAGCACCCTTGTGCAAGAGAGACACCAGCACTGTGGGACCTCACGTGCACTGACCCAGGCAGTGCCCCCAGGCTCCTCGGAGCTGGGCCACGTGGTGGGCACAGAGAAGCTGGGAGAGCTGGGTCTGTCCAGGCAGGGAAGGGCACGACAGAGGGGACACCGGCAGTGCTGCCAGCAGCTGCCTGATCACAGGGTGAGAGGCTGGGCCCCGCTCTTCTCAGAGCTGCACAGCAATGGAGCAAGGGCTGACAGCCACAAGCTGGAGCAAAGGAAATTCCAGTCAGATGAAAGGAAAACCTTTTAACCAAAGAGTGGTCAAAGGCTGGAACAGGTGCCCAGAGAGGCTTTGGGTTCTGCATCCTTAGAGGTGTACAAGATTCAACTGGATGTGTGCCTCAGCAGCCTGATTAATTAGATCTGCTTTGAACAGGAGGTTGGACTGGATGCTTTCAGGGGCCCCTTGCAACCTGGATTATTCTGTCATTCTTTGATTCTTTCACAACAAGGACTAAAAATATTGCAGACTTGGACCACTGAAAGACCAAAAAGGAGCAACTTAAGTTCCTTAAGTGGAACTAATAATACTGTACGTCTGCTCATTCACCTTCTGGGATCAAAGAGTCAGGGGTTTATGCAATGAATAGTAACCTCAGCATTTTTCTGTATGGTGCCACCTAAAAGGAAATCACAGCTTTGCTACATGGTAACAAAATTCTTACTGACTTCAGGAGGCTCTGAATTCTGCCTGCTTGAATGGGCATCGCTGGAGGGTTCTTTAAAGTCAGATAATGGTTTTAATGTGGGGAGAACTTCAGAGAATACTTCTGAGTTTTTCTGAATGTGTATTTCACAACATCAGACTCCTTTAGCTTATACACATTAAGTTATGCTAGTTTTGGAAACAAACAAACAAAAGGTATTTCTCTCAGCTTTGTACCTGTGTTCCTGGAAGCACAAGTATTTAACTGAGTGGCTGAAAAAAAAGAGGGAAAATTGCACAGAAGAAAAGCTTCCCTATGATCACCAAGTAAGAAAGTATTTCCAAGCTTTGGAAAATTTTGGCCAGCTCTGACATTTAGACAGCTCATTTTACAGAGAAAGACTATGTAAAAAATCTGAACATTATCATATGAGCTTGCTTACACCCTGAAAAAGCCTGGTTTTTACAGCCAGGATAAAACATACAAACTGCAGTATAAACATACAGTGCCCTGGTAGGGCATATGTTCCTTTACTGCATTTCTCTCAAGGGGGAAGGGGTTTTGACATTGCTTAGGCTGGCTTTATGCAATGGCACTTGTCAGCAGAGAATATAGAGCCCTGGTACTGTAATGTTTGGATGATAAAAAATGTCCAGGATATGTTTCCTCTTCTTATCTAACCAGCCTGTTCTACTTCATAATGTTGTATATACAAGTCATTACAGCATTTTAAATTGTCTGGATTATGTGTGAGTACAGATAATGATAAATTCACACTGGAGTCTACTTGGCCCATAAAAATTTTATGCAACTCTGAGGAAAAGTTACTGTTATTAAAGAACCATTTTGGAAACAAAGGTGCCTGTTTAAACAGCCCAGCCTTAATCCTTTGATGGACTCAGTGTTTTGGATAAGTGCAGGTGTATGTGTAATTACTAATTTAAAATGGTCCACGAATATTTAAGAACAAAAATACTGCATAGGCAGTAGAGGTTAATTTCTGGAAAATACTGCCTACAGAACCATTTGGTAATTTTCTACCCTGCCCTTCCAAAAGAACAGTCTGGATCTAAGGAGTGTCTGTCACATTATTGCCAGTTCCAGTGTTTGGCATTTGTGTAATTTTATACTAATATTAATAAAATATTTATGTTTTTCTTCCTCATATGTTTTAGCCTTCAGAACTTGTTTTCTTGGCATTTTTTCCCTGCAGTCATGAGGGATTTTTACATATTTGTAGAGAGTCTGATACAATACATTTGTCCAGTAGCTGGAGCATTAAAAAGCAAGAAACATAAATCTTGCAGTTCTGAGGACTGGTAATGCTGCTTTTAGGATTTGGGAAGACTTTTTTTTAATGGAACACTTACATGCTTGTATGTGAATCCATTACATGACATACACCATGGTTAGCAACAGCTTTTGTGTGTCATGGCTCAGGTTCCTATACACTCCTGACAGTTTATGCATATTCATGAGATCCATGACATTTTCCTGCATCTGCTCTTATCACAGATTTCGTTTCAAAGGAGCACTTCATTGATGTGGTACACTGACACATTTTACATATAATTGCTTTTCGTCTGGTTGCATGATTATTTTGTGACACCTAGTGGATAAATTGATAGTGGTGCTGATTTAAATGGCCTCTGTCTTTTTTTATTCTCCTGATAAAAGTTCTGGCCTGGAAACTCAGTTCACATCACAAACACATGTGGTTTGTGACTCTCTTGCTTTCTAACTTTCTTCTCTTTTTTTTTTTCCTTCTTTAACGTTGCTCATGGAATAACTTGCTCATAGGCAGGTGAACAAATACTGAACACCAGTCTTGAGGAAATTCCAAGAGTCCCAAAATAATACAAGGTAGAAAATGTCATGATATTTTTTAGTCAGGCTCCCTACCTGTGCAGTCTGGGATCTTCACACAACAGCTTTTTCCACTGTATCAACTTTTTTTGAGGTGTGCTACAAGCATGCAGTTCCATTAAGAACAAAATGTGCACTACATAAAGTTGTAAAAGGTTGCAAGAAGTACTTATTACCCTATGAGGACTCCTAGAAATATCTGTTCCTTTAGTGTTCTTAGAGAATGAATTCTGATTAATAATTAAAATATTATTCTATACACACAAAAATATTTTCAGAATATTTACATCAAGAGTCTAGAAATGCCTTAAATGCATGACCTACTTTCACAACTAAGATATGTCTTGTGAAGTATGTCTTAATTTACATGTCATGGATTCTGTGCCTAAATCTTATTTCTGCAACAGGATAATAGTGAAATACTGTCCAGTGTGTTTGCTGCAAATGCTGTGAGATAGAAAAACAGGTACTTTTATATGGCTCTTATCTTTTGTGTTGATAAGGGGAAGGGAATCAATTATTTCAGTTGCACCAAGTCTGCTTGCTATATTTCTCAGTTGACACTAGTAATGTACATGTTTCTGTCTTCAGAGAAGGTATAATCTGCTCCTGGCATGACAGATCTTAAATTCTGAAGTCTGTCATCCCTAAGCAGGAGCAGAACAATAGCTTACATGATAGCCAAGATAGAATTTAGTAGATTTTAAATACGAGCTAAAAGGAACTGTAAGGCAGATGAATTTGGAGCTAAGAGGTTATGTATTTTTCATATGTGGGGAATTGGAATGGAGTTGTGCACAGGACATGAAGAAATTGATTCTAAAGACCATCTACAAGATTTTAGGTTTCAGCTTCTTACTCTTCAGAGAAAATGTGTTGCATATTTTGACTCCCAAAAGGCTTCACAATCTGAACATGTAATACTGCACTGTGTTTTTAATGCCAGCTGACAGGGCACTCTTTGCCTGTGCTTTTCCTGGTTGCTCCTTGTGACAGTTCTCTGGTGACTTCCGTTTATGTGAAATTAGGGCCCGTAGCAGCAGCATCATGAATAATGGACGTGGAGAGTCGAGCACACCGTGCAGCTCTGGCAAAGATCTGCTCGCTCCCTACCACCACTGCAGCCCACTCATGAATGTTTGAGCAGTAAAAGCTTCAGTCTCAGGTACAAAAACTTACACGAGTGTCCATCTATGGAGAGCCCCAGTCACCTGAGAAAAGAGGAGGTTGTGTGGAGCTGAGCACAGGCAGTGCTGTGTGTCTGAGCCCCAAGCCTGGAATTCATGAGGAATTCTCTCGTGCCAGCGAGTGCTATGCCAGTGGCACTGCCACTCACCCCAACGCTCCAAAAGCCTTTGCCCCCTCAGCACATAGGCACAGGTGGGCAGGAGGGCCCTTGTGTGAAAATGGCAATTTTCAGTGGCTCCCCCTTGCTTTTTAGAGACTCGTGTAAAGCTGGGCAGGTCAGTGTGTGCATAAGGCTCTTGGCAGTGTCGTTGGAGTGCTCCAGATGGAAAATAACTGGTCAGAGCAGAGGCAAAGTCATTGTGACAAAGCACAAGTGTGTGCTTCTGAAATCATACAGCTTGAGACAGCATCCCATCCCAGGGTGATAACAAAGCTGTTGCAGTGCACAGGGATCTGTGCTGGTGACCAAAGAAAAATAGTCACTAAAAGGAGGCAGGGAACTCGATAACTGGCAGTGTCGCTAGTGGCAAAGTCCTGGAGGTCCCCTGACAGGAACATAAAAATGCCTAACAGGGTCAGGGACAACACTTGCTCTTGCAAATGGGCTTGTCTGATCATGTCTATAGCCTCACACCCTCCCCAGGCCCCAAAAGTAACCAGAAACAAACTGCAGCTTGGGTTTGCAATGCCTGTACAAATGCTTTCTCCATGTTAGTGCATGTGGACTTCCAGGCCTCTGCTGGCTGACTGTCAGGTTGAACCAAGCCCACTGGCTCAACCCCAAATGCAGTCCAGACTCCAGAACATTGTTCTGCAATAGAAATGAATTTTAGGCTTTTAACAATATTTTAAAACAAACATACTACACAGAACAGCGATTTCATGCCAGCTTTCCATACAATGTTATCCACAATTTCAAACGCTGCAGGCTCTAAAGTGATCATCACAAATGGAACCTTTTGTAAAGGATGGATTTTGCTTGTCTGCCATCATATAACACTCCTTCTTCATGAGCACTCGAGTAACTTTATCCTGTTTGTGGTGATGGCAAATGTAAGGGTGCATTGATGTAAATACAGAATTTTAGTCTAAATCCATGTAACACTAGCTTATTTGGAGCTTTGACCTACTCCTGGCTCCCAGACCACTAATTCGTTCACTCCTACTTGTCAGCTGCTTGATCTCACTAAGGGCTAAAATTTAGAATGAAAGCCTTGTGGGAGAAAGGCCAGAAGGCATTTTTGTACCAACTATAATTATTGGCATGGCTGCATTCTGCAAAATGAATTTTAGTTTCTTCTTGAGGATTACCCTGAAAGACATTCCCTCTTGGTGCTAATTAAGTTAGGATTTGCACATACTAGTTTATTGCATGTCTTTTTAAAGAAAAACAATTTTCAAGGACCTGAATCCATTTCAGAGTGAAAGTTCAGTTTTCCCAAAAAGAAATTAGTGGATTGAGATTGGGAATGGCATATCTTCTTTTTTTAAGAAGATATGACTCTATTCATTTTTCCTAGCTTCTATAAGGAACTGAAAAAAATAGCACTTTCTCAGTGATGTGACATAGGTTAGATGTGACACTGTATGAATTGCACATAATGAAAACCCAAATCCACTTGACTTAAAATTCAGATGGCTTATTTAAGATTCTCTGTGTGGTAAAGGCATTTTCTATCCAAAAAGAATTTAAAATATCACTCAAATAATTGCTTGTGAAGTGACTGATATTTAGCTGGACAGACTAGAAGACTGTGATTTGACTGTTCTCTGCATCATTGACTGTGCCCAGTTTTTATTTTCACAGGGCTTTAGGGGGAGTGGGAAAGGTGCAGTTTTGGAGAGCTGGACATCACATACCAAGTCAAAGATGAGGGTGATCAGTTTAAGCATCCAGTTTTGTGTCCAGAGATGTTAAGGCGAATCCAGGTGATGTCAGCTGAATTAGGTGAGCTCAGCTCTTTCAAATATAAGGTCCATTGCTCAACATCCTAAAATTAGTGAATACTTTTGGAGGTTGTCATTAACATTTCATTTTTGTGTGATCTGCATGAATACAATCCTCACAGGAGTGTGGAGATAACTGAGGAATGTTTAGGAAATGCTATGAGAGGTGTTCTATACCCCTTTTGCTGTCTCCATCTGCCAAGAGATAATAAACTTGACACATTCTCTTTGCTCTTTTCCTAATAAAAAACAATCCCTAACTTGTCACATCTTCATCTCCTCTTGCTGGGTTCATTTCCCAGATAATCCAGCCCTTGCACTTCTGCTTTTACACATGGTAAGACAGCAAGAGTACCTGTAACATTTGTTTTTCATAAGGTGTACCTCACTTACCTGATGGATTTGCCATTTCCACACAGCTTTCACCTCCCCTAGACTCTGGACTTGCCCTGATTTCTGGGCATTGGGATCTGGTGGTCCTGAGGACATCTCTGCCACGGAGAGCTCAGGGATACAGTGGGGGCAAGCACAGCAGCTCAGCTGGGAAGCCAGGAGATGGAAAGATTATGCCAGGAAAATAGGAGATTGATCTCTAAGTCCTACCAAATTAATAGCTTGTAATACACTGAACAGTTCTGCTGTGTCTTTCACAGCTTATTTTTAAAAAAATATATCTCCTTAAATGTTTATTTGCTTAAGATCACAAGCGCAATGTTCAGAGCTTCCAGTGCTTAGCCCTGGTTTAATTTCTGTATTTGTGGAGGCTTTGAGACATCAAGTGTTTCATCATTCCCTGGAATACCAGCTTTTGTGGCATTTTAGCATTCAGAGTAGTACATAGGTAAAACACAGCTAAATGCAATAGATAAAACCTATTTTGTCAGTGTAGGTACTGCAGTTTTCCTAAGCAGAAGACATGATCCCAACTGCAAGAAAAATGAGGTGTATTTTTGATGGAGAGCAGTCTTTTCCCTAATGCAGTCCATTTTGAAGCATGTTTAACATGCTCATCCATTAAATGTCATCCAGACATTTTGCAGAACAGAAGGTGTATGAAATGCTAACATAACAATTGTAGAACATGGCTGTGGTGATGCAGAGCACCTTTGGTGCACACGCAGCCCCAGCTCCATGGATCTGCTGCTTGTCAGACCACCCTACAGCCAGTCAAGGAGTTAGAGCAGCTGACATTAAGCACTTCCCATTTTCTGATAACCACTGTAAAACTTTTCTGGAAGATCATTTCTGTGGAGGAATTTCCTTGACTTTGGCCTGGTTCCACACAAGAGTGAGGAAGTTCCTGTGCAGGCCTGGCTGGTAGTCAGGCTACAGTATGGGAGATGGACTTATTTAAGCTGATGTATTTAAATGTTTTTACATTCTGCTGCCTTTTTTTTTCCCCCTGAACATGAAATGTTCAGACTTCAGAAACATACAGAAACTACTGCAGAGCTCAGAGACATTTAGAGTTCTGACTCATTTCACAGCTGCTCCTTTTTCCCAAATACTTGCAAACAGTTCAGTAATGACAATGGCTTCACTGAATGCATAAAACTGTTTATTATAAAGAGCCATGTTGCACTGCCTGTGATGTTCTATGTAATAAAGGGTGAAGAAAATTTACATAACTGATTTTAACAGTTAATGAAAATAATCATTGGCCCCTAAATTCTTTTTGATGTGTAAGCTTGCTACACATCCAAAAGTGCCATTTTGAACTTCTGTGTCTCATAATTTGTGTTATATTGGATAATCAGAGCCTCCTTCAAAGCCACTGAGGCCAGCTGAGGGTTTGCTGCTGATCTCAATAGTGTGTGAATCGCTCCCTTTCTTAAAGGAAGTCTCCCTGATGAATCTGAGGAACATGCTTCCCTGCAAAACTGTGCCTGTGGTTTGTACAAAGCAGGACAGCACACCTGACAGCTCCAGCTCCAAGGAACGCCATGGATGAGCAAACGCCACGGCCAAAGTTCATCCCCTTTTGTGCTTTATCACAACGGACAGAGCAATGAATTTGCTCCCCTAGTTACAGCCTGGCCTTGCTAATGCCCAGGTGAAGATGTGAGCAAGCTGCTGGACACAGCTGATGCTCTGCAGCTGAGACAGACAGACACTTGTGCAGAGGAGGAGCCCTCCTGAACTGAACCTTAGAAAATCCTGTGCATCTCCTCTGAATGGAGGGAGATGTGGAGGTCTGGTCCTCTGAGGTTTTCCCATTGTGCTGCCTGAAGTTCTGGCAGAATCTGACCTGTATTATTAAATTACAGGAAAGTTTCACAACTGGGGAAAGAGCTATTGTTTGCCATTTTAGAAACAACTGTATTTGAGTAATGAGTGAGATTGTAGTACATGTTGTATTTCACACGAGTTACAACATCTGTGTTTTAGGGTGTTTTTGCTTTTTGAAGTTTGCATGCTATATGAAGGCGGCGTGTCATTTTCATTATATTTAGTTAAAAATATATTTTAAAATACGCTGTGTGGAGTTTGTCACACATAAATCCAAGGAAACTGAATCCTTCCATCATCTAAGTAATCTCTACCTGAAATCTCTAGGAAAGTTACCTGTCACGATACTGCTTTGCCACAATCCTGCCCCAGGAGAAGGGTGTGGCAGTTCTCCTGCCTGATCCAAGCCCTGCTGAATTTGGTCAGGAGGCTTCCCTTGGCTGCAGTGTCCACCCTGGCATATCCTCAGCCATTTCCCCCATGGTGCTTTTCCCAAAATGTTGGTGACATTTCTAATCATGAATAAATAGTCTGTAGGAGCAGAGTGGGGACTGTGCATCACTTGGGAAGCCAGAAGACAGTCATTGCATGCAGAGAGAATGGAAACTGCTGGTCTGGCCTGCATCCAGACCCCAGACCTTGCTGGGGAATGTCCCTAATCTGGAAGGCCTCCAAGCCCTCTTCTTCCCTGGTAATCACTGTGCACTCCATGAGCACACAGCCAGGGCATTTTCTTCTTCCTGGGAGCCAGGGAGGCTCAGCCTTTGCAAATCCTCACGAGGTTTTGGGGGGAAGGTACCTTGAAATTGCAAAATGCTTGTTCTGTGCTGTCCCAGTCTGTTCATTAGTAAGGCTTTTGGTTATATAACAACCCTGCTTTAAACTGTCTGCTTTCCTGTAACATCACAGAAATAGCAGACTTGGCCCCCTGCCTTTTGAAAAGTGACTGCTGAGGTACTTATTAACATCAGTTCCAAGACATTTTTCAGTGAGAGTTGGAATATGAAAATGTCATATTTTTCCTAGTATTAAACAGTTGTTAAACTAGAAACATAACTCTTGCCAGATAGCTATTTCTTGTGCCTGTCGTCTTCATAGAAGGAAAATGAACATGCATTTTTCTTTCATTAAGTATTTTAAAGTTCATCCTTGTTTGGTGATCTAGTCAATTAAAATAAGTTTATGGGCAGCTTGTGAGAGCAGAAGACTAATTAATTTTAGGTCTTGGATAAAGCACTTTTTTTTCCATTTTTGTCTGCTAATGAGTATTACTAATACCCATAATAACAGATCTTATAGAAAATAGTGTTACACAGAGTTTATGGTACTTCAGAAGTAATTTTCTCAATATCATTATGAATTAACAAACTACTACTTTTGTGGGAAAATATACACTAAGGCAACATTATATCAGCACAGCACCTAGAGAAAAGAATCTCTAATATCATTATCATAGAAAATAAGAGCATCCTTTAGAAATGGTTAATTAAAGTTCACCATTTCTTCAACAGGGATGAACATTTTCCAGTATCCCGTCTAGTATTGCCCCCAAAAGTGTAAGTGAAGTCCAGATATATTAAAGACAGGCAGTGTAAATCCCTAGAACATACTCCAGAATGTTGCTTTTCTTTCCTTCTTTCCTTATTTCTGTCTCTTAGAGTCACTGAGGTCAGCTGTAAGTGTAGGTTCTTCATCCAAAATTCCCTGCCATTGGAGTTGGATAGGTCTTTGAACTGGTTTCACTGGACCATCCAGCATAAAGAGTTGCTATTCTGAAAGGTCATGTTGTTTTTTATCCTTCCACTGTAAAGTAGATGCTTACAAAAAGTCACACTTTGAAGTCACACAATATTCAGGTTCCCTCCAATTATATTATGTAATGCTGTTCTATTGATATAAGCACAGGGTTTATTTTACACAGAAAGCACTTTCTGAGAGGTGACTGTGCAACATATCCAGCCTTGCTGAAACTGCACAGAAGTTTAGCTCCACTTCACATTCTTGGTTCTTAGGAAAAATACCGAGATCTCTGATTGCACACATAAAGAATTTGTTTATTTTTAAATATTTTATCTAAAAACAGAGGTACAGGGCAGGGGTTTTTTTCATAGGATTATTGGGAGAGTAATTGACCATGACAAAATGCTGGTACTCAAAAATCCTGAGATTCAAAACCCTTAAGTACATAGAGAAGACTATCAGGCTTTCTGCTGGAGAGCTTTCCAAAGGGATCCTTTATAGAGGTTAAGAGTGGCTTCTGGTACCAGTTTGGCAGATTTTTGTGTTGATGAAATGTTAAAGTCTCTCAAGGTATTCCTTCAGTATGGTATTGAAAGAATATCAGCCTTTTTGGCCTGCAAGGCCTAAGATTCCAAGAGGTGAAATGCAGGGCTGGACAGTGTTTCCTTCCTTGCAGTGATCTCAGCTTGGTCAGAATTGCACCTATCCTGTTTTGTCCAACAAATGGCCCCATGTCCAGCTAACAGCAACCAATGACCTCTTTCTACTTGGTCTCAGCCCACTACAGTGAAATGATCTTTGACATTGATGGCATAACAGTGTCCTTTATAGATTAACACATTGATATCCAATTTGGTCAGATATCTGCATTCTCCTTCCTTCTCTGCTTTGTTTAAAAGTGTTTGTTCCTTGAAGGTGAAGTACCTGATACCTCTCTGCCTGTCTCTGCAGTGCTCCTAACATTCAAGTCAGTCTAATAAAAAATTGTTCTCTTTTCACGGTACTTTTCTCTTGCCTGTCTCTTTGAGTCGGTGTCATTGTGGTAGTAACAGGTGAATGGGAAAGCTGGTGCTGTGAGTGGTTCTCCTGAAGAAAGAAGCTGCTCTCTGCTTTTGCACATGCTCTCACCCACCTTATCATTGTTTCAGTGTGCAGTGAAATGCAATTGAGATATGTGTTTTGTCTTGCTCCTCTCTTTTCAGATCCCCACATTAGTGATGCTGAAAGCCAGGGCAGATGGCTTCTGTTCCCCTGCAGTGTGACCAGCTGCCCTCAGGGTGAGATTTGCTGAGTGAAACAACTCTCCTTGATCCGTGTGGGGCTGATGGATGCAGCATTTATTGTGTACTTTAATTAACCAGCAAAAAGTTAGTTCACTGATTAAGGTAGGGTGTTTGTTTTAAAAGTTTGCTTATTTATTTATTAAAGAAGTGTTTATATTAGAATACAGACTGATATCGCAGTTATTCCCACTTCTTTAGATCTGCCCTAAATGGGAAATGTTGTTTTCTATCAAACCAGATGGCAGGGAGTAACAATCCCCTCAAACTCGAGCATAAGTTTGAGGCTACAGAAGCTGATGTTGTAGTGGCAGTTCTAATCCCCCTAACCAAGGTCTGTGTGGTACAGTGGGCTGTGTTTAGTTTGGTCATCAATTCACAGCTGGGTTACTGCTCAGTTAGGAGCATTGCTGAGTAGGCTACAATTCCTCACAGTCTTGACAAATTCATTGCTCAGTCTTTGGGGTTTTCCTATGTGGAACTTGGGAAATTCACTTAGAGAACCTCAGCTCTTCCTCATTAGGATAATGGAGGAGTATCTGGAAGCATGTTAAACAACCCCTCGAAGTCAGCATCCATTCTAAGTCACAGTGATGCCTTTCCCAAAGTGACAGCCTGGTCTGATAAGGTACAGTCATGTAGGAACTGGAAGTACACAAGTGCAGTTATTAAAAATGAATGCTGGATCCTGTTTCCCTTGTGTATCTTGTCACTGACATGACTTCACAAGTTGCAAATCTATTAAACATTTCAAACATGGAAGTGGAGCTCATTAAGCAGAATGTTGACTGGTATATAGCAAACTGTTTCAAATTCAAAACTGTTAACATTTGTCTCCAGAGTTTTTTGTCTTCTAGGTTGTCACTGAGCAATCCAGGTGTCTGGGAGTACAGCCTGTGCTTCCTGTGATCAGAGTGTGACTGTCCTTTGGGGTGAGGTAGTAGGTTGTATAGTTTTAGGGCTATGCCCTGCCTGTCAGATAACTATACAATCTACTGTCTTTCCTGAAGTGGCTGTGATGTCAGCGCTGGATGTCTCCGAAAGACAACGCAGATATTTTTCAACTGTACCATTCTCTGGCTCTGTCTACGTGTTTGGTTCTTGTTCACAAATGTCCTTAGAATGTTTAGATTCTTGTATTTCCCTTGCAGGCTCAAAAGCCTTTTCCTTCTGGCCTTTTCAGAGAGCAGGTGGGGTGTGAGTGCCCGGACACCGAGGTACAACCCGGTCCGCAGTGGATTTGCTCAGGCACAGCTGTCTAGGACTGCCATGGGAGGGGCCACTTGGAAACAGCTGAGCCATTTCTCCCTTGTTTTCTGGCATTTGTGTTCATATTAAACATAAAATGGTACTTTTGATTCAGCAGCTGTTTAAATCCACTTGGTGTAGGCTGGTGAGGAACTACAAAGGGATGGGCTAGACAAAACCGTAAGAGGATGTCTTCCAGTCAGTCATGTTCTGCCCTGGAACTGGTAAATTCCTGAACCCTAAGTAAGAGGTCTCTTCAGTCAGTTTTGGACGCTGATTTAACTCACTTTTTTATGACATATTTCTAGTTTGGGGGGACAGTGTTTGCCACTGCAGTTCTCCTGTCCCTGCAGTCCCTCCAGCAGTTCTGTCTGACTGCCAGGCAGAGCTGTGGGGAAGGGCTGAGAGGTCACACATGGCCTTTCTAGGGCTAAGATATATGTGGGCTGGAGAGTGATAAGGTAATTTACTTACAAATGGTGAAATGTTTCCTTCAGAAGATGCACGTGATGCTCTAACAGGATGAGGTAGTAGGTTGTGTGGTTTCAGGGTAGTGATTTTGCCCCAATCAGGAGATAACTATACAACCTACTGCCTTCCCTGATAGGCAGCATAACAACATCAGTGTCTTAATTCACAGAGAAACAAGAGCTAAAATACACTCCTGAGATATACTTCTGAGACCAGCAAAGTAAGTCTAGATACAATTGTTGCTATCCTGTCCCTAATAGCTCTAAATTTACATTTTAAGTGTAGATTTTTGATAACTACCCTTTTAAAGGTTATTTTTTAAATAATTACCCTTTTTAAAGTCTTTATCATGAAAAATTGAATTAAAGAAGTTTTATTTATTTCCAAGTTTGCCTGCTCTCAATCTGTTTCATTTTTGGTTCATTTGAGTGGGGTGAAGTTACTGGGGGAAATTATTCCAAAAATGCTGCAAACTTGCTTTGAGGAAGTTTGTATTTCTTTGACATCTAAGCTTGAGTGCAACAAATTTTACTCACAATGCCCGGGTTTAGTTCAACCTTACCTCTCCCTCAGGAATCTTGCAGTGTTTTACAAATAGTACTAGGTTAAGTCACACAACATTCTTCAGCAGGTAAGGTTTACATTGCAAGGGAAAAGCTGTAACAATGAAACTCAAGAATAAGAATTAAAAAACCAAAACCAGACATCTATTTTGTTCCTCAGTTTCTCGTAACAGGCTCATTTAATGACGTTTAGTGTCCCCAAAAGAATTCTCTGCTATCTAAAAAGCACAAATTGCATCTGAAAAACTATGGACAAAAAATGTTTGGTCATTAAAGATATTTTGAGAATATGAGCTTTAGAGTCTTACAAGAAAAATCTGTGGAAGAAAAGGACTATAACAGCAAGGTGCTGAGCTTGGTTGTAGACCTAGAAATCATTCTCCCATGTGCAAAATACACCCAAAGACAGGATTCCTGTAAACCTTAAGGTTACCTTGAGACCAGAGGTATCAGGCTGGTTTTTATAACCATTAGTATATATTTTGATTATACAGCAGCCTGTTACTGTAGACTGGAGTCAAAATTGAAGGTAGTTGTAATCCTGTGTTTCTGACTGCTGTGCTACACAAAGGCAAGCCCACCTTCCCTGAGAAGCTTTCCCCTCATCTCTGTAGCTGAGAGAGCTGTGACATGCACAGTGAAAGCAAATGGAACAACTCATGGTACAGTCAGCAACAAAGTTGGGTATTTTATTGCCTCTCTGGTCCAAAAATACCACACGTTATCTGGAATGAGGTGGTATTTGAGGTCATTCAACACCTTGAAATGCCCTTTTGTTCATACCTTTACCAAAGGTTTGGAAGGCTTTTTGACTTGGGTTCATAGAGACAGGCTGTTGGTACAGGAGGAAAAGTTGGTACGTGTCTGAAACACCTCCAGAACAGGCAATACTGTGGCTGGTTTTAATCTTCTCCATTCCTCTGACTCTGTATCTCTTAATGCAGCACTGCAGGTCCTGAGCTCTTTCTTGCAGCCTCAGGGCTGCAGTGTGAATGTGAGAGAAGCTGGGGTAGTGATTGCATTGTGTGTAGCCTAAAGCATCTTGCTGCTCTCCAGGGTGCAGAACAGGCTGGGTAGCACAGCCTTGCATTCTGTAAATACAGACAGTGGGGTTAACAGGGAAAACACTGTCCATGCTCTACAGCAGCCTGTTACATCTCAGCTGTGAAGTAGTTTTCAAATCTTCTGGCTCTGCCTGGGTCAGCATTTTGCTCTTGGTAATGAGCTGTGAGTTTTCAGATTCTAGTCATTCTGGCAATCCCATTAAAATAAAGGGCCAAAAATATCCACAGTGTTCTCCTCTGTAGGATCAACTGTAAATGCAAAACCATGTGCCTGTACTTGGCAGCGTGTGAGCCTGCAGATAATCAGGCCTGTCCTTAGCAGTGGCTGTCATTACAGCTAATGACACTCCACCAGAAACTTGAAATCACAACTCGGGGCACTGAGTATTTCCCAGAACTGCATACTGAAAATGTTTGTATCCAAATGTAAGCAGCAGCTTGGCCTGCTGGAATCACAAGGGAAAAACAGCTGGGTTTTTTTTTTTAAAACTCCAGTCAGCATTACCACTTCTTAAGGTGTCATGCTGTTTGTTGCACACATCAGGTGTGAGGAAAAAGCTTACTCATGAGTACACATAACATCACATGAGAAATGTGTATCATGACATGCACTTTTATATAGTGTGTGTCCACTTAAACATCTCTCTTCAATTTAGTGTGCCAGTAAGTATTCATTGATGAGCAGAAGCTTAATGCATCTTGCTGGAACAAAGCCTGTACATTTGCTTATTACAGGCCAGGTAAAAATTAGTGGGTGTTGGATTTTCTGTGAGGCCAGGATGTCAGTTATTAGCTTCCCTTCTGTGCCCTGGAGAAAGTGCATGGTGTTTTGAGAGAAGGCACACAGAAGATATTAAGCAGCTCTCTGATGTTGAAAGCACCATTGAAATTTGGATCTCCACTGTGTGGATGTATGAAGTGTTCTGCCTCTTCTACCTTTTCAAGGCTCTTACAGTCTTGTTGAGTTTTTAAACATGAGCAAACCTCCTTATTCTCTGGAACCAGTTACCCAGTGTAAAAATTTCTACTTCATTTGGCAAAACACTAAAGCAAAGGTAGACATTTACAGACAACCCCAGTAACTACCCTAATGACATGTGCTGCCAGCCCCACCTGTGAACATCCAGCCTTGCCCCTGTGTGTGAGTGCCCTGGAGAGCAGCTGCTGGGGCTCTTCCTCCGTGGCTGCAGCAGAGGCAAAACCAGAGAACACAGGAGTGGTTCCTGGGCACTCTGCTGAAAGGGTGAATTGCAAAGGGGTATTTATACTGGGGGAGGATCCAAAAGCCCAGTAAGACTGTAACTGGTGTGGCAGTCTGTGCTGGCACAGGTGTGACATGACACAACCCGTCTTGCTAAACAGGAGGGGCAGTTGTGAGAGAGCTGGTGCATGTTGGGAAATTCAGAGAGCCCGGCCCACACGGGGCCTGGTCCCAGCATTGTGCTCTTACTGGGAGGGAAACAGCAGACTCGCAGAATCACAGAATATCCTGAGTTGGGAGGGACCCACAAGGATCATTGAGTCCAACTCCTGGCCCTGGCCAGGAGACCCCAACAATCCCACCCTGTGGGACAGGGACGCCTGAGAGCATTGTCCAAACTCTCCTGGAGCTCTGGCAGCCTTGGGCCGTGACCATTCCCTGAGGAGCCTGGTCAGTGCCAGACATTCTCTGGGGGAAGGACCTTTCCCTGATATCCAGCCTAAACCTCCCCTGACCCAGCTCCAGCCATTCCCTCTGGTCTTGTCCCTGGTCCCAGAGAGCAGAGCTCAGAGCTGCCCTTTAGGAGGAAGCTGCAGACTGCCATGAAGTTCCCCCTAATCATTTTTTCTCCAAGTGAACTGACCAAGTGCCCTCAGCCACTCCTCATATGTCCCCTCCAGATCCTTCACCATCCTCGTGTCCCTCCTTTGGATGCTCTCTAAGGTCTTGAGGTCTTTCTTGTTGTGGTGTTCAAAACTGCCCAGCCCTAAGAGCAGCACACTAATCTTGAGTGACAGGAAGATTAACAAAATATTTTAAAGCTATATTGGCATTGCTCTGATCCATGTGCCTCATGGATGGTTGTCCATGACAGCATCCAGGTATTAACTTCCATTACAAAAACTGAGAGATGAGAGCCTAGGAAGATGTCTGTGAGGATCTGGGATTCAGTGACATGCATGCTCAGATTTCACCAAAAAATCAGCACTAGCACTGCTTAACAAAGCAAGACAAAGGTATCAAAAAACCTAGGCCAAAATATCCACTGGTTTTCAAAGAAATCTATGTTCCTAAGTCACATGGATACTTTCAATTGTTCTACAATTAAAAGTAATGAACACCAGTCATGCAAAGCATTTGATGGTATAAAGACTTGTTTGGTTGTGGGATACTGTTCATTCCTAGTCTCCAACACAAATCAATACCCAGCAAGGAACCAGCTTAAAAGACAGTTGCAAATGAGTTCCCTGATGTGTCTTATGTTCATGTTCCAGAGGTTCTTGCTCCAGATTTTCCCTGTCCATCTTCCTTATACAAATGTCAATAATAATATTTCCATCCTCAGGGAGCCTGTGAGATTTTTTAAAGCAAGCAAATTGTGTTGAGAAGGTTTCTCAATCAGCTGAAAGTGAGCAGCAGTTTACACATTAATATCTGGTGTTAGTTAACACTTGGAAGGGAGTGAGAAACACTTGATGCACTTTGAATAACACAAATGAGAGTACCACTCTTAGACGGTTCTTAATGTAAACATCTAAACTGAAAATAAAATTGTTCATGATTTGGTAAATTGGCATTTCCCTTTTGTGAAAAAAGGCAGTTTAACCCTTCCTTTACACAGTAAGACAGGTCCTTTGAACATCTCGCTTTTGGTGATGAAAATGTCTCACTTGTGGTGAAATTATTAAAACACACTTCACAGCGCTCAGGGATCTGGGAGGTTTCAGTCCAGTCTCAGACTTTACAGTCCTCCCTGAGCAGATTATTCTTGTGTGGAAGGGTACACTCTTTTCTCTGGCTTCAGCCTGGATTTGGTACTGTGTTTCTCACATCTGGTAAAAAAACTACCCTGCAAGCTTGACAAATGACAGTGTAGCAGTGACTATTTGAAAATCAGATGAGGAATCCCACAGGTCCTATTTTTGTTTAGGCTTGACTCACTGGCTCATTCCAGTGACCTCTGCTGAGATTTGGCATAGGATACTCATGGTTGCAACATACTTTTTTCCTCCTTTATTCAACTTTTTCCTCCAAAGCTGCAACATGGCCACAACTTTGGTTGCATTTTCTTTTTCTCTCCTCTTTTTTCATTTTTACCATGGGTAGAATAAAATAATCCATGGCCCAAGATTCAATTATATACCTTTTATTCCTGCATCTTAGCAAAACTTACAGTCTGAGTTTGGAAGTTCAAATGGACAAATATGTTTTCATTTCATTCCCCTTTGCAATTAATCTTTCCCAAAATTTAGTAAGTTTTAACTGTAGCACAAAGAAACCTTATAAAAATATTACATCCATCATATTATACTAGCTGACAGAAAAAAGAAAAATTTATTCACAATTTTTTTTAAAACTTGAGCAAAATTATTATTAGAAAAGTCTCCCTTGGAAAACTTCCACACTTCAAAGTTTTTTCCCACTAGAGCAAAGAAAAAGATATTTTACTGTCTAGAATATGGTAGCATATCCCTAGCTCCAGCTCTTCCCAAATTTCCACTACATCTCCATCAGTTTGGGGGAGCGTGTGGGCACACACCCCAAACCAGCTCACGTACAGCTGCGGAAGGCCCACGATACTGGTGGAGCTTTCCCTGACCCAGAGCTGTGTCTGCAGCTGGGACACGAGAGTGGCTTGGCCACAAGTGAGCCCAGCCAGGTGTGGGGTTTGGCTCCCCAGGTGATGCCAGGTGGAGGCAAACCTGGACATGCACGACGTGAGCAGCGGCCAGGCCTTGCTCCCACCTGCAGTGTGTGGCACATCCCAGGGGGAGTTCCCACCAAAGGCAGGTAAGCACGCTTCTCCCCAAAGAGTATTTAAAGTAGTTTGATCGCTGTTCGTGTCTGGAGACACCAGAACCCTTTATTTTGAGGCAGGTGTGCTCACCTCAGCCCGAGGGCAGATGGGCTCCAGTGGCAGGAGCCAGGCTGCGGCCGCCGTCCCAGCCTTCCCCCCAGTTCTCCTGTCTAAGGCCTCTCCAAGCTGATTTACAGCTCCCTCCGAGTGCCTGGGATGGAATTAGAGCGCCTTGTATTACTCTGTGCCTTCCCTGTTATTCTTGCTGCACAGCACAGATTTATGATGGCTTTTAAGCCAGGCAGCACGTAAAGAAATATGATCTTAACAAAATATAGAAGGGACCAAAGGAGGTCAAAGTGTGGGAGCTGAACACTCTATGGTGATCCAGGATTTCCTTTTATTTACTGCTCACACCTTTTCAGTCTCAAGTGGATTTGGGCTGTCTCAGGCAGCCCTGCCCCATGTAATCCTCTGAGCCCGGAGACTTTGCCATCAGCGGATGTCTTTCATTACGATTTAGCACATGTAGGAAATCCCAAAATGCCGCTGGTGAATTAAATGAATTTTAGACTCAGAGTGCCAGAAAGACACACAGCATCAGGGTAGGTAGGAACCCCACGTTCATCCGGGCAGGTTTTCTGTCTCCTGACATCTCTTGCTGTGGCAGCAGCTGAGGATTTTCCGGGTCAGTCCTGCAGAGTTCCTCTGTTTTCAGTACTGAAGGAGAATCATTTGTGAGAGTCCTTCATGGAGACATGGAGCAAAAGCTGTGCCCAATTCCATGCTAGGACTGTGGGACAAGGAAAGTAATGCTGTAAGCAGTTCTTCTTTAATTTATAGCTTTATTTACAGCTATTCATCAATTATTCCTAAACTGTAGCACATAGGAAAAATAGATGCCTTGCCCTTAGCCTGCAGATGGATAATGTCAGACCTGCAGCAGGTGCAGGGTGTCTTGTGCACAAGGGCAAAGCTCAGGGACTCACCTGCAGGACCATGGCCTGCCTTAAACACTGCCTCCAACTGCAAAGTGAAACAGCTGGCAAGGGTGAGGGAAGCTGTAATTACAGCCAACAACTGACTCCTGAGCTAGTGACTACTACTGAGAGCCTGGTTGTGAACCAGAAGTGAAGAACAGGAGCCTTTTCTCTCTTGGGTAAGGGCTGTAATCCCCTCCAGCTATAGTATCATTCTCTCCATTAATAAAACAAGGTCTGGTGTGCTCCTTTTCATTCAGATTTATCATCATTATTTCTCCATCTGAGGAAAGGAATTTATCTCTCTTCTAGTCTAGGGCTGTAGCAAGATTCCCATGCTGTGGGGGTTCTGTTGGGTTTATTCGAGTGGGATGCTGGTGGTCTGGCTTTTTTTGGAAGGCACACAACAGTTTGCACAATAGTTCACCTGCTCTTCCAAGCTGCCAGAGCAACATCCTCTCCAGTTCTCCAGCTGCTAGTTGCTGCTCACACTGTAAGCCCTTTCTAGTGCAAGGGGAGTTGAACAAGGCTGGTCCTCAGATGTTCTTTGGGAATTTCTCAGGCCACAAGTCCACATCTGAAATGCCTTTTTTTCAGAAGGCTGGACTCTTGTGAGATGTAAGGCAGACATCAGCGCTGACAGTGACCACAAAACGTCCAGCTGAATGATAAAGTCAGTGCACTAAAGTATTTATTTGTTTATCTATTTGAAGTTTGCATTGCTTAATGTACAGGAGTTCCTGGAGGCAGAGTGAGGACTGGATGTGCACTAATGAGTTGGTGTTTGTAATTAATGCCCTGAATGCTGAACTGTGTCCAGCCTGACTCTAAAGCAAATTTTTAGTGGGCTAAAGGTGCTGCCAGCCAAGCTAAGAATGAAACCCTTATGGTGATACTTGTCCATTCTCTCCTAAAGGAGAAGGGAATCCTGAGAATAGAAAATTAGAAGCAGAAGGAAGGGAGGACACAGGGAATGATTCAACAGGTGATGGAAATTCAACTGAGAGTGCATATGTGCAACATGATCAGGTTGGAAAAATAATTAGTTGAGCTGGGAGCAAAATGAACCTCTAGTGGAAGAAGTTGGCTTAGTCAGTCAGGAGATAGAAATCCGATGCTGGAGAGAGTCTGAAGCTGAGCCTGATCAATCTGATTTGAGTTTTTCAAAATACAAATTCCTCCTGCTCAGCAGGACATCTTTTAGTGAACAGAGTATACATTGTCTTAAAATAACTCCACTTGAATTGGTCTTCAAAGTGAGAGTTCATCTCAAGCAGTATCTGAACTCTTGAGAGTGTGAGATTCTGCAAACCAAGCAGAAGGATCTCCTGCTATTCAATATTCACCAGCTGTCAAAGCTTTTCAGTTCCTCATGTGAAAGAGGCAATCCTGGAACACAGTCAGAGGAAAAGAGGTTTCAGAAACACTGACTTGCAGGTGTAAACATCCACAGGAGATGGAGGTACAGGGGAACTGGCAGGGAGGGCTTGGGAGAGACAAGGGGAAGCTGCTCAGAAGATCATGTTTCAGCACTGCCAGGGCTGTCAGTGTGTCTATTAAAGATGGCAAGAATGAAAAGTGAAATACTAGATTAATATAACACATCAAACTGAAATAAACTGGATCTGAAGAGAAGCTGGAGAATGATCAAGCTGGGGCATCCCAACCACAGCAGGGATGGATGGATGGATGGATGGATGGATGGATGGATGGATGGATGGATGGATGGATGGATGGATGGATGGATGGATGGATGGATGGATGGATGGATGTGGAAGTGTTATATCTACAGATGCATCCCAAGTACAAAACAAACACTTCAGCATCCAGACATTGGGAATCTGAGGTAGAGCTTCAGCTGCCAGACTTGTCTGAGAATCTGGGAGATGCGCATGAAGCTCCCTGGCAAAAGGTAGAAACTGAGGCATCTAAAATATGAGAAAATTCTGTTTAAGGAACTCCCAAAAGAAGCAGTATAAATTATAAAGAACAGCATTGAAACGTTAGCTGTGACTTACAAACTCCGAGTATGATTCTGCCTTAACATCTTCCTTCCTCCCTTCCTACTTATTTAACAAGTTTTCCATGTACAATAGTGCTTTTATACAAAGTTTCAATTCTTTTGCAGCAAGTGTTACTGATTTAATATAAAGCTGCTCTTTGAAAGAAGTTACTTTCCCTTTTGGCACTTCTAAATATTTCTGTTTCGACTTCGTGCTCCTTTCCCCCCAAAATCTGAGTTACAAAACTACTTCCTTCAGTCCCCAGTGGAGGCTTATTTGTATTGGCTTTGATGAGCAGTTTAGCTGCTTGGTTTAATTTTAACCCTTTAAGGGTTTATTCAAAATTAATTACACAGCATGAAATCTTAAAAGGCACAGTGAGACGCTCATGAAAAAAATGCATAACAGGTCTGGTTGGGGAAAAATGTTACAGAACTGATGTTCTCCTTGTCTAAAAAAGAAAAGTACAGGTGGTATCTTTGTCAGTCTCCCCAGTGGAAATAATAGGCAAGATTTTAAAAGCTGATTTTAAAAGCTTTTTCTGAAATATAGCTAAAAAACTCAACTCTGACAGTCACACAAAAATCAAAAAGACCAAAATAGTCTTAAATAAGAGCAGAATGCTTTTTAAAAATATTGAAATTAACATCAATTGGCTTCCCAAGAAGTAATTACAGGTGATACAGACTTGAGGAGATAAAACCTCTGGGGCAGCTACAGTGTCTGGGCAAATTAGGAAGCCCAGAGGTAATGTTCAGAAATACGAGATGGATAGGTAAAGCCACTGGCCAGCTGGCTGCCACTGATCAGAAATGTCCTAAGCAGCAAGGAAGTACAAAAAAACTCTACTGCTTTGGCTTGTACTGACAGAGAGAAACTGCAGCAGCAAGGAACTTGCAAAAGGAAATTAAAAGCTGTCAAGATTCCTTGACATGGAGACATGGATCCATCCAGTATTTCAAATTTTCTTTTACTTTGGATACAGATGTCAGTGTATATAGACCCCAAAATTACTGCCATAAGAAGGAGTGGAAGGCCATTACTATAAAAGTCTGAATTTTCTAGGGGCACAGCATCAGTCGAGACTGAAGAATGGTCTTGCTGCTCTTGCTTTGGGAACAATAAACTACAATACACCTCAAACATAAAGAGTTGGAGTGGGGATAGGAAAGGTGGAAACAATGGCTTTACCTCAGAATAGCTAAAAAAGGCAAATATTAGCTGTAGAGGAAAGTGTCTTATTTCAGCATATAAGCAAAAGCCTTCCCTGAAGTTATAATCCCTGCCTTGCTACCAGCCAGATGTTCTCCATATAGAAAAATTCACCAACTCTTCAAGTACCACAGGTATATGAAAAGCCACTAATTTTATACTGGCTGATTAATTCAAAATCATTCCACAAAGTCACTGTAATTTAACTCATCAATGCTCTAAAATGGCTGGGATGAGTAGGAGTACCAGTGCCAGATAAAACCCAGGAAGAAGGATGGAGACCTTGAGTTTCTGTGCTTGCAAAACCCAGCCCCAGCCCACCAGATGGTGGCAGGACAAGCTTCTGGGGTTGGTCACCACGTGGTTTTTTTACTCTCCCTTATACAGTGCAGAGCAACAGGTGATGATGTTTTAGGTTTCACTGGAGGCATTAATGGAGAGAAACCACATTGGGCCTGAATAGAACAAGGAAAAACACCACAATGTCTCCATGGGTCAGAACAAGTGGAAGAAAGTACAAGTTATCGAAGTGCAATAACGTCAGCTTCTTCTGGGAAGGCTGCAAAGATATGTAAAATGCAAACAATAATTAATTTGCTTAATAGACAACATAAAGCCACACAAGACAGGCAACCCAGAAAGGCTGATTTAGTGCAAGGAGGGAGATTTGACAGCCTGTACAGGAAGAAGGAGTGTCTCAAATTGTGTTGGGGTTTTTTGTGAAAAGCTGTGCAGGAGGAGGTTCTCAGAAGTGGCTGAATCACAGCATTTGGAAATTTGTCTGTGAGGGGATGCCCATTTGGCCTGAGTGCACAAGGGAAAACCTGTGGTGTGGGCACCTGGCTCACGGGCTGCCTTCCCTGGTCCCATGTAGTGTTTTGAGATGCAGGTGAGATTTCATCATTGCTGAGTCTTTCAGTGGGACACGTGTGTGTGCTCTACCCACCCTGCAGGGTTTGAGCCTGCTGGTGAGAGGAAGCTCAAACCCCTCTGGACTCACACCACCTCTTTGTACACCCCTAAAAAACCCCAAATATTCCTGCAGCTGCAAGGATTGCTCAGTGTTATCTTGCCAGTAACACACAAGGCGCATCCTCATCGGCCTTAACTCGTGCTCCAACCAGTATAAATATTTGTTAATCTAGGGCCCTTGCAGAGCTGTGTTACAGCTTTACCTGTGATTCTCATTAGGCAGCACTGCAGTTTGTATCTGCAGTAACATCTGAACCCCTCGTTTTCCTGGAACTTCTGTTTTCAGCTGGGGAGGGCGGCAGGAGAAGAACACTCACTGACATTTCTGTGCAGCTAAAACACACTTCTGGCTCTGAATGTCAGGGAAATGACAGTCCTCTGCCGGCCCATGGCCTCTGGACCATGGGGCATGGGCTTTATCACATGCAGCAGTCAGCTGCAAATTAATAGAGAAAATAATACTTTTTGTCCTGTGAATCACATTAGCCACAGAATTATGCCGTTATTTCTTTCTTCAACTGCTTTTCTGGTTCAGTTCCAGTTCAGCTCTGCCTCAGCAGAATCCCAGCCAGGCTGAATATGAATTTCAGCTGCACCAGAATCTCTGCTGGTTCAATGTTCCTTTCTTGTTGTGATACACAAATTAACTAGGAATTGGAATGCAGTTAAGATTGATGAGTACAAGGATTATTTCTTTACTCTCACAGTTGTATCTGTTCCAGCTTCTAAGTCTTCCTGTCTATAGCAGCAAGAAAGAGGGATGAGCAGACCATGTCTTCTATGTCAGCAAGTTACAGCATCAGAAAGCGAGTAAACAACCCCTGCAAGCACCTCCTACAAATCTAGGAAATGGATATTACCCATACCAGAGGCCTGTGTGGAGACAAACAAGAGTAGACACTATCAGCTTTGGGTGTTTTAAAGCCCAAACGCTACAATCTGACTGAAACTCTGTGACTCAAATCTTCCTCTACCAAGGACAGGATTCGTTTTGAAAATCTAACATGAGCTGAACCCCAATTTCAGTTTACAAAGCGTGAATTTAGTTTTTCAACAACTATCCTGTCACACCAATAAAACTGGGAACAAATTAGCAATTACTAAAACACATAATGAAGTATCTTTTGAACAGGAAGAGGTCAACCTAGGTTTTCCCAAGGGTCATTATAGAACTTTACGGCACCAGACTATATATGATTTGAACACTGTATTTCTAAATGAAATAGTTTTGGAGTTCTCACATTTTATGTGGCTGTTTTTCTACAAGAGAAAATTAACTGTAATGCTGATTTCCTCTCAGCTCTCTCAGTTTTCCATACACACACACACACCTGTACATATATACACAGCGTAGTGTTAGTTCTTAGTATGTTGATGAAATGCCTAAGTCATAACAACCTATTTTAGTGAATTTGACCAGAAAGTCTACATTGGAGAACCTCTTCCCCATAATTTTTCTTGGCATTTAACACTACCTGCAAGGTTAGTAAATAAATTCTGACAAAATCCTGTGGTGCAAACGCAGGTATTACTGCTATTAATGTACTCTTTGGAAACAAGGCAAAAGGAATTCACTTCGGTCGACCTTTACTACAGGAGTTACAGCACAGAGAGATTTGGGCCCACATTCTCCCCCTCTCCCCCACTCTTTGGACCTTGAAACCTTTCTGCATGTAGTAATTCAGCAAAGGTTCTGTACTGTCATCTGACTTCTGGGTCACCTGTGCCTGGACACAGCCAGCACGTGGCTGGATGAGAACCAGGCAGCCAACAGTGCCACAGTGTTCCTGGTGTAAATCCTCACGCAGAGCATCTCTGCTCCTTGGGGAGGACAGCAGAGTATTTTGGACTGGGGTAAATTGCAACCATGAACTTTGCGTGTGCCAACTAAAACAGCACAAAAATATAAAATTCCCCCCCCACACCCAGCAGTGGCAAGGCTTTCACCAGAGCGAGCGCAGCCCTCTGACTATAAATAGCAACTACCCTAAAATTAGATGGAACTGGCAGGCTCTGGACCATGAATGGGAGCACTGTTAATATGCTCATCAGGTACTGGAAGGGCTCCAAATCTGACAAGGCCTGCTACGGCACAAACGTTCTGTGCCTGGAAAAATGAGCAGGAACGGCTGAATGAATGGGGCCAGGGATGTTTTCCTAACTGGATAATAATGTCACAGACTGCCTGACGATGCTGGTTACATTCAAAGGAGTACTGCAAGTAGGGTTATTTCTCCATATTTCTCACTGCTTTGCTTATGCTAACAGAAACTGCTGTTAAATCTAATGAATAAAGAAAGGTGGGAAATCATTTAGGGGGAAATTAATACTGAGATACTCAGTAAAGTTAAACCAAGCTGGGTAACAGTGTAAATTTTAGCATGTAGCTGCTTTTGGCTGTTTTCATTAAGAAATGGTTAGGGCTTCTCTGCACTCCTCCATGGTGGTTTTCTGAATAGTGAATAAAAATATGAGTCGATGGTACACCAAGTACTTGGTACTAATTGGCTGTTCCCCTGCTATGGAAACATCCAAAATGCTGTTTGGCTTTCTGGAGTTCAAAACAGATCCGATGGTATAGAAGGTGCCATTGTGGTCCCAAAATGGCAGAGAAACTTCAAGTGCACAGATGATGTATGCTGACCTTTTCTCTAGTGTAGCACCATTGAAATCCAATCTCTTCGGCACCTGCCATCAATCAGCCTACACTTCCATATATAGCCTTTTTTCCCCCTAAAAAAATTAAGTTACCTCATAGAAAGGCACCTTGAGGGCACGTTGCATTTCCACAAGGGAAGTCAGAGCATAGCAGCTGATGAATTTTGAATTTACACTGAGCTTATTGTACAGTGTCTTTCCCATGTTGATAAACCATTAGTTCGCTTCAGTTTAATTCATTTTGAGCGTGAATTAAGTTAAGGTAATTATGGCCAGCTGACTCCTAAATGAGTGTCCATAGAGAAATTATACATGCTCGAGCTATACTCACTTTAAATTCACATCTTTTTTTGTTAATTCACATTGGCATCTTGTGCAGGACAAGCCATTGGGTATCTTGGGCTTGTGCCAGAGCACCTTGAAGGTAAGGAAGGAGATTTTGAACTAGTCTCAACAGAGAGAAGAAAAATCAGATTCTCAGAGGCTACTAGATGAAAAATACAGCAAATTTTTTTTTATTAAATAAAAAACATATAAATGGCTCAAACATAATAAGATTTTTGGACATAACTATGATAATGTAATGGTTTTTATGAGAAACATTAAAATTAAACAGCATAGCACTGTTTCTATGCCCTTCTCAAGTCAGCACTTGTCAGCCATAAGGAAACCCCAAATTTACCCCACCATGCCCCAATTAATGTGATAGTTTAAATGGGCTAAAGTATTTGCACAGCTTTTTTTTTTTTTTTTTTTCTGAAATCATCTTTTCATATGGCTGCATCGACTTGTTCATAATGTACAGAATACTTTGAGTCATACATAGCTTCATTTTCCCTGTGGCTTCAGGAAATAAGCATGAGTTACTCTAACTCCAACTGGGAAATAATGATGCCATTGCTCCAGTCCTCCTGCAGCTTTGCCACTGTCACATTAACAGACTGTATTGGTGGTCTGAAGGCCTCACACAGCTGTAATGAAAAGTAGGTTTAACCACAGCTTCCAGACAATGGTTTTTTGCTTAGGAGAAATTTTGTGTAAACCAGCACTTTGAAATTTAATCCTACAGGGGTTAAAAACAAGGCTGTTTTTTCTCCATGAGGGGATTTAATATTTGGGTTAATCACTTAATTAGCAAGGTTATGACCTTTGTTTATGGAATAACTGCTGTATTTTTAGCCCAATGGGAAGGAAAGCTTTGATGTCCAGAGTGCTGATAGTGAAGTATGTATTTTCACTGGGGGAAATATTCTGTGTCAGTGAGGAATGAAGTCTAATGAGGACTCAAATGGGCTTCTTGAATAATTGTGTGTGCATGGGGGGGAAACAACCAAAGTGACAAACTTACCAAAAGCTTTCTATATGAAGATATAAAACCGGTTAGGATATTGCTGTAATTCCTTTGGAAGTCTGTGCACACACTTCTTAAACATAGTGATAGACATGAAGAAAAGCTTCAGAAAGAGAAATACCCTGGATTCTGAACTGAGATTTCAGTAGAAAAGATAATTAAACAAAAACTGACAAAGCAACTAATGGAAGTTCAGGCTCCACTTCACAGTTCCAGCTTACTCCATAATCCCTTTTTTCCTCACATTTCCAGCTCTCTCCCTTCCCACCGAGCCCGGACAGCTGCCACTAGAGGTCAGGTGTTTATCGCTCTCCTCACTGCCATCGATCACCTCTTGTGCTGCTCGGTTGGAAAGGAACCTGCCTGAAGACAAATTAGAAATCAGAGCAAGGATGAACTGCGAATTACACCACATTTGTGCGTTCTTCACAAATCAGAACATTTGAAATCTAGTTATGATTTCTTGTGAGAGATCTGCAGTACAAAGATGGGATTTCCCAACAGGCAAAGAAAACATTCATTGATTCAGGTGCTGCACCAAAACCAATAGAGAAGCTATTGGTAATGGTGATGAAAATAATGGTTAGGTACAGTATATGTAGGTTTGGAATGGTATAGGACAGGTTCTGCTGTAATTTTTGCCACTAATGATTATTCTCCTCACGCAATTAGTGTTTGCCTGACCAATTTTTTGGTCTCTGCAAAAGTAAGTGCCAGCTGGACAGGCAGCATGAGCATGGGGGCAAATCAGCTACTTTGCTCCAAAACGAAGGATGCTGGAGGATATTCAGTCCAGGGCTGAAAACAAAGGACATGGAGCTAAATGCACGGGGGGAGAGGACATGGCCAGCTGAAGCTCCCATCACACAAAATGCTTGGGAAATCAGGTTTTGCTTGTTTCCTGGCACACATGCAATGTGTGTATGGCTAGGAATAGTTCTATTAATTTTTCCAACTTGGTCTCAAGCTCTTTAGTAACTACACAGTCAATATTGCTGCCCTGTGTAAACACTGAAATGTAAAATTTTATTGGGTTGGGTCTTTCCTGGTGAATGCAGTGAATAGTCATACAAACTAACACAAGTAGAGCAGTAATTCTAGGTCCAAATGTAGGCCCATTTCATCAAAACTTATGTATTTTATGGAGGATCATGATGGTTTTCTGAGCAAGAGCCTAAGAAAAAAAAGAATTCAATTGCTTAAAATGAGATGTTATCTAAATTAACTAAGCCAGCACAGGGTGGTGACATCAGAGAACCCCACTTAAGCTATTGCCTCCCAACTCCACATCTCCATAGAGAGATGCATTAAATGAGTTTATGGGGATGGATCCACAGGCCAAAGGCATCTGCCAGGGTATTTAGCAAGCAGCAGTTGCAGTCTCCTGAAAACACAGGTCCAGAAACTCAGCTCATTCATGGTGCTTCTGAAAGGCCCAAAGCCAGCTCAGCACAAGGAAGGAAACTTCCCCCTTATCCTTCTCTTTCACAAAGGTGTTCCCATGACATGCCCCTGTTCCACGGATACAAGCAAGAGGAGGTATTTTGCTTTCTGTAGAAGAGATAAAAAACCATCTGCTATCCTTCCTTTGTTAAATAAAAGAGCTGGGTTCAGTCTTCTGTCAGAAACCATTCACTAGCAAAGAAAGAGCTCTAGGCTATGTGGATGCAGTCCTGATAAGCCCCAAGCATCACTGCCATTCCAGCACTTTAAATTTACGGTTTTGTAAGCTTTTTACTAGAGAGGCCTCCACATCTGGAGAGTACCCAGCTCCACTTTAAAATGTATTTTACCTGACATGCAGTGTAAACCACACTGAGATGATCTTCAAAGCCTGTTCTTTCCTTTGCTGCCTCTTTCAGAGCGCAGCAAATTCTCTTACAGAGATTTCTGTGATGGTAACAACAATCATTAAATATGTCCCAGAGCACAGTCTTTTATTCGTTGGCATCACTATGTTTTCAAAATATTTTCCAGGTGTGTTTAAATAACTAATTTGAATTTGTTATTTAATCTGTACCTCCATGCCAAATTGCGGGGGACCTTCAGTGCAATGTCTTAGAACCGTGACAGGGTGAGAGGTGGTATAAAATTTCATCACTGAAAAACTCAAAGCACATAAATTCCAAATTTTTGGAGAGATTTAAGTTTATCAACAACTGGAAAAACAAAATAATCTAAGAGTAAAAAGCTTGAAGTACCAGTCATACACATTAGGAATAAGGAAGAACTACGTTTATTTAGGTTTGGGAGGGTAGGCTTTGGGGTTTTGTGGTAGTAGAAATCTTTTTATCTTTGTTCAAAGGGTGAGTGGCTATTGTTCTAAGCAGCAATATGGAAAGGGTACAAGTTGTTTTGTCTCAGGTGTTTTCTATACTCTCTACCTTGTTTTTACACAGTGCAATCATTGGTACAGAAGTCCACAGTTACTCAGTGTCCACTTACTCCATGCAAATATTTTTGTTATGATAGAAACATTACTTTAGAGGATGGCACAATGGTTGTGTTACTATTTTAAACCAGCTGCTGGTAATATGAAACTACTCCCAGAGTACTCTAAACTGCTACTCTATGGTTTGCTAAAACTGTATTTAGCGTTTGTTTCATGGCTTTGATGACTATGTCGTTCAGATCCTGCAGTGCCTTGTGCTTTGTCTGCTCAGAAGAGGGACTACAGCTTTTCCTTTCAACCAGAGAGAAATTTAAACAGCAAATATTTAATTTTTAGGCTTAAGTAATTTCCAGGGGGATATTCTTTGTTATTTGTAGAGACAAAGTTTTGTAAGGATTAAAAAAAAATTAGTTTATAGGAAATCACCTATTTATGTTCTTGTAATGCCATAAGACAAATGCAAGAAGAAATGTTTTTAAATGAGAGAGGAATGGTTCTCTCAAGCAAATGTGAAAATAAATTCAAGAAGTAGGCATTCATCCTCATTTTGCAGAGTAGTTATGTATGTACCTTGAGTGTTAAAAGGTCAATCTAAAAGGTCAGCTGTTATATCAAACTTTCACTAATTTGAGGGCAAAAGATCTGCACTCATGGTTGCAGCTGTTTTCTGCAGGGCTGAATTCTTACCAAATCTGATGACTCTACAGGGCCTGCACAGTTCTGGGTGGAGCCCTGCGAGGTTTCTGTGCCTGCTGACAAATAGGAAGAATAACTGTGTTAACACTGAGTGACTGCACTTTGTAAAGCTAAGCCACTGCAGGTGGTTATGAGTCCTTTTTTTTTCTGAAAAGCAGTGCTTTTTAAATCCATTTAATGCTGGAAGACTTAGCATACAGCAAGTTGTTCTCTGCTGCTGCCTTCATCTCTGTAAGTTCTGGCCCAGGTGTTTGGAGGCACATCAGTCAAAGGTGAATATATACAAGGAATACGTGCATCCAGCTACTCCCGACAAAGGGATAACATGACTGGTTTATGTGGTGTGCAGGAGAACTGACCTCCTATCAGCTGCAGTCTTGCTATGTTGACCACTTACACTTTTTGTAGTGATACAAGAAGAAAGCAAGAATGCAACTTTGCTGTTTGTTAGGGTTTTATAAAATAGCTTTCTGGCTATGTCTCTCTTCTACACCAGTGAATCTGGCAAGGCAAAAATAACCACATTATTCTCTCATAGCACCCCCCCAAAAATAGGTAAAACCTGCTCACAAGGTATGGGGTAAACAGGGTGTGGGGTACTGATAGAGACAAAAGGGTGGAAACATCAATAGCCATCCTGCCTCCTGGCTCCACTCAGAGCTCTTCACTGTCAAAAAAGTACAATTTGAAGGCCTCCATTTCTTTCCTCCTCAATGTCTCTGCATCTGCTACATCTCAGCAGTCCATTATTTTCCTTTTTTTAATACCAGCTTCCCACTCCTGAGCCTCAGTCTGAACACCACCAATAAAAACTGATGAAGGTTGCAAGTCCAGCGCGGCATTTACAGAACAGAGATGCCACACCAGGCTTTCATTGTGACCTTTATTGTGACCCGGATGTCCTTAGGCTCTCCCTGGGAGTTTGCTGCTACTGTAGCACAGGCCCATCTGGGAGGAGCTGCCCCTTTTTTTTCTGCAGAGCACTCTGCTCTCCATGAGGAACGAAAAATAACAGCGGTGGGTTCCAGTATGCATGGCATGAAGGATGTGGCTGCCAAGAACAAAGGCTTTATCCTCATGTTCCACAAAAAGAATGGCTCAGTATACTTAGCACACTGCTCCAAGTGATTAATCCAGGGAATAAAGGTGGGTTTTTTTTCCTGAGGCACATGAATATTTTTTAAAAGTACAATTTTATTCTCTTGGAGCAGCAAAGCCTTAGAATTGAATAACCTAATTTCTACTAGTCCTATCATGACTTGTGGTGAGGAATGGAAAAACAATATAAAATAGTAGCCTACTGTATCAAACATATGTGTTCAACAGTCTTTTTGCTATCCAGGAGCTTATCAGAAACCTCATATCAGGTACAGACGGCACTGGGTACAACCTGCTGTTCTGGCTGTAGCAATGTCCAGATCAGCTATCCAAATTCAGAAAACTGCACATATTGCAGGAAGCATTATGTATTTTCATACATTTGTATTATCAACCTTTTCTTTTAACATAGGGTTTGTCCCTTCACTCCAAAGTAACTCTACCTAGAGGCTATTTAGTGAAGAGCCTTGCTGGATTCAGGCCCACTGGAAACTATTTATCACTGTTTACAGAAGAGAAAAGCAGGGCCGCCAGATTAGCAACCAAATCTAAAACTGACTTCAAAGCACATTCTCCGATAGCACAGTACACATCTTTCAAATTTATGGACATGAGTGGATATCTGAGAAAAACATGAAATCATCATTTATCCAAAGACAGGCTGACTTCGATGAACCATAGGTACAAATAAAATGTGCATACCTTCCAGAAGCAAACACTGTAGCCAGGTCTCAAAGGTAACTCAAATCTGACTAGATTAATCTAACATCTGTTAGTTGTATTTCTAAATCAAAGCATCATTAGTGTAATATACATACCAGCTGTAAAGTTTTTATTTCTGGAGTGAAAAACCAATGCAAGAGCTAGACATAGAAAAAACAACAAAAAATGGTTGGTTGTTCCACTTGGATTCTCCAAGGACTTACAGAGTTTACAATTGGCATTGTATTTTATTTTTAATCAGAGATTCACTGGGTCTGGATTAAGTACATTTTGATACCAGTATTCCACTCTGATTTTTTCAATGTCTAGTTCAGCTTTATTTACATAATAAACCATATTTTTCTGCATATAGTTCATGGGATTGATAGTGGGGTAATGACTGCCTTGAGTCTTTTCTCTAAAAGAAAATGAAAGTTGCTAAAATGTCTTAGGATCTTTAGCTATGTATAGGCAAACAGCACTTTACAAAATTGAGAGAAATGCTAAGGTTTAGTCCCAAAGAACTGAATAGTCAGGTAAACAGAAGCAAGAATTTAGTATAATTATGTTAAAAGTGGTCAATGAAGAGTTGGCCAACTGGAAAAACAAAGTTTGCAAAAGAAATAGGGCTTGAAGGACTGTTACAAAGAGAGCAGGCAAGGATAGTGTGCTCTTGTGAAGAGGGACATTGACCCAATTGAAGAGTTTGAAGATGGGGGAAAGAGAAGAGGAATAAAACTAATGCTGGTGCAATGGGAAACCAAACAGCCCACCAGGGATTTCAACCACTCTTTCATCTGTTTTTTACTATCTGGAGAGAGTGGACATGGCCTTTACCGCCTTCTTCCAAGATGTGGTTGCAGCTGCAAAGGGGAAGGTGTCTCTTCCTTCTGCCTTCTCCTAAGTGTCCTCTCCTCACCCTTGTACCTGCTCTGGTGTTCCGTGGCTCCCAGCTGAGGCAAAACAAGTCCCTAACCTACAGACAACTAGCCAGTCTTTCTGGGGGTTTGAAAAATGCCAAGAATACTAAAGTCCAAAGAAGGTAAATGGTGGAGCCTGTGCCTGAAAGAAGGGGTAGGAGGAGGGAATATGGTTTTCTATTTTCAGCAGTGCTACATTGATATTACCCCAAAAGGCTCCTCTGCTGCCAGAACACTGTGCAGTTGTGTGACACCTGTGACACCTGGCTTTGAGGATTTCTTCCTGACTCAGTTTCCAGTCTGAATACTAGGCTATGGCATTGCCCTTGATAAGAAAAAAAAAAAAAAATCACTTTTTTACTTTGTGTTGTAATTAGAGTTTTACTGGGTCAAAAAAAAAAAAAAAAAAAGGAGGCTTGTGTTTGTTTTTACTTACAGCTCGTGCTGGAGCACAGTCATAGGTAATAGCTAATCTAACTGTAAAATCTGAGTGGAGAGACAGCTCTTGTAATTGCACCGCCGAGTAATCAGGTGATGTCAGCACACTCACACCCTCGGTTCGTCTAACCTCGCTTACCCTGTGATAACATAACAGTGCCTTGCCTTCCCCGTTTGCAGTGCCACAGACACCTCGCTCTGTGCAGGGCATCTGAGGCTTTCCGTGCGTGTCTGTGTGCCGTGACAAACCTGTGGGACAGTGACAGGGCACTTTACCTTCTGCACAGCTCCAAAAGGCAAACTCCCAGAATGTAAACATGAATGAGATGTACAGGGCATGTATATTGACAAGATCTTTTTTCTTTCCAGATTAAATAGAAATAAATTGGAGGTATACTGAGATATCAGAAACATTTGAAAATCCCAGCCTGGATATTAAACAAACATTTGTGATGCTGAAACCCAGGATAAACAGCAAATATTTTGTGTTCTCTAACAAATATTTGCAGAGTTGCACACAGATGAATTAAGTAATCAGAGCAACTGCTGTCAGGTAGCAACTCAAAATGAGTGCAAAACTTTATGATATAGCTCTAATTAACCACTCTTGTACGATGCTTCTTGTTCTTGGAGGCTCCCGGAATGGCATCAGTGATCTGTCTGTCCTGTTGTCAGCATTTCCCAGTGGCTTGGGAATTTCTGGGGTCTCCAGCTATGGCTGTAGAAAGGGCAAAGCCAGACAACCAGTGTGTGTGTGCACTCTGAGAGGCAGGCAGCTGGCAGGAGACCAGCTTTGGCATATTTGCTGCTCTACATTCAAACCTTATGGATTTCGTCTGCTAGTTTCTAGAGCCAAATGTACAACAAGACATAAACAGGTGGTAAAAAGAGAGAACAGGAGAGAATTATATTAAGATACGCAAAAGATAGTAACAATTTTTTTTCAATGGGGGAAGACCTGTGAAATAATTCAGTTAAAAACTAAACATCTGATAAGACTAGTACACAGAAAAGCAGACTTCACAGGCTGCTCCTTAGAGAAGTTCTTGTCCTTGTCCCTTTTAAACCATATATCCAGATTTTTCTTCTGGCTCTTGCTGCATTTGGAGTGAATGAAATGATACAAGAAAAGACAGTTGCTTCACATTTTTGGGTTTTTTGAATGTCTTTTGGAAAGACATTAGCTCAGGGATCATTATTATTTAAAAACTGTTTGGAAAATATGCTGAATATTGCAAATTTATAGCTTAGAAAACATGATGAATTTTCATCTAGTTCTGAACAAAATTTCTATTTCTTGCAGGTTCAGCATCAAATCTTTTCCACAAGGTCATGAGCTCTTCAGAAGCAAATGGAGCATTTCAGGCTCGGTTTCACTAAAGAGAGATGGGTCTTGCTACACAAAGATCTGTCATGTGCAATTTTGTTTACTTGAGACTGTTTGCTAACCTCCAGCTTCAATGAGTCACGGTATTTTTACTATCATGCTGTCCATTCCATAGGCTTTAACACACTCCTCCACTTAATTATTAACAAAGTCCAAAGGTATCCACCCCTCTCCCACACAGATCTTCCAGCTAAACACAGCTTTGAAACCTCTTCTTATTTAAAATTGTTCTTTACGGTTTGGATAAATACAGTGTTAGCAGTTGATGCTTTCGTGTTGCTGCAATGACGTCCTTCCCCATGAAGGCTCCTGCTGCTGCTTACATTCCTTATGTCCAAACAAGCCGGACTTGCCCGCACTCCAACAGATATCCTCTGGCTTTGCTCCTCATGATCCAGCTGAACATCACCTCCTTTCCTAGGGTTCCCCATAGCCACTGAAAGAAGCCCTTCCCTCTATTTCCTTATACCTCAGGTTCCCTGCTGCAGTCACCTTTTCCATGTCCTTGGTCAGGCTGGACCAGGGTTTGATGCCAGGCTGATTTCCAGGGTCGTGCAGATGGCAGGAATTCAGCCAGTGCTCCTCCCAGATGTGAGGCACATGCCATGAATTAGATCATGAAATTATTCTTATTTTCTGCTGCTATTTTCTATTATTTTTCGGTGGAACAGGTTCCCTGATCTGGTTCACAGCATAGCCCTGCAGAGAGCTGGAATTGGGAAGATTGAGGAGTGGTGCAGCATGGCATGAGGACAAATAAGGTGGTACTGGATGCTGGGATGTTTCTGAGGCCACAGGATCAGAAAACTGTGGCCTTTCTTTTGCTGGCCTGGAGTGAGCCTCAATTTCTAGCCAATAATGAGCTTGTATATCTGTCTTAAAACAATGTGTTTTCAAGTCTCATCTGACCTCCCTCTTCTATGTTTTTTAATGTCTTGTTTACAAATTATTTTATCAAACACTTTAAACAATTTTAGAAGTACAATCTTGCTTTTAAAAAACCTGTCTAGGACTTAGTTACGAGCAGTTCCTATTCACACAGCAAAGCTGGTGAGTGTGAAGAGCAGTCAGAAGTACTTGACCAAGAACATGCACAGTCAAAGTTTAAAGGAAAAACTGGTACCTACAAAGCATCAGCCCCATTATATGTGCTTTTGTTTTGAAGACTGACTTGCAGAAGTGCAATGACTGAGCAGAGAGCCCTGAAATAAGCTGTGTGATTGTTCATCCCAAGGCAGCTGTGGCTGAGACTCAGTGTATCAGTTGTGAGTGCTGGAAAATCCTGGGTGTGTATCACAGCAGGTGTTAGTCATGGCCTGGAAACAGGGTAGGAAAACAATTTATGCTGAATGGTTACTCAGCTAATTGCTTTGACTAAGTCTCACATTTACACACCCAAAGCACCCAAACTCAACATTTCTACTTGACAGCGCAGTAGAAATACCTGCCCTTCCTCTGGGGGAGATAAATACAAGCAGTACAAGGCAAAGAAACTGTTTGCATTAAGGATCTTGGAGAACTGCAAATCTGTGATTAGATGAGCTCTGGGAAATGCCCTGGTGTGGACACACAGCAGGTAGTGGTACCACCTGGCAAATGTTCTCCTGTGTGCCACATGCTGCCAACTCCGGAAACAGCAGCAACCTGTACTTTCCCTTTAATTGCCTCAGCTAAAACCAAACAAACCCAAATCGGCTTAGCTTTGAGCTCCCCTTCAGGAGCCACTGGACTTTGCACCAAAACAAGCACACATGCACAATTGGCACTGCATCTCCTCCGCTGCTCTGGAAGTTGTAAAATGTGTGTACAACCACTGCGTCTCCTTGGGTGTTCTGGCAGCAGTACAACCTGTACAACCACTGCATCTCCTTGCTAAAGGTGAGCTTACACCTCTGGTGCATAAGGTGTACAGGGTATGGAGGCGAACAGAAGCTGCAACTTCAGTTTTAATTTCTGCACTTGGACTGAATTATTTACAAAGCAAAATTTTTTAGGGCAAGCTGATATTTCCACAGCAATTCCTTCTTGAAATCTGCATAAAACATGAGTGAAGGCCCAGAAACTTTTGCAACTTTCATTAAGGCTACAACTAAAGTTGGATAAGGATAGATAAGCATTGATGCTCGGAGAATTGACCAGTGACAGCATAAACTGATCGAGGCATGCAAAGGAATAAATACACACTGCAGAGGTGCATAGGAGGACACATTTTAAAGAAAACCAAGTAGAAATTGCTAATAATTGTATTAAGAAACACAACCCACCGAACATTCTGTCTCGTTTTTTTGTTGCGTTGTGTCATGCTCGTGTACAGGCTGTGCAGGGAAAGGGCAGGTTTCCTGCAGCATTGGTAAAGGACAGTAGAGAGTGCACCAGAAGTTACGGGAAAGAAGAGTTGGGAATTGGAAGCAGACGTCAAAGGGGGGACAGAGTTGACGTAAATAGAAAAGAGACTTGAGAGGGGACAGTGAAAGTTAGCTTTAGGTGGAGAGAGGGGAGAATGAGGGCCAAAAGATATGTCGCAATAGTCACTTGTAAGATTTGAATCACAGTTCTGGGGGGGGACAACAGGGACAGATTTTAAGTATATCACCCAAGAAAAGAATCTCAGTGACATAGATAAAACACCAGCTGGGAAACTGAGACTGGGGAAAAGGGGGCAACAAAGGCTTCACTGAGCCAACAAAACAAAAGTAGGAACAAGTGGGAAACCTGGATCATAAAGAAACACTTTCTTTGAAATGGGAAACATTCAAATAGAATTCAGTTCAAAGGACTAGAAATGCGGGGATCAATAAATTAAAATGCATTAAACAATTAAATTGAGTACATTTATTTCCAAGGATAATAGGGAAAAATCTGTCAAAAAAGGAGGAAACTTGTTCCCTCAGTCACACCATGGCAAGTACCACATTCATCAAAGAAAGGAAGGAGCAATCCACCCCAGTAAGAGAATAGCAAAACTTCTCCCCAGTTCAAGATACCAAGCAGTGATTTGTTTTCTACAAATGTATGCATTTATTATATTAAGCTTAACTGATTTTTAGCAGTTCTCGGAGACCAAAATCAAAATGCACAAACAAACCTGCTAAATCCTGCTGAATCTGGTAACGCAGTGTCCAGCATAAAAAGAACTGTATAGAAAAGGAATCTTACCCTGGAGAAAGAAATTATTCAGATGAGAAGGTAGGGCAAATTTGGGAAAGAATGGCCACAGCTGAGTTTTAAGAGCAATTGCTTATTGCCATAAGGTGTTTTTAAGTCAGTAATTTTCCCTCTGCTTCCTCCCCATCCTGCAGAAGGCTCCAGCATGGGCTCCCCTGCAGAATAAAGATTTGGGACATCCTGCTTTACTGTAAGAAAGGTGCTTGCTCACTGCTAATGGTTTTCTTCAAATAATGTTTTTTATTAAAACAAAGAAATTAAACACACTGGCTGTAATAATGATGAGGGGGTAAACACTAAAAAAATTAATTCCCCAGTTCACAACCTGGCTGGCAATCATGTAGTGAAAACCCATAGCAACAATGACAGCACCAGCATAAAGACTAATGAGAGGAATTCTAAACATTTTGGCTTAAGAAAGGTTAATAAGTTTAAAGCACCGTGATATTACATACAATTGTTCTGAAGTCTTTTTGACACAGGAAGAGATGTATGAATACCTGCAATATTTGATCTTGATGCTCTGACAAGTAATGAATTGTTTCAGTAAGTAAAGAGTAACGAGCAAAGTAACTTTCAAACATGAAAAGAAATTATCTGAATGACCAAGGCCATGCCTTATATAGATGGGGTGGCATGGTAAACATCTCTAACATAAATTAAATGTAAGTAACAGCTTCACTGCTTATTTTGTTGGGAAGTATAATCTCATGTTAGATTTTTTAAAAAATTGAATGTCTAAATAGTTTTGTGGAACAGTAGGCTTGTGTAAACCTGTAAGTTGCATCCTGCTTCCATCCAAAACCTGTCATAGTAAAATGAGGCAGATGAGTCTCATGTGACTTATCTAAATGTTTTCATTTATCACCTTTAGCCTTAGAGCTTTTTTCTAATCCAGGGGAGAGACATGCATCTAAAAACAACCAGCCCTCAAATCCAGCCTGACCTAAAACCAACAGCAAAGCAAACCAGCACAGATATTTCTGTACCCAGACTGCTATGCTGAGAGAGAGCTTCATAAGGAAAGCTCAGGGTGGACACATCTCACTGGTCTCCTCTCATTCACCAGTTTTCTTGGCCGTTGTTTGGGGTTTTTTAAGGGGTTTGATTTAATGAGAGAGAATTGTGCTTTTAATAATTTGCATACTGTGTATATTAAATAAATCAGATTTAATCCTCTCCTGTTCATTATCACATGGGACTTTTGGCTTTGACATATTTTGACCAGGCACAAAGGGGCAGGATCCAGCATTCAAAAAGTTATACAGAAAGGGATTCAAATTACACTCTGATAATTTTCTAGACTTCTGCTAGTGACCTCTGCTCATAAAACTTGTTGCTTTGTGATTGTCCAGTCTCTTCTATTCTTTTCATGATTCTTAAGAATGATTCAAAGATTAATTTAATTAATTTTCCATTAGTACATGTTAGTTCTGTAAGGCTTCAGCAGGCACTCATAGAGAAACAGAACCCTCCGTATGCTATTTCAGCTGATAAAATGCTGGCTACGATACCAGGTCTCTGCAGTTCCCACTTCAAACAAATACTCAAATAGGAAAGCTCTATGGCTCTATCGACTTTGTAGGGGAAGTATTTCACGATGACCCAGCAAAAACAAGGTCCATTGTCTGTTAAAATCTCTATCATCAAATCAGCAAGAGAAACCACAGCAAATATTTGAGCCCACTTCCTGCGTTCTACCCGTAGCTGGAGGAGGTGGCAAAGGCGCTGCCAATTTTCCCTGGTATGGTCTGTCCTCCCAGATTTCTGAATGAGTCTGTGCTGACTTGGAGCTGCTCATCTGCTCCCACAGAATTGTTATGAGAGACTCCATATCTGGCCTTTACATAAATGACCAGGCATTTCTCTTTTGCAAATGAAAATGTTTTGTGATACAAATGCTGTGCATGGCTGTGCAGGCCTCTGACAAAGCCAGCTGGCTACTGGAAAGATGGAAAATCAACAACTGCACATATCTGGCTGCTTCTTCTACAACTGTTGAGCTGTTAGGCAATTGTAATAAGGTTATTGCATATTAATAGAATATAACACTAATTGAAGGTTATTTCAGCTAAAAACCTAATAAATCATCTAACTTCTGATTTCTAAAAGCTGGCACATTTAAATAGCTAATGGATTTTTATGATATTTAGTATATGATTAAGATTTGAACTGTGATACAAATTTACACAATCCAGTCCATAATCTACACTTTAAAATCTCTTTCAATACAAAAGGAATTACTACCGTCTCCTGTACAAATATTTTAAGTGTGGAATAGATTCTCCTCCTTTACCACTTTCTGCAACATCAGTCATTTTCGTGGACAAAATGTTTCCAAGTTCTTCAGAAGAATCACTTTCAGAACAGGGGATAAGAGAGCTCTCCTCCATGTCTGGAGTAATACAGCCCTCCTTGCTGCAGACGGAGGTTGCTACATGTTTGGTGTGGGCTGAGGAGCCCACAGCTCATAAACAGGAAACAACCCACAACTCATTTTGAATTCCAATAAATATTTTGTGTTTTACTGCCTTTGGGACAGCGCTTGTGCATGAGTCAGGACAAGATGAGGTGTGGATAAAAAGCTGAGTCAGCCTGGCATGCCTCTCACTGGCAACAGTGGCAAATCTCTCAAAACATGCATATTCCCCAGGCAAAAGCCTGCATCCATTCCAGCATCTTACTCTAGAAAATTGTACTGCAGCACTTGCACCATGTCACCTCCCCTGTGGGGAAATATGTAGGTGTTAAAACTGGGAATTAACCTGCTAAATTAACTGATTCTTGTGGCATTGGGTGTTGGCCCAGCTTGGGACAGACCTTGGAGCAGCTCTAATGGTTGAGAAGTCGAACTATGACCAGAACCAGTTTGAAACAGTCTGAAAAGGCTTTAAATCAATACAAGGCCTTTAGTTAGCTTCTGTTTTCCATGGCCAATACTGCCTTTTGCTGGCTGGTCCTGAGCCATGCCTTTGGGGGCTTTTCAGCCTCTGCTGTTACTAATGTTTCTGCACTGAGTGCTCTGGGGTCCGGGGCCACCTGCTAAATGCAAATTTATGAAAAATTTATAGAATTAAGTGTGGTGCTCACTGCAGTATAGACCAAACCCCCAAAACAGTGCTCTCTTCCCTTTCTAAGCTTCATTTAACTTCCCATTGGAAACATCTGAAGTGAGTCTTGTTTTATCATCCCGGTACTGTGCCACTGACTACTCAGCTCACTAATTACGTGGGGTTCCTGATTAAATTTTGGTGTTAGTTGGTTGGTTGGTTGGGGGGTTTTTCTTACCCGCATGGAATGCAAACGTGACGGCAAACACGCATTTATATGATTTTGAGAAGTGTTTCGTAGAGCGATGGATGAGCACAGCCACGGCCCCTCCGCGCCTGCCCTCAGGCACGCGGCGCTCACCGTGCCCGCGGCAGCCGGGCCGCCCCTCCGGTCCGCGGGGCTTTATGCGCCCCTGACCGAACGTCCCGGGGTCTCAGGCTCGACCCTCTCAGCCCCGTGTCCCGGTAAAAATGCGGGGACACGGAGAGAACCGGGACCGGGGGGTTGTGAGGGCAGTGACGGGTCTGAAGCGTATGAAGGGAGTGAGGGCAGTCAGGGGTCTGAGGGCAGTGGAGGGATGTGAGGGCAATGCAGGCAGTGAGGGGTGAAAAGGAATGAGGGCAGTGAGGGGTCTGACAGCAGTGGAGGGGTGTGAAGGCAGTGAACGGAGCGAAGGCAATGAGGGGCGTGACTGCAACGAGAGCTGTGAGGGGTGTGAGGGCAGTGAGAAGGGTGAGGGGAGCGGGGCCGCCCCCGCCCCGCCAATGGCGCGCGGCCGCGGCGGGAGGTGTGTGCCGACCTCACTTCCGGGACCTGTCACCGGCCGCTCCCGCCCCGCTCCCGCTCCCGTTCCCTCCCCGCTCCTTCCCCGCTCCCGCTCCTTCCCCGCCGGCAGCCGGGGACGTGGCTCGGCCCGGCCCGACCCTGCGCAGTCCGCGGTAGCGATGCACGGTACTGCCTTAGGGACGGCCCCCGCCCGCGCGGTGCCCGTGTCCCGGCCGGGGCGCCGGCAGGAGGCGGGAGAGCCCGCCCGGGGTTGGGTGACGCCCCCGCCTCGCTAACGCGGCGGCGGCTTTGCTAATGACCTGTCCTTTCTTCTCCTCCCCTCCCTTGCTATTCGCTATTACTTACCTCTCCGGCCCCGCGGTGTGAAGCCCTCGGCGGAGCAGCGGCGGACAGCAGGAGGTGGTAGCCGGCCCGGGGGGATGCTGTAGCGGCTCCCGCTGCTCGCTCGGCGCGGCGCCCGCCCCCGGCTGCGGGAACGGGGCCGAGGGGCTGCGGGACGAGCAGAGCCGGCCCGGCGCGGGCGGGCGCAGGTAAAGAGCCATCCGGGAATCCCCAGGGGAGCGGGATTTCAGGGTGCTGGAGGTCGGAGCAGAGGAGGGGGTAATGCGAGAGGCTGTCACACGAGGAGCTGGTTGGCAGCTGTCATGTCTCCTAAATGGAACATCTGGATTGCCCTTAACCTGGAATGAACTCGGGCACCAGGCAGAAAGTACGTGCTTGGAGGTTCCCGCTGCTGGCTTGGCTCAGTCAGGCGGGTTGTGCAGTTCCCGGTCGGCTGGTCAGAGGAGGGTCCTCTGTCCTGGGAGCTTGGAGCAGGTCAGTGGAAACGCCTCCGGGACTTGCTTTTGTGGTTTGCCGCGTTCTTGGTTGTCCCGATGGGGCTGGGTACTTGATTTTCAAAAAGCATTCCAGAAGTAACAATGGAAAGGAGTGCGAAAAGGTGTTGCCTTGTATTGATATTAAGATTGGCCTGGTCTCAGTCAATGACACGGGGAGCTGTTCCTAAGCTCTCTGATAGAAGTAGTATGAGCACAGGATTCGTCACACAGGATTATCTGGAATGATAATGTTTGGCACTTCTGGCGTTGTAGTACTTAGTAGTACTGCACTAATAAAGGTGTTGCATAAGTTTTGTTGTGAAGGAAAATCGTGGTCAAACTCCTTGTATTACAGAACATGCACAGACTTTCTCATTGGCATCTGGCACTGCTAACCTTTTAAAATTTGCTTTGCAGGCAGCAAAACGGATCAGCTGTAAAAAGTGTTTCCTTTGTAAATCCTGAATCATTGACTTAGCACTGAGGCTGTTACCTGGTCTCGTGCTGGAGCTGAGGCAGTTGTGGTTCATGTGATGTGGTCACACGTCTGCTAAACCTAAACCAGTATCATAACTTTTGTTGGCTGGCATGAGCTACCAAGCGGCCATCGGCTCGTAGTGACTTTGAGTGGCAGCTTTGGGAATTTCAAGTAATACAATGTAGTGTATTGGAAGGATGAGAGTGTGCAGACCTTATCAGAGGTTTGTGGAACTCCACAGACAGCATGCTCGCTGTCTTTTCCCATGTTTGGAAGGAACTCTTAGCATGGTCCAAAAAAACATTCTTATCAAGCTGTTGGTGCCTTATATTGACTGTCATCCTCTACAGTCAGGTGCATAGGGAGATTTGGCTACCTATTGGCAACACCTTGTGGGTTTGTCACAAGGTTTGCTTTTCAGTAGTTCTTTAGTGGCCTCATTTTCTGTTAATACTGAAGTCTTCATAAGGAGTATCATGAATTTTAAACCATGGAGAGAGGGTTACACTTCAGTTGTGATTTTGTGTTGTTATGCTTCTAATATTTCATGTGCAGAGTGGTATAAAAATATAAGGGACAATAATGTCCTACAGGAGAGTAGGATATATGGCCTAAGATACTAATCTTGTTCTAAAAAAATGCATTATAATGCTCACTGTTGTCCCAAAGTGGGCAAAGAAACATAACTTTTCATATTATTTTTTCAGAAGCAGCTTGTACTTCAAAATTGCAAACAGCTCTATTCTTGTTCTTTTCTATAGCTTTCCTGATGAGATTTGGGTTCTGAGTTCTGCTTCTGTTGCACATGTCATATTTTTGCAAGAGGGGAAAAAAAGAGAACACCATACTTGTCTTGGAAAATAAATTATGTTGAATTCATATTTATTAAATGTACAAGCATATTTTCTTACATTATTTCAGAATTTAAACTTTTTTTAAAATTCACTTTTTCAAAATCTCCCTGCATCTTTAATTTGTTTGGTATTTTTTAGCTTTGTATGGTTTTTTTTATACAGACCTTATAAAGTATATAAAAACAAAATCTCTACCTCTGGGATGTAAATCCTCAAAATAAAGGTCAGTTGCAAAGACATCTCATGGGGCTGTGTGTGCACTTTGGAAATCATAACTATTCTAAATGTGTCCACAGAAAGACTTGGACATTTTTGAGAATGCTCTTTAGGAGTAAAAGCATTTTACTCTATAACAGATAATTAAAATAGCACAGGGCTGTTCTCAGTTGAGTGGTTTTCAATTCTTCTAGTATGAAGGAAAAAAAGATCAGAATTATATTGGGATATACCAGTTACATTCCCTAGTTAGCTAGATGTCAGTGTGGTCCTGCTGTAAAACTAGGGACATATTAAAAAACTCAGTCATTTAAAAAATAATTTTAGCCCAGTGAAATGAAAGCTTTTTCGTTACAGAAGAAGCTTAAAGAAATATTTTTCTTAAGTTATATTACATTATATCTATGTAAAATCACTATAATAAGCCCTGGGAAATTTTGTTGACAATTTATTTTTATTTTTTTTAAGAATGTCAGCAGCTTTTTATTGATGAAGAACTGCTTGTTATCACCAATCTGCACATGAAATGGAAGGGGAAGAGATTCTGGAAAACAACTTCTGTTTCAGCCTTGCAAGATGCTGCTTGAAGGGGTGAGTACATACATGGACTGGGCATAGAATCTCTGTAAAGAGTCATTAATGTATAGTCAAATGACAAGGAAAGAAATCTTACCATGCAGTGGCGATAAATAATTGATAAACAGAAAATAGTAGCACAATCAGGAGAACAAAGTAAAACTTCCTTATGTTTTGATATCTACTGCTGTCTTAGGTGCTAGTCAGCAAATTCTGAATTCTTAATATTTTAGAAGTAGAGTGCTCAGCATTTCAAAGGACCAGGTCTGTTAAATTAAACATTGAATGACTTTTTATGAAGTAGAAGGCTGAATTTTTCACTGAAATAAAAAGTCTGGTAAGGTTAGGCTCTTAATCATCACTATCCTCAAAACTAAAAACTCTCAAAGAGTCTGATATTTGACATGTTTTAAAGATACTCAAGTGATATGAGGAGACTGTTGTGTGACCAGATTGCATGTGGCATTGAGATGTTGCCAAATCTGACTCCACTTCCTCATACCACTTCTCATAGTTTCTGCTTATGAAACAATATTTATTTATAAGTGCATTGCATGTATCTTTAAATATCTAAGAAGTGTAATTTCTGTGTCCAGTGAAGGACTTCTCGTGCAGAGATTAATATGAATTATAAAACACAACTCACTGGCACTCTAATCCTGACTGAGGCTTGAGGTGTTACATGACTGGTTTGTGTGGGTCTTTACTAAGTCTTAAAATGTGTATGGTGTTAAAATTTTTTATATTTTGGAAAGATGCAAACTACTAAAGATGCATCGTTTGTTCTGTGGTGCTGTATTCATCTAAATTTATTGTTTTAAGTTCAAGCTGTCTCATGCCTATGGAAATACTAAGAATAGGAGAGCTTGGCAAGCATTTGGCAGATTACCTATCCCTTTCTAAAAATGCTTATACACTACCATGGTTTTTAAAAGATGTATAAACTGAGAAATTATTCACTAATCTTTCCAAATAGTAAAAGAAACTTGTTCTAAAATGTGCCTGCCTTGAGGAACTCAGAGCAGTGAGCTGAAGTTGTACTGAGGTTGTACAGCTCTTTGGCATTTGTTTCCAGGCAGATAAAATACATGTGAAAGCAAGTAGGTCCAATATTTTCATATTTCATTTTTTTGTATCTCATTATATAATTTTATTTTCATTTTGTTGAGAAGTACGTAGAAGGAAACCAGAGCAGCTATTTGGTGTGCTGGTTGAGCAAATCCTTACTCATTTTTGAGTGTATAACATCCTGGAGCTGCGAGACCTTACCATGGTGAATGGTTTAGAGTTTGATGTATTTTAAATGGAAACATAATACCACAATAACTTGATATTATTTACATTTAACAACCAAAAAAATCATAAAAATGGATCATTTGAAACTATTCTACAACCTGTGATTAAGGTTAGGAGGCAGGTCTCTGTTTTGTTGTGTATATCCATGCATCCAGCACTGTTATGCTGAGTAAGTTCTATTACCTGAATATAGGCTTGTATTGCCAATCTTTGTTCTTTGTTTTGTTTTGTTACACAAATAAGTGCTACATGCCTGTTTTGTTTTAAAAATTATTTACGGGAAATGATTGATGTAACAAATCACAGAACAAACCACTGAACATGAATGTTCAGAAGGTAAGAACAACTCATGTCTTATTTGCAAAACCTTATTTGAAAGTGAAGACTTGAATTACTGACAATGTTTGCTAACCTGCTGTTAGTGTTACTGCTTCAGGAAGAATTGTACAAAGTATCTGACACTGGAGTCATGGGGCAGGCTCCCATTAAATAAAACCAAACCAAACTCTCTGGCATCTTTATTCAACACACGTGGAAAAAGTTCCCTGGAGTAGTAAGGCTGAAGAATATACTGTGGAACCAATTGGATCTGTCGGGGAGGAGAAGGGAGAAAGTGGGTGTTGTGTCAGGAGACTTCTTTGGAGACTCTTGTTTATTAGTGCCTGGTGGCATTCTGTCCAGCAGGGCGGAGGAAGCCTCCAGTACAGCTGTCAATTAATTCAGACACTCTGATGGTAAAATACAATTAATTGCGGCCCATGGGTCACAGTGAGTATTGTTGGCTTGTTGGCAGTTTTCAGTGGAAGATTACAAAATAGCTATATATGTGTGTGTGTATATGTATAAAATAAGTGAAGTTTATATATTCTTGCCCACCTCAGGATAAAGGACATGCTGTGTGCAGTTAAGCAGGCCTCTGTGATCAAATCAGATAGCAGCTTTAATACCTAGGTAAGTAAGAGACAAGCAGCACAGGGTTTCTGCCTCTGAACAAAGCAGCAGCTGTACCTGTCGTTCTGTGCTGGAGATGTACAGATGTAACTGTGCATAAACAGGCCAATATTTTCAAACAGCTGTCAAATTTTCAAGCTAAATGTACGTTCTGGGCCCCTGATTTTCAGCATATTAAGCCGCTGTCATTCTAACCAAATTTACAAGGAGTTGCATTTTCTCAAGATTATAAATCCTCTAATAAATCCCGTGGAAATGCAATAGTGATTATCCTCTAAGAACATAGAATTGTTCCGTTTGCAGCTGTGATTCATTTTATTTCTCTTTTAGATGGCAAGGGGGGGTGTGTGTATGAATGAACACATAAATGCAAAAAAGGATGGGAACCACTCTGTCAGTGGTTCCTGACAGCCCTGCAAACACGGGCTACAGCAAGAAGTGTGGCTGGATCTGATCTAGGCTCCTTCTTTCCTTCTCCCATCCATACACTCCTATGTGTCCTGTTTGCTGCCCCTCAGTGGGTCTGTTCAGCTCTCTGTAGCTGTCTGTGGTTTTCCTGTGTTACACTTCTGCCCATTCAGTGAATGGAATTGTTTCACCGAGGCTGTGTCTACACTGGGGAATAAAACTGGCCAGGGACTGTTCCCGGGAGCTGACTAGGAGTGTCGGGATTGCAGGGGGCAGAGCAGCGTGCAGTGCCCTGGGCTGGGCGCTCTCCTGGGAGCCTGGCAGGCTGCTGTGGACCGCAGCTGGGTCGGGGAGGCTCCGAGCAGCTCTGCCCCGGGTCGTTCACGGTGCCAGAGGTGGCCAGCGGGATCCGGCAGCGCCCAGAGCCAGCGCAGGCACCGGGGAGCAGCGTGGCTGGAAGGGCAGAGGGAGGGGGAAGGTGCGGGGCCGGCAGTGCCACGGAGCTACTGAAGGGATATCCTTTGGATGTGAGGGAGCTATTACGTTACTTAAGCTGACTTGTGTAGGTAGGTGCCCTTAAGATAACTTTATTTTGCAGCCAGTAACTCAGCTGTGCTCCAGAGAGGGACTGTGTGCTGTGTCCTCATAACTGCTCTTTCAAAGTCTGATTCAAACCAGCTGAAATGCCTTACAGAGTGAAGTAAAACTGGAATATGAAAGTACGTACCTGGCTTTTTAAAGAGGTTTTCTTTTCCTGTCTGTTTCATTGGACTCATGTTCTTCCTTCACCTTTCTGCAGTTCAGATGCTTCCTTGGTTAAAAGGAGTGGGGTGGCAGATGTCCAGCTGTGCTGGTGTTGCTGCTAAACTGGGCACCAGATACCCTTCATGTCATAGAGGATGAGCAGGGAAAACATGGCAGGAAAATAATTCATTATAGTTTGCCACTCTTTGATCATGCAGGAGTGTGAGGCTTGTGATCTGTATACTGTAGTGAGTGACCTGATTTAGAGCTGTGAAGTCATGTGTCCCAAGTATATCCTCTATCTGACACGTCAGGAGCTTGCAAGTACAAGTACTTGATGTCCATTTGCCAAAAAATGTAGATTAATTGCATTCATGCCTGTTGCCAAGGCTCCTGTCAGCAACACTAATTCAGTGTAAACTTTTTTTTTGTGAGATACATTTATCACAAAGATAAACTTTTAAAGGTAGGGATGTCTGAATTGTCAGAATAAAACTGAAGGCCTTTTTCTTAAGGGAAAAAAAAAAAACAAACCAAAACCAACAAAAAAAACCAGCACCAAAAGTGAAAGAATTTTGTTTTGCATTCCACTCTGAGTTGTGGCACGACATTGAATTGAAGTTAGTTTATTTTTAGCAGGTTTCATTTGTTTATTTACTTAAATGTAATAGCTGAGCAACAAGAGCCTGTAAAAATATTTCTAACGAATGAGTAAAATTGTAGCACAGTAAAGAATAAGTAAGCTACACAACTTCAGGTGCTAGTTACAGAAGACATTGAATTCGTATGTGCAGGTAGAAGAGTATAAAAGCTGGCCCATTGGAATTACTCAATTTTCAAAAAGACACTTGCGAGCAGAAGGGACCTAAATCTGTAATATTTTGTCTGAGGGTCATTATTTTTTAAAGGATATAAATCCCTCTGTTAAGCTGAATTTAATTTATCAAATAAGTCATGTTATTATGTCTGGACAAGGGAATAAAGTTTATCAGTGAAATAAAACCACTGAAAATACACAGTGGTGGTGTTCTCTGCTAAGAAGGCGAATTCAAGCTTCCTGAATCTCTTCCAGAAACAGATGTAAATTCCACTGTAGCTTTTCAAACAGTGAATAATCATGGTCTGTTATGTTTGGTGATGAATCATGTGAGGAGTTGCAGATGGTGAGGCGGGTGCAGCTGTGCAGATGCTGGAGGATGCTGAGATAGGAGACTGGAGGACCGAGGGGGTGAAGGAGGTGATTTGGGGATGGGTTGATACAGCTGATAGAGGAGAGGGATAAGACAGCTGAAAGAATATTGAAAAGGACTGAAACCTGAGATTTGGGATAGGGAGTGTGCTGGTGACTGGAAGGAGGTATTCTTGAGGAAGAAACATATTTTTTGTTGTTACTGATCTTGGAAGCAAAAATTGCAGTGCAAGATACCAAAGCAACTGGACTTTTGTCCTGAGCCAAAACAATAAGGAGCCCAAGGTAGAAGTTTAAGCTATAAATGAAAAGAGAAAACTAAGAGACTTCCTGTCTCTTTTAAAGGAATACTGGTCTCAAGTAGGAGAACTTTTGTAGGAAAATGTACAGATGCAAAGTTATGGGCTTTTTATTTCTATTTTTCTGAGCAGGAAATGTATAATGAGATCAGGGTGGCAAAATTTGGGAGTTTGTCAGTTGGAGAAGTTGTCTCTGTCTAAGTCAACTAAAAATGGGGAGTTGCAAGGCCTAATCATTAAATGGCAGGTAAGACTGAAATGTAACTTTTCACAATCTTAAATCAATATGCTAAACACACCTTTCAAATTTTTGCATTAAGTAATTTTAATTTATCTTTTTCTTTTCTTTTTTTCCTCTCCTTCTAGATTGAAAGTTTTGTTCCAAAACAATACCTCTTTATTCAGGAAGAATGTTGCCATTAACATGTCTGCAAGAAGTAGGGGGTAGTGCAGGCAAATGTCCAGATCAGTCTTGGAAGATAGTTTTGCTCCAAAACTGAGAGCAATTTTCAGGATTGTTTTCTCACTACCTGTCAGGTATATGCAGAATGGTCTGCTGTCCTATTCCCCCAGCCCAATAATTCTGAACCTGCAAATCTTCTCAAATTAGAGAGAGCAGTAATGGCTGCAAAGGCATTAAAGTTCTGTCATTTTCATGGAAGTTGGTGACTGGGAAGAAGAAAGGAAAACACAGTATTGACCCTGCTGAGGAAGTGATGCACTATGAATTCAGCAATTGTCTGTTCTGTTTGGCCTGTCAGTTTCCAGCTAGCACAGGAAGATGAGCAAGCTCAGGCTGAAGCAGCCACAGTATGTTTGTGGTGCTTTGGGGGTGCCATGTGGGCAGGGGTGATAGTAAATACCTGTGTGAATGGTACTTCTCAAATCTGGGTACTGCCTCAGTGCTCCCAAGCTTTTTTCATGCTATTTAAACTCACAAAATCATATACAGCTGCAAAAATTTCATTGCCAGTCAATAAACTCAAAATTAATTGGCATCTGTCAAATATAATACGTGGCCTTGAATGAGGTTGTATCCAGTTGAAGTATTTATGTCATAGGAACAATCCTTTGTTCTTCTCTTGAAGAATGAGCAAGGCTGAAATAATACAGGAAGGTTAAATATGCTCAGAAAACAAAAGAACAGATAATTATTTCTTATCCTTCTTTTATGACAAATTTCAGCTAAAGACAAGTATATTTATTTATAACACAGCAAGGATTCTAGTTTCTAAAGAGTATGTTACTGCTATATGTTATGCTATAATATATATATTATATATATTATGATAACATACTAAAGGATATGTTATTATCAAGAATATATACCACTTGCTGTCACACATAAAGGTCTGCAGATAAAAAACAAAAGGGATTCCTATATCCTGTTTAGTAAGAACAGGTTTGAAGTTATCCGTACTTACACGTGAACCCTAAAGATTATTGAAATACCATCAGTTTCAGAAAGTGCATCCAAGTGTTTGTTTGACTTTAAGTTAGTGGCAATTGGCTTTTTCTTTTCATAAATATAGTATGTCTGAATTTTCACATTTGTAAGGAAGAGTTACTAGGCTAGTTATGCTTGTAAAAGTTGTGATGTTTTCCTTGACAAAACAGTCATGGATGTTATGTTTTTGTGGGTTTATTTGGATTGGGGTTTTTTTATCAAGCATGTGAGCAAGTAAATCCTCTCAGTGAGAGGTTTATGTAGCAGCACCATCAATATGCCAAAAATCTTGCCTTGCACTGCATCTGTGTGTATTAGATTATAATTTTAATTGACAATTTCAGTTGCACAGATGTCTTTAATTTGTTACCTTATGAAGTTTATTTTTTACCATATGTAGTGCAAATGTACTCTGCAAGAGACTTAGCAAGGGGCTTACATTTTATTTACTTCAAGAATTGATTATATTGGAGATAATCATTTAGTCACCACTCTAAAATGCAATTTCTATTTGCCTGTTACCCTCAGATATCTGTATCCTTCAACAAATGAGGTCTCTGTAGAATATCAGGGTATAGTTAGAAAATTGCTGAGCAGGTGCTTTTCATAATCTGAGATGCAGTAATCACACATACAAGGAAACAATTGCAGCATTCCAATTTAGTCTTAAAGATCTGGTTCCCAGTGAGCAGAATGTTGGGGCAAATGCGTGGGCTGTTTGTAAATGCTGTACATGTTGTAATCAACTTTGACTTCACCACTCAAACTTACTTTTACGTATTAATTTTAGGAAAAAAACCACCAATGACAATGTCTTAGGACATCTAATCTATGCCTGCATTTCATAAGATGCAGTTTTTGTGGGATTTTTGGTTTGTTCCTTTTTCTTAATTCTCTTAGTTCTGGCCATACCATGCAACCAGATTTAGCCTCAGTCTGAGCTCTGATCTCTGAAATTAAGGTGTCCCTAACTGTTAATCAATTCAAAATCTTGGCTTATGTAATTATCTCATCAGACATTTGTACAGTATTGCAAAACTTAGAAAAACCCGGCAACTTCCAAGTAAATGGGCAAGGAGTTTTTGGGACATGTGAGGAAAGTAAAATAACTTTAAGTTCATCAACGGGATAATAAAAATAAAGCAAATACTCAGATGACACATTTGTGTGAACGTGACCTTGGCTCTTGGATCAAATAGCAAATATATGTATGTCATGTTTGTCTGAATGTGACCTCTCCTTGGTTCAAATATCAATCATAAATCAAAGCCCAGCTTTTGATGTACATGCAGCGGGAGCAGCCTCTTAAATGATGCACCAGATCTCCATTTCTCAGCAGTTGTGATCTCCACATGTCAGTGTTCAGCACACACACCCATGTGTGTGTCAGTATGTTCTGTCAGCTTCGTGGCCTCCCAGGTGTTGTCACAGAGGCTTTAGAATCTGTAGAACTTTGAAGCACAAACTGTTGTGATTAACACATGTGATCTTTTGAATGCTCCTCAAGCGTGGAATAATTTGACAGGAATGTAGCAGTGACTTGAAGAGATACTGACATTGAAATGGATTGGATGAAGGGCAAAACCTGGGGATTCATTTGGGAGAGGAAAGGAAAAAGGGGGAGTGTGTTTCAAGTGCAAAGTTGTAAATGTAACAGTGGAGTGGGATTTTCATTAGAAGCTCTGGTGAGCTGTGAGCATTAGAAGCTCTGGTGGAACTGTAGTGAACCTGAAAGGCAGCACATGGCAGAGAACACAGACTACTCTATGACATAGTGGTTACTAAGATGTTGGCATGGCTTAGTTTCTTGCAGAAAAATTCTTATTGTCCTTTTGAATCTCTTGTTAATAAAATACACTTTTTTCAGTAGTTATTCCTCAAAAATACTGGATATTATGAACTGCAATATGAATATTTGCTTTAAGTGCATTAACAACTAATGTAATAAACTGAATAACCTTCTCTCATACTGCTTTATAGGCTGATTTTTAAAAAGCATGTTAACAGTAGTATCTTGATTCTATAGATAGGCTGGTAGTCAGTTTGATTATAAAAATGGAAACGGACACCATTACAAACTGGGAGGTTCTTACGCCTTCTATGTATCTGGACTATAAAAGTTGAAGCAAGACAAAAGACATTTTTAACACAAAGTTTTTCACTGGAGTCTTTGGCAGTGCTTGCTTAGGTTTAGTACCGTCTAAATTTCAGACTGGATTATAATGTAGTTAAAAAATATAAAAACCTAGGAATTCAAAATACGCAAAGCAACCAACAAAAAAAAATCCTCAAAGCCCCACAAACAAACAAAAAACCCAAAGCAACAAAACCCCTCCAAAACACTTCTTGAAGAAAATAGTAACTTGGAGGAAAACATTACAGGTTTTTCAATAACCCTAAGTATAGTATTGTGTAGTTTGTTAATTTATATTACTCTTGACTTATACTGAAGTCCTGAGTAGACAGCTCTTTAAAGGATTCAGCAGACACAGATTTAAAAGAGATTTGAAAGCTTTACTTTGACATACAGCTATTTCTGTCTTTAGTTTCAGTTCAGCCCTCACTAGACAGAAAAGTCAAATCTTCCTATTCCCAGTTACAGAAATCTCCAAAGCATTTACTTTTTGGATATGAAAACTCAGATTTAGAGGAGAAAAAAAACAAACCAAACAACCAAAGAATCTCAGTCATGTTGGCATTCTATGCAGACTTGAACCCATTTGAGCTTGAAGGCAGTTCAAACAACACCTCAATCTCCACTCTTTGCAATATGGGATTTTCCTTTTATCAGAAGGGCCTTGATGCAAATTTGAGTAATGCCATGTTTGATACATCCATTTATGTGGAAGAAAGCAAGCATGATTGCAGATAGGTGTAAACTTGAGGTGGTAGACCTGTAAGTCTTGTCTTTGGAGCCTGGAGGCAAAGGTTGCACAACCTTCCTGTCCTGTTGCTGATGAAAGCACATCTGGCTCCTGCTGTCAAAGGGATTGCAGGGGCTCCTTTAAACACAGGCTTCAGATCTTACTGCACCGATGCCCAGGAGCTGTGGTCCTTCCTTACATCTGCAGCTGAGCTGTCTGATACAGGCTGACTGGTCTAATGGTGTGGATGAAATATGGTAAAATCTATTTTCTAGTCTAATATGCAGTCAGTGTAAATATAAAATGTTCTGAATGGAATTCCTAGTTACCAGGATCTTGAGGGGCTTGTTGAATTTTAAATTCTCCATTAGAAAGCCACTTGATGCTAGGATGTTGTTTTATTCTTTACAAGAGGCTGAAGTCTTTCTTTGAGCTAGATTCTACTCTCAGCTTGAGTTTCCAGCATTGGAACTTTAATTTCATTTTTGTTATTTATTTATTGGAGCATGTTGTGTCAACTCAGAGTAAATGCCTGTATCTTCCATTTAGTGGATTTCAGTGGCAGTTTTACTGCTGGAAGGTGAGTATCTATGGGATGTGCACATAGCAGCCTGCATGACAGTTTCATGGCCCTGTCCAAAGATGGTAATACCCCTTAATCTACTAGAGGTGCTGTCTGATCTGTAAAGCAGTTTTCACCTCTCACAGGAGACCAAAGAGGCCTTGGCTTCTTCACTTCAGGCAGTGCAAGTGCCTGGTTTGCAGACCCAACCTGTCCACACAGTCACTGGATTCTGCAGAGAAGATTCAGGCTGCACATGCAGTTATAGTTTAGCCATGCAGCATCCCTCTTCCCAGCTGCTTATTTCTGCTCTCTCCATTGAGCCAGGACTAATATTTGTAAGGTTTTGCAGTGAACTGGATCAGGGAAGTGGTTGGATTGAAAAGTACCATGTTTTTAGTATATAATCATGGCCTCGAAGATCAGTCATGGCTCTGGAAATTCCATTGAGCTCCACTCAACCCAAACATGTTAAGTGAGCTGTTTGACGTTAGGTGAGATGAATTACCTCTCTTATTCTGTTTGCTGAAAATTAATTTCCTCTTTGTAGTTTTTTCTCCATTAGTAACTGCATCTGTTGTGTGAAAGTGAGAGGGTATGATATTTGAAATAGTTTCATTATCACCTGAATAGTTTTGTTGCTGCCCTGTTATTAGTTACTTCTTAAACAGTAATCTTGGCAAAACAAACCATTTTTAAAACTATTTAGTGTATAATAAATGTGTTACATAAGTGAAAGGAAGCATTGGAGGAAATTGTGGATATATAATCTTGAAGGTCTAGAAAGCAGCTGAATAGTTTAAAGCAGGAAGGTCACATTTAAAAGGAGGGTTGAGTGGTCCTGTTCAGAAACACTGATCTGTAATATACACTAGCCAATGTCATTTAAAATCCAGTGGGACAGAAAATCCTGGGTCCAAAGAAACACAGCTTCCTAGCTCAGTAAGTTCTCCTTGAGTTTGGCTGAGTAATATAAAACAAAAAAACATTCCCATGTTGTTTTTGTCATTTTGTCTGGGCTTAACCCCAGGAGGCAACCAAGCCCCACTTGCTCACTCACCTGCTATGGGGCTGGGGAGAGAATTCCAATCAAGATTGCATAGAATTTCTCCTTATGTGACTTTTAAGATCCTGACTTTACAGCTTTGCTGTCAATTTTCAAAATCAGGGTATGAGGATTTTGATTTCTTTTAAAGGCAAGGATATCTATAAGTTGCATATGGTATCTTGGAGTACAGCTGAGTAAAGGGAAGAAAGATGATGTTTTTCTGGGTGGGTTGTTTTGGAGAGGGGATGTACAACTGGCAGTCTTGATGAAGGGGTGTCTTATGAAAATTTTTCATCACATGCATAGAAAATGTTCTCTGTCTTATGTTATTAATACTTTTTAAAATAAAAAAATAGTATGAGTATATAAAGTTACAAATGATGAAAACTGAATCAATTGTCATAGATGACAATGAATCAAATGTCATAGATGAGAGTGAATCAATTGTCATAGATGAGATGAATCAAGTGTGATAGATGAGATGAGAAAATATGCATCCTTTGCCAGTTGGAAGTCTGGGTGTCACACTGTAGGTACCAAATCTTGTTTTTCATTCTTTTTTGTGTTGAATCAGGATATTGGAAATATTCTACAGCTTATATATTCAAGGCTCTTCCTATCCAGTGAAGTTTTCTAAAAATATCTATTGCAATCACGAGTTTTACATGTGCTGTTTTCAACCCCAGCATTCTCAAAATGACCTAGAGGTAATGACTGTTTCAACTTTAACCCTGGTATTTGCAAGCAAGCCCTTTATACGATCAATTTGTTTATGCAGTAAGATCAGACTTTGTTACTGCTTCCCAGAGACCTTTGCATCTCAGAGACCTGTTTCCTTACAGGGATTATCCCTGGTGTGGCAAGTATTAAAAGTGGAAGGGCTGGAGGTTTAGTATCCCTCCATCCCTTTCCAAAAATGAAGCAAGTAACTGATAGCTGCATGGTGAGGTATTTTTCTTTAATAATCTGACTGATTTCTTTGTGCCCGATTTCAAGTTTATGGGTAAGTTACTCAGTGGGTATTCACAGTGAGGTGGTGGGAAAGGACTTCTTGTGAAAATAGACATATTTCAGAGATAACAACATGTGAGAGAGTAAAACCTGTTTAACCTTAAAACCATAATTACATGAAATGTCCTTATTTTTCCATGCTCTATTCTCTTGTTTTCAGTTTGTGTGTGTTGGTACTTGGGGGTAGGAAAGGGGTTATGGAGACTAAAGCATTGTGTGGGAAACTGAGAAAATCCTCTGCAGATGTCTTTGTGGCACAGAATTTTTGTAAATACTTAGATGACACAGATCTTTGAGTGGAATCATCATGCTGCATCTACTACATCTACTGTTGTAACATGTACAGGGCTTTTTGTAAAGCAAAATTCTCTCTGTGAATATTGAATGAACTTCATCCTCATTGCCCTTTTTATTTTAGAAGCTTTTTTTCATTCAGCAAGGATCAATGCATATTATGTGAAACCTGCCAGTGAAAGCATATGCATGTGTAAACATGCACAGAACACAAGAGAAGCCAGAAGGCAGTTCTGGTATTTACTGCATAAATACTAGACATATTACTTAAAGATTTTCTGTGCTTATAAAAAACCTGTCAGTATTGTGAATATTAGTATATTTTGACAGTCTTCAGAAATTGTTATGTTGTCACCATGCTTGCTTAAGTACCAGTTAATCATTGACAAGAGCTCTAATGATTAAGCAGCTGTAATTTACTTGTGTTTGAAAGTACAAAAGGGTATGTAATTTAATAGTTAAAACAAGAAGCACTCCATTTATGTTTCACTCGCTATTAGGTTGTTTTTACAGAAATTTAGCTAAAAAGGCTGCTGAATTTTACATATTGATTGTAAACGTGGAAAAGTATGGTGCAGTTTGGGTGATACCAGGCAGCTGTTGCCATGTTCAGAGGTCGGCTCTCAAGCCTTTCCTTTGCTTTCCTGACAGATAATGCCTATTTTGGTCGAAGGTAGACTTCAGTGTTTGCCTAATCTTTTAGAAATATGTGTGCTGGATTAAGAAGTCGTACTTGGAGAGATGTATGTGATTCAGCAGGGAACACTGGGTGCAAGAAGCCCAGTGCCTACTGGAACCTCCCCAGCTATCCTGGGGCTGAGTGTCTGCAGAGGAATAGAATGTTCCTGTGCTGTGAGCAGCTGGTTTAGCCCAGGAGAACTTCATGGAGAGCACACTGGAGGAGCAGTGCCAGTCAAATGCTCTGCCATTCCTCTCTTCTTTTTTGCTGATGGCTCCTTAGGGAGAGAAATTTGGGTTACGGGAGGTTTCTCTATACTTTTCCCCATCACAAAATAGATACATCACACAGATAGGAATTTAACTTTATTTTCACAAATTACATACAAGGGATTTCTCATTTCTGAGTTGAGTATGTTCTGGTTATGTCAGGGACGTATGAGTAGATAACTAAGAGCAAACAGCACAGTTGGTTTCAGGTGTTACTGGGCTGATCCATGCTGCATGTCCAGCTCTCACCCACCAGCACCGTCGGTACAGTAACATCCCTGTTGTCTGTAACTGGAAATCATGGATAAATTCCCATACTTAGTCTCCTACATATTCCTGCTTGCTGCACTATGTGACATAGAAATGATTTTCCTTTTTTAGTTGAAACTATCCTGTTTCAAAGAAATTGGGCAAATAGATCTGTACTAATGGTCTTTGTAGAATGAGATGGCAAGTTAGTAATAGTGACAGCATCTCCTTTATTTTTCCTGCTCAAGAAGAGTGAGTAGAATATTGATGTTTGTTATAAGTTTTGGTGGGAAGTACATAATGCCTTCTGTAGAAACACTTTTCTCAGCAATGGAGAGAAAACAACAATCTACAGATTGATCTTGTCATAACTTTCATTCATCTTGAAGTCTTTTGAGGAATTTTCCCCACCCTGTGCTCTTGATGATTCACATTGCATAAAGCTTCCAGAGCAATAGAATGTTGTATAATATTTCACCTTTGTATTAGAAATCCTGTATTCAGTGTGCTGCAACTGGTTCCAATATTTCTTTTAAAATCTGATTTTTAAAAAATTATTCTTTCACCAGTAAAAAGAAGTTTAAGTGACTACTCTACTTGATCAAAATGGTGGACACTGAAAACCAGCTCTATCCCCTTACTCCCTTGGAGGAGGAGGATATAGACAGCCCTTTATCTGGAGAGTTCCTACAAGATATGGAGAACATTCAAGACCTGTCCCAGTCTCTAGGTGATGATAGTTCTGGAGCTTTAAGTTTAACAGAATTCCAATCACTGGGAAATGGTCCAGGATCTGATGGATCAGTTATAACAGGTAAGAGAGTTTCATTTAACATAAAACTTTATTTTAGAAATGGAATGGTAGAAATTAATAACTACTTTAATGCAATAGTTATTGTTTATGATGAAGTGACACGAAATATATAAGCTGATTGTGGCATGGTCTTAAAATACTTAAGGCTGAAGTTGATATATTAGACAAATGTCACTGAAGAGTGGCTGTAACACAAAGTTACATAGTCTTTAGTCAAAGGCTTTGTTTGGGAGATCGGAATGGGAATCACTGCAGTGGTGTGAGACACTGTGGTGATCTCAGTAAGGTTTTCCTGTTGAATCTGGGTGTTTGCAAGTCTTTTATCAGGAGAGCCATTTGAAGCAGTTTACTATTAACCTTTTGGTTGGTTTGCATTATGCTTTGTTTTGGATGGGTTCTTACTTTAGATCAATTCCCAGCCTGTGATCCCTATTTCACCTTGGAATAATAGAACTGAGGCGACTGAAGTGAACAGTGTGGGTTTGAAGGGAATGGGGAGAGCTGCCTCCTGGCACTGTCGACCAAAGGAATGTTTCTAGAACCATGACTTTGCTCACTTCTGGTTGCAGACCCTCTCCTCAGAGAGATGCCTTGTACAGGAAAAGTTATGATGTGCTTTATGTATGTGTGTATTTGTTTATAACGTGGTCCTTCAGAGGCAGGAGGCTTTACAATTATTTGACTGTAGGTGTGTACAAGGCCTACAGTAATTTAGGTCAGCTTCTACTGTCACCTTCTCATGGAGTATTCAGTGCTCATTGCAAAACATACTGGTTTTGTGGTTAGAGAACATGCAAAATGTAAACTTCCAAGGCTCAAATTCCATAAGGCATGTAAAATGAAATCACACTTTTAAAAAATCCTAGGGTTTAGGCTGTTCTTGATGACTCTGATGCCTGTGGGCTTGGCAATGCTGGCAATGGAGATTCTGAGTTCTGTGCCAAGGTTTTTTCCAACATAATACTTGCTGACCTACATTCATGAGTGTTTCTTAATCTGTCTGTTAAAACAACACACCCATTAATTTGCTGAAGTCTTGTGGTGCAAGTTGCAAGATGGAAGATAAAAGAAATTCTGGCCTCAGAAAATATTTTCCTCAAACAAGGTGGAAATATTAATTGAAATAATTGAGGTTGGAATGTGTTAGTTTTGTCATGTGTTCATCTACTGGTGGCATGTCTGGCGAGTTTATTTCATTGTACAATTCAGAAATGCTTTCCCTATTATAAGAAAAACACAAAGTATCTGTGTATCTGAAGTGTATCTGTGTGAGGTAGGAATGTGTCTCTTGTGGTACTGCAGCAAGAGATGCCCTGCTCATCCCTGCAGCACAAGAGATGGAAGATGTTCACAACCTTTCTGCGAAGAACATTGGTGTGGGGTGTATTTATTGGGTCCATTATCACCCATCTAGTTCTTATTGCCAGTCACTTCAGTAAGGCCTTTTCCTTCTTGACATCCTATGTCACATCAAAATTAGCAAGGTACATCCTGTATTTTTTGTGTGTTTGCACTGGGAATATGAATTATTTTTCAAAGACTTATGGTTGCATGGTTAGTTCACTTAATGACTATTAACGCAAGATTACTTTATGGAATAAGCTCATTTTTTGTGTGGTTTTTAGTATAAAAAATTGTATCAAACTTGGTAGTATAGTATTTATGAAGTGTTCCTTTTTTTTTTTTTTAGACACCCTTTCACCAGCATCCAGTCCTTCATCCATTAATTTTGCCACAGCTCCAGGTAGCATAGATGAATCACCCACTGGAGCATTAAACATTGAATGTAGAATTTGTGGGGATAAAGCCTCAGGCTACCATTATGGAGTACATGCTTGTGAAGGTTGTAAGGTACAGTCATAATTTTCTTCTTAAGAACCTAAATCATGTTACTTTATTTATGGGGTAATATGAAGATAAACATTTGGTACATAAATGTTTAATTACTTTAGCTCTAGCCATTACAATTATTTAAATAATAAACCTATCTGTGGGCTTTTTTCTGAAGTAAGTCATCCAAATACCATAACTCAATACCAGACCTTCACCAAGCAGGAGCAATTAACAAAGATAATTTTAATGCTGCTTTTTTGCATGTAGTTAGTGAAATATTAAAACAAAACACTGAACTGTGACCAAAAAGAAAATCAAAGCCACCTTGCTCCACTAGTGTTTTATTTGTGTTGGGAGTATGGTTGCGAGGAGTACGCCACATTCCTGTTATAACAGCAACAAATCCTGAATTTCTCACCTCCACCACATGCTGCCTGAATCTTTTAGTTTTGTACCTCTTGTAGTTTTGGGGCCAGGGCATGTCTCTGGCGTAAATTACTCTTATCATTAATGCATAATTCTTGGGATGATATGACCCATGAACTATAAGATTCTTTTCTTTTTCCTCTAATGTTTTAGATTTCCATCTTTTTTCTGTATTAGAAGGTAACAGGAGAGAAATAACAGCCTTTGTGTACAGCTTTCTTTTATGCATCATGTCAGTATGATCATTTGGAATGATCTTAAATCATTCTTATGAATGATCTTATGGAATAATGCAGAATATCTATTAGGGATGTGGAACCAGTTCCTAGGCAGGTGTGTCCCACAGCCTAAATGACACATTGCTCTGTGATGTGACACAAAATGTTGAGATGGCTCTGGATTTGCTGTCCCTGTGGTTGGGCAGTGTGTGACCATCCTTGCACTGCAGACTGGAGACGTCCTGGAAAGAGCAGTTGAGGTAGAAGCTGTTCTACAATAAATGGTAAAGGGGAAAAAAATTGCCTGTATGACTGAAGCTTAGTAGTCAACATTCATTAACATTATGTATTGTTTTTTTCAAACTTTTTATAGGGATTTTTTAGAAGAACAATTCGTTTAAAACTCGTCTATGATAAATGTGATCGCAACTGCAAAATTCAGAAAAAAAATCGTAATAAGTGCCAATACTGTCGTTTTCAAAAGTGCCTTTCAGTTGGAATGTCACATAATGGTAGGTAAGAGTGCCCTTAATTTGTTTGTTCCTACCCGGAGTCTGCTGCTGGAGTCAGGCACTTGGATAGCATTTTTACTCACACATGAATTGAACCTCAGACTTTTTACAGGATAGATCGCTGCAGGGGACACCAGTTTCCCTGATGGGTTCATGTGGTTGATACAGAGCTGCCAAATGTGCTGTTATGAGCTTTACACAGTTGTGCTACATGTTAGTTTGTCCATATGAATGTTCATTTGTTTGCTTTCTTCACCCCAGAACTCTGGCACCAGTACTCCCATTGAAACAAATTTCAATACTGGAAGAATTCTGATAGAGGGTTTTGTAGAAGAGTAGGAGGAGAACAACTGCTTTCATTGTGAGGGGGAGTGATGTAGGATAGAAATCTGTAGGAAAGTAGCCTTCATTATTTTTCAGGTTACAGTGCAACAGCTCTTGGGCAGATGGTTCAGAAAGTGGGGAGGGAGGGCAAAGGTCTCTGCTGACTGTGCAACAGGAATCCGGTAGGTTGTTTGTTAAACAGAATGGTTAAAATTCAGAGCATTTAGATATCCAGTTTAAAAGTTATGTTGTTGTTTGTGCTAGTGATTTAAGATAAGGGTGGCAAGCTTGTGGCTTACAGACCGATTTCAGCCCATGAGGCAGTTCTCTGTGCAGGACATTGCTTGCTGAGCAGCACTGGTGAAGAGGGAGAGGCCAAGCCATGAGAAAGCACATCTCCACCTGGCCAGATGGCAGTAGTTTGCTTTCCCTGCTTGGCTCGAATATTGTCCAGGCTGAACCTGGGCAGGTGCAATGTGAAAGCAGGTAAAAATGCTGGGCTAGGTGAAAAGCTGTGGGTTAGGAGACAAGTTTCCTAAGGAAACCCTGCAGTCAGGATAGGTGGGGTGGGAACATGATTGGGGAAGATGCTTGTGACATTGTAGTCTAGAGTCCCAGCAGGAGGCATTGTGAGAGTTGACTTTCTGGTTCTGCAGAAGCCTGGCTCTCTTGTGGTGAGCCTTGACTGAGATTGAGGTCCATAGGGAGAGGGTTGGTAGTCTCTGCAAGACTGGGGATAACCACCCTCAAAAAGTGTGCTGGACAACAAAGTGACATCTCAGGTTGGGAGCTGAGCAGGGAGCTGTGCTGGTTGGCAGGAACTGACATCCATGTGAAGCTGTTTCATCCTGCTAAAAACACTGTGGCCACCTGTGCTCAGTTGAAGGGAATAGCCACAGTTTTATTGCAGCAAACGTGGGAGGCAGCAGGGAAAAGGGATGACTGCTAACTTGCTGGCAGAACTTCTCAGGAAAAGCACTACAACTAAATTTACACCCGTGATCTTAAAACTGTAAGTTTTAGTTTAGAGCAGGTATTCTTCCACTTTTTCAACAGGTTGGTGCGACACCCTTAAGGGGAAGGAAGCACCTAAGCCAGATTCTGAACAGGCTTTCCTTATTGGACTTCCATTGAAGTCCACAGCTGTATTTCAGGTCATGCCTAGAGTCACCTCCTTATGTCATGAGAAGACCCTCTGGGCATGTTGAAAGGCTGATGGTGTTCATGCCTTGAATTGCTCAGTGTACGCAGTGAGGTCCTGTCCTCACTGGTTGGATGCTGAAATGTGGTACAAGCAACTCACTGTATGAGCCATCTCAAACCCTTGCACACCTCTCAAGGGTAAAATGGGGCTGGCTTAGCTTGAAACTGAAACTGAAGAAGGATGTGGATGTGCCCATGAATGGCAAGACCACTTGCCCAAAAACCAGGAGACCTCCATACCCAGAGGTGTTTCAGACTTGCATCTTCTGCCTCTCGGAAGAATATCCCAATGAGTAGATTGGGTATTCAGACTGTTTTCCAGTCTTGAAGGGCTAGTCTGTTGAGAAAGCAGTATGGAGTGTTGGGGGTAGAGGAGATTTTGTTGCCTATGAGCCTTTGAGCTGTAAATGCATGTCTTTGGGCTGGGGTTCCCACTGGCAGTGCAGATGTGTTGAATAAAGAACTGGATGCCCTGCAGGTTCTGAGCCAGCAGTGGGATTCAGGCCTGACTCCGGTGCAGCTCTCCAGCTCGTGTGTGTGCTTTCTGCCAAGCTCCTGTCATGAGTTTACTCAGTGTTTTAGGAGTTCCCAAGGTGGACTGGGAGTTTCACATTGGAGCTGTAGAACTCAATAAGGAGAAAACAAAATACAAGTGTATTTAGATAATGTAGAAGGGAAAAGGAATGTGTTCTAGCTCACTGCAAGATAGCACTTTGTATTCTGAAACACCTGATTTCCTTCAGTTTAGCATATTAGCCACTGAACGTGTTGGGAAGGGGGCAATTTCTTCACCTCTACCTCAGTTTTCTACACAGAAAAATCTTACTGCTCTAATCAGCAATGGTAAAAGGCCTAAGTTCTTGTATAATTTGTGTTTGTTTTACAATTATATCTTCCCATCAGCAATACGTTTTGGACGAATGCCAAGGTCTGAGAAGGCCAAGCTCAAAGCAGAAATTCTAACAGGTGAAAATTATGTAGAAGATTCAGAAATGGCAGATCTTAAATCACTTGCCAAAAGAATTCATGATGCCTACCTGAAAAACTTCAATATGAACAAGGTTAAAGCCAGAATCATCCTTGCAGGGAAAACCAATAACAATCCAGTAAGTACTTTTTCTGTTACTTTAAAATAAAACTGACAGGTATGAAAGGTGATTGTAATAATTTGGTAGACTCTTTAGCAAATCTTTTAGAAAATAAATATAATGGTAAAACAGACGTGAAATATTCAAAGCGAGTATCTGTAGTAAATATGGTTGCTTTTAACCACTATCAGAATAGTAAGAAGCTTTAGGAAAATTAGGTGATTACCTTGTAAGTGGAAACTCATAACCCTGAATTATTGTTCTTAATCAAAAGTGAAGTGATATCTGAATACCTCTTGATATGGGAAGAACAGTTCAAAATTATTTTCCTATTATGACAGTGAAAAAAATACTTTCTTCTGTCACAAATGCCAGGATAAGTACTATTAGCTTGTAGGGTGTACAGGTGCTCTGCATGACTTTTGTTTTATTCAGAATAATATTTATAGCAGGAGGGGAAAGAAAACTTGAGTTTGTAATTTTTTGTTTACAGTGCTGGCCACTTCCTCACCCAGCCTTCCTGGTCTTTTCTGTGTGGTTCCTTTGAAAGGCAGAAGCAAGCAAGGCTGCGAAGACACATATGCTGTAGAAGTTATTTTTCTTTCAGGATAATTTAGCCAAGGTCTACCTAATTTGATCAACTGCTTTTTGTTTAGTAGCACATGGGAGAGTATAATCGATGTAAGGACTCGCTTGTTTCACTTTATGCATATTTATTAAGGCTCTGCTTGATTTTTGTTACTTTTATGTAGAAGATAAGTATCTTATTTTATCAGCAACTTCAGTTTCAGTAAAAGTTTGCAGGGAAGAAACTTTACATATGCCATAATGTGTGGGGATGAGTGTTAGCAAAATTGTAAGCAAACTGTCTTCTGCATTATCGAATTTGGCATATAATAGTCTAGTCTAGTCTAGCCTACAGCTTTCTGCATTAGAAGAGAGACACATTAATTATCCCAGTCTTGTTCATTGCACTAAAGAGGTGTGTAAAATGAGGCATAGGCTTAAACATTTTAGGGGTACAGGCTGATGTGAGCCTACAGTAAATACCAACTTTAGCTCCTCACTGAATGGGCTTCTGCAGAAAATCAATTTTGTGCTTGTTACCCTGTGTCAGAACCATAAGCCACAACGTGTCACACATGCAGGGATGGATCCTAGAGCACTTACCCAGTTCTTGTATTTGAATGTGTGTGGCCACAGCCACAGGACTGACCAGCCAACAGTGACCAGCATGTTCATGCCCAGGTGAATATGCACACAAAAATTAATGAAGAATCAGCCCTAGAATGTAGCAAACAGGCTGCTATCAATTGTTTCCATATGCAGGGAAAAGCAAAGTGGTTTTAGGCTATTTTGTCATCTCTTAAGAAAACAAACATTTTCATTTTCTTTTGACTTTTCAGCAGAAAAACAAATTTTAAAAGAAGGTTTTTTTTGATTGTAATTAGCAACCCGCCTGTTTCAGAACTGTGCATTAACAGCTGATTTCAGTGAATCCTAATTTTTGGCACCACTACAATTAATTTCAGAATGAGTGAGCACTTGTCATGATAACACGGTGTCATTTTTAAATTTAGCTCCCAAGTTCTTAGCCATTCCTCTTTTCTGCATACTGAAATGATGTTAAATTTTAAAATAAAAGTGTATAAGATAGTGTACATCTTTTAAAGGTTTAGAGATGTGTTGTGTTTCTTGCTTTGCCACTTTCCACTCATATCCACCTTCCCATGGAAAGTTCTGCTCTGTGTAACTGTGCTGGAGCGAGATGGAATGTGCATTAGACATAAACATTTAAAAATGGAAAGCCATAGGAACCTGACCTGTTGGACAGTTTTCTGAAAGAAACAAGTGAATCCTATGAGTTCCTGACAGAACACAATGTGTTCCCCATGCTATTCAATCCGAGATGAGCAAAGCAGCACAAGGAAGGTGCTTGGTGTGTGTGGAACTGAGTTTCTGTTCAAGGTCAGCTGCTGTGAGTTTGCTAGGTTGGGAAGCACTGGGGTTTGTTGTTTTCCTTTAGTGGATTGTACTTCGTTTTGGTTGTAGCTCTGCAGATATGTATCAAATTTTTTTTGAGTTCCGATTGTTCGTAAGAAAGTCTGAATGCTGCTTTTGATAATGATGTTTTAAGAGAGTGGTTCATCTGCTTGTAAAGCATGTACCTTTCAAAACAAAGGGGATTATGGAAAAGACCAAATTTTGTGTTTGGCATTCTAGTGGGATTCTCTGATTAGAGATGACTCAGCACCAACTGCAGCTAGAAAGTTGGCACAACTGGGACATTGTCTATGAAAATCTGACAATAAAACACAAGAGTAGTGCAGGGTTCACATTCTTATGCAAATATGCTGCCCTGTATTGAAATGACTGTCTGTATTCCCCCTAGGGTACTTCAGGAAAGTATCATGATGTAAAATGTAGTTAGTTTAGGAATCAATAGGAGTGTAGGCAGAATAACCTGGACTTCTGGAGAAGGTAATACAAGTCTTTTGTGAGCCCTCTGGGACTGGCTCTGAGATGGATGTGTGCATACCAAGCACAGGAGTGCTGGAGCTTCGCTGTAACTATTAGATAAAACTAAATTAAAGATATGCCATACATCTTTACATTTGACTATTTGCATTGCTGTTTGCAGAGCAGACTTGTTAGGTATTGCAGTTTGTCAAGCACTGTTTGTCTTGATGAGAAGTATAAAAGAACTCAGGGTTTATTGATAGTTGAGGACTGATTAGCATGGAAGTTAAAGTTTATCAAAATTCTTATTCTTTAGGAAGAAAACAATAACCATTATTTAGTGACTGAACTAGTGGGTTTTTTTTCTCTGTAGCCATTTGTTATACATGATATGGATACCTTATGTATGGCAGAGAAGACCCTGGTGGCAAAACTGGTGGCCAATGGGATTCAGAACAAGGAAGCAGAGGTTCGAATCTTCCACTGCTGCCAGTGTACATCTGTGGAGACTGTCACAGAACTCACGGAATTTGCCAAATCCATCCCTGGCTTCTCCAACCTGGACTTGAACGATCAGGTGACGCTACTGAAGTACGGGGTGTATGAAGCCATATTTGCCATGTTGGCCTCTGTGATGAACAAGGATGGGATGCTGGTGGCCTATGGGAATGGATTTATAACCCGGGAATTCCTGAAAAGCCTGAGAAAGCCATTCTGTGATATAATGGAGCCAAAATTTGATTTTGCAATGAAATTCAATGCACTGGATTTGGATGATAGCGATATATCCCTTTTTGTTGCTGCCATTATTTGCTGTGGAGGTAAGCATTACCTATTTGTTCTCTAGGATAGTAAATTTTAATATTTCCCTCTCATGAATTAAAAAATTTAATGGAAAACCTTCTATCCTCTGGAAGATTCAGTTCTACCACTTACTACACTTTGAGGAATCATTATAAAATTATGACATGTATTCTTTTGCTTGTTTTGAGAACAGATCGTCCTGGTCTTGTAAATGTAGGACACATTGAAAAAATGCAGGAGAGCATTGTGCATGTACTGAAACTTCACTTGCAAAACAACCATCCTGATGACACCTTCCTCTTCCCAAAACTTCTCCAAAAAATGGCTGATCTCCGACAGCTGGTCACAGAGCATGCTCAGCTTGTTCAGATAATCAAGAAGACTGAATCTGATGCACATTTACACCCTTTACTACAGGAAATCTACAGGGATATGTATTAAGGATTTTTAGTATTTTTTTCCACAATATTTAAAGACAGAGAAATACAGATGGGAGCAAAACTACTTGTACAGTTACGGGCTGTTCACTCAGCCTAGAGCAGGAAAAATCTAAAACTGGGGAACTGGAGTGTTACACTTCTTTTGGTTTGGGATCTTTTGTCTTTTGAAAAAGTGCTGCAGAAAAATACTGGTCAGAGTGCTCAATGAAGTGTCTTACAATGGTTCTTTTATTTGGAAATTTGAAGATTGGTAAGGAATACATATTTGTATAATAAATCAGAATGTTAAGTAACAGAAATGAACAAAATTGTATTTCCTCTTGGCTTAGTCATTTTAGTATTAATATAACAAATTCAGCACCTTCCTTCCAGGTATCTGTACAATCAGAAAGACAATGCACTTTTGCCTAATGGTAATTACTGAGAGCCAGCTAACACTTTTTCTTAAAGCATTCAGTCTAGGTGTAGCAAACAGCTGGATATTACTGTCTATACACTTCTGAAAATTTGGAAAGATCTTTGATCCGTTGCTGCTTTAATTCCACGAAATGATGTACAGCTTCATCTAGTGTTGCATTGGCATACTTAGGGTTAGCATGTTTAAAAGACAGTTCTCTTATGAAATTAAACAAAATCCAAAGAGTTATCCAAAACCCAGCAGAGAAGCTCCAGCAGGTGTGTCTTGAAGAGTAAACTGATGAGACCTTTTTGTTTCAAAAGTCTTTAAAGGAAATGTGAAAATATCACTAATGAAAAAGATATCGTATACGCTGTATTTTTTTAGAACTTGTAATAGCTCAGGATGCAGTTTTGACATAAAAACACTATTTTGAATTAGCAAGAGTTTTGGAGAGACTGAGAAATCTGATCCTACCCCAGGAAAAAAAAAAAAAATTAACTTTCCAGCAGTGATGCTGCACTCTGCTGCAGTGATAGCTGACTCCAAAGGAATGATTGGATAGGAAAGACACCAGCTTCATTTTTTACCCACTTGGATATATTTTTATTCCTTCTTCGGCCTCATTGATAGAAGTATTTGGTACTTGTTTTCACCCGATTTTGTCCTCGTGGATAAGGTGGCAGTAATACCAAGAACAGTGTTTGTAGGTGTCAGACTGTGTCATAGTATGAAAGGCAGCACAGCTCAGAGCAAGTTCATCGTACTCCTAGGAGTAAACTGATTTTTACAATAGCACTTGCTGTACTCCTGGTGCAAAATAAGCCATAAGGAAATGGCTTCCTGACTTTGCCACTTCATGGGCTCTTTTCTCAGAGAGCTGCCCAGACGTGCCAGCTGCATGCAAGGCACTCTGCTGTTTCTCTTTTGTTTCTTTGATACAGTAACTTCACATTATTACCTGCTAATTTTACTTTCTGTTTCACAACAACGAGGTCTCAGGAGCAATCCCAGCATTTTCACTACAGTTAAGCTTTCAGTAGCACAGAAGAACACTTTGTACTTGTTTTATTGTAGCACATTTGAAGACACCAGAATCTTCACTGCAAGGATTGAGTGATGAAGTGAGAACATCACGCTGTCATTCCTATTTCAGCGGCAATGCTTGTTTCTGTCCAGGCCCACAGGGACAGCTGGACACTGGAAAAATTGCACATTTAAAGGCAACTTTGGGTTTATCTGGGCAATGATTGTGGCAGAAGTTATAGATAAATATAGATATATTTAGTGTAATATATTAAAGCACAGGCCTCAAATTTGGTGAGCATCTAGGGCGGGATAGAAACAGTAACTGCATGTGCACAAAACTTCCTCCCCTTCCCTGCTGCCAGCAGGAAGAACACTCAAACACTGAAGAGAGGAAGGTTGGTCTTGCCAGGAACCCTCAGATGAGAAATGGGCTGCCTTTTGTGTCCCAGAGCAGCACTCAGTGTGCCCTCAGAAACAAAGAGAGGATTTAAGGAATGCTGCTGCTTTATTCTCCCAGCCAAGCCTGTTTCACTGAGGAGCTGTGGGGTTTAGGCCATGGAAATAATTGATCTGCGATATTGCTGATGCAAAAAGTTGTCAAAGTATCAGCCATTCTGGGAGGGTGTTCTGAAACTGCAGGAGCCAACTGTTAGTTTATCCTCTAAAAAAAAGGATAACTTGAAAGGTTTTCCCCCAAAGCTCAGATTTTTGCAAAGGGCAAATTTCAAAGTTGTATTCCATAGTCTAGGTGTACTGTAGGTTCTCAGGAAAAATCAGATACAGTCAGTCTGCATAACTGTTTTTCCAGCTCTTGTTCTCAAAAGTGGCTAAAACACTTTAGTAACACTTAAAAACATGGAAAATTAATAATAAATACTTAAATTCTCAGCAAAGCTATAAAGAATTGAAAATAGAGTAACTCAGTGAAAGACATAATATTTAGCTGTTTCAGCAGCTGCTTGTAACAAGATCCTGTTATTAGCATGAGAAAAGTGCATAATTTTTTGTTATTTGAAAACCAGCAAGAAATTTTTGACTACTTCCTTGGACATTAAAGGTTTGATTTCTGTTTTAAATTAAATAGCAGACCCTTAATGAGGGAAAAAAAAGAGAACACATCTTTCAATTACAGAAATATAAACAAGATGTTAACACAGCCTAAAATTCTGGATGGATTCCACTGCCCACACTGCTGCCCTGTGCACATTCCCACAGTCACTTCAAAGAGTGGCAGATAATTCCCTTCCCAAGAATTAAGGGGCAAAAGAACTTCTCATTTCTACATTACGCTTTTAAGGAATTACATTTGCTCCTTCAGGAGGTGACTACAGCAGGTTTTGGCCAAGGAGATTTTAAAGTTACTCAGTTTATGTCCATTTATTTTTTTTAATTTGGAATCCAAACTAGTCTCAGATCTATTTCTGATTTATTACTTCAGCATCTCCCCTATGTGCAAATAAACTAATACTTTAAAATACCCCATCTATGGAGGGAAGTAAATGATCAGATTTTAGGATTAAAATGGTATTAAAGATTTACTGGCTCATCAGGTACAGTTTGGATCTGATTCTTGCCAACATAACTCATTTTAGTGTCACAGCATGGAAAACTCCAGTTAGCAACCAGGCCCCACAAACAGCTTAAGGCAAGAGACAGCAGATAGATAGAGAAATATCCTGGGAAGCAATGGTGTGACTTACTTAGGTTTTCAGCAAGTGAACAAATTACTCATTTTTGAGCATTGTTTGGGGGGAAAATATTTGTTTATTTATTCTGGTGCCCTAGGTACTTTTTGTCAAAGGGGAAGGAGGGAAGAAAAATAAGGTTTTGTGCCAAGTATTAGGGAAATCTGAGGTTCATTCTTCTCTCCTCCTTAAATATTTCCTTTAAAGCTGCTGTTTAAAAAAAATTAGTTACTTTGTACCTTTCAAAATTTCGATCCCACTTTTCCTTTAAACACAAAATGACACCTGTTAGGAAAGTTTCCACTTACAGAAACTACATCTTTAGTTACATTTAAAGAAACCATATTTTGCGTTAATTGCCATTTCCATGTGCCTTTGTGCTTTGGTTCCAGCAGCTGCTGCAGAGCTGAAGTGCTGCCAGAGAGCAGAGCTTTGCATTATTCCTGCCCTGCACAGATCTCAGAAATCCAGCAGTTGCACTAAGCCTGTTCTCATGAGAGAGCTGGCACAAGGCTGCACATCAAAGAGCTTATAATAAGCATCTAAACATTTGTTTGTTTATTCAAACTGCTGAAACTTGGGGAGATTTATCCATCACGAGAGCTGGGTCACATACAACTGAGTTTGAATTTCCTCCTTATTTCTGATGGAAAGCCTGGACAAACTTAGGCCCCATCTGAGGCAGAGCAGCTGGGGGATATCCTGCTGTGGCTGCAGAGGAACAGTTTCAGTCTCTCCTGAAAAGCTCTCTGTGACTTAGCTGAAAATCTGCAACTGCATTTGACAAATGCATTTGCAGCTGTCGTGGTACTGTTTAAGCATAAGGTCTTACAAATAATGGTCCCTCTCAGAAACCCCTCGTCCTTTAGGAAGTGTTGGAATGTAAAGTGGAGCATGGTATCTGTGCTTGCTGATGTCCCAAGTGCTTTCCTGATAATCAGTTGCATATAATTTTTTGTATTTAGGTTTAATCAGCTTTATTATCCTTCTTTTACTGGAGATTTAAATTATATGTGGGTTTGATCTAAGATTATTGATATTGTTATGTGTTGTGGTATTTTTTAAATTTAATGTAATACCATTTCTTCATGTTTCAATTTATAAAATACAAGAATATAATTGCAAGATATAAACATTCACTAAATTAATTACAGAGGTGCTTAAAGAAAAATGTGTGAATTATTTAATTTAAATATTTGTTACATACTTTATCTTGTGAACCCTTTGTACAGTGAGGAAGTATTTACTTTTATGGCCTCAGGATGAAGAGGCTGATGTCAAAGACAATTTGCTATTTATTCCTGTCTGGTCTTTATTGCTGTATCATTTGTGAAGAACTATCACAAATTCTTCAAAGTTATCAGTGTTTGGTGTTGACAATTATAACAAAACTTTAAAATATATTTTCACATGGAACAGAGACTTCCTTTTATTTAATTTTAATAAAAGCAAGCCTAGTTGAGGAATACCTGCAATCCCAAAATCAAGTTTTTAACTCAAGTTTACCCATAGGAAATATAGTGTGTAGAACTGAGTTCACCTTTGTTTTGCAGCATTTTCCTTTGAAAAGAGCTAAAAAAGAAGCTGCATTTGGTTCGTGCACTGGTGCTGGTGTTTTCTGCAGAACTGACTTGTGGCTCACTGGGAATGATAACATGTACTCAGGATTATTCCCTGCCACCTGCCCTGAGGGCAACCTGCTGCTTTTATAGATTTATTTCAAACATGATTTGGCAGCACAAAACAAAATGTTAAAATGGCATTATTGGCTTCTCTATAGGAGGGATTTTAAATAGAATTCTGAGTCTGCTCATAGGGATTCTGTGTCTGGTGCATGCAGGTGTGACAGTCTGTGCCTACAGCATCCCTCTAAGGAAATCTGATATAGGGACAAAGGTACCTTTCTAAGGTATCTACCTTTTATTTTGCTGTGTGAATCACCAAACACAGTAGCTATCACAAGCACAATCTATTAAAAATGTTCTAGCTAACATTTGTACTTACTGCTTTTTATTTGTAACATATAATATTTTATTTCCTCAAATTGCTGCAACTTGGCATTTCCACTTCATCAGTGTCACCACACAGGTATGTTGTCTCCTAAGGTGTTGGCATCATGTTTGCAAAAGCTCTGCTGGACTTCCTGTGCTGACCTGCAACCACGTCCTTTACACTGTCACTTCACATGACACAAACCCACTGTGTAACTGAGCCCACCCTAAGGAAGGCTGTTTTCTCCTTTCTTTTTTCTATTGTGCTCACAGGTTTTTAAAATCTTTTTCTGCTTCTGAAGCTGGGGTGTGTTTTTTCTTCAGCTCCTTTATTGCGTCAGTCAATCTTGTCAGATTCCATTGCTGTGGATGTTTTGAAACAGAATGCCTGTTGCAAGGACCTCAATTTCAGATGAGCTGCCTCTGCCAGGGGATAGGCAGCATGAACAAGAGACTGATCTGTTACAGGCTGGACCTTAAATAAGTACTGCAAGATCAAGCATGAGGTACTTGAAGTAGTTTCACTACTTGAAGTAGTAGTCGTATTTTGATGTATTTTCTCAGGTCGGATATGCAGGTCATCCCTGTCACGGTAAAGACACCAGCCTTATGCTCAGTGCCAGGAGTTTCATGGCATTCTTTCCACTTGAAAGAAAAAAGATTGGCAGGATGGGAAGTCCTGAGCCACGGAAATCCCAGCGGCACACCAGTCCTGTGTTGTACTCCGTGTGTGTAGGAGTGCAGCGTCGCCGGGCAGCCTGTGTGGGATGTGCTGCAGAGCTGGGAGCAGGTCACCACCCCTCCTGCAGGTGACTCACTCAAAAACAGCCACCCCTGCTCACCCATCCAGGGGCTCACATGGCTCATCCCCCCACACACACAGCAGCTCTCTCCATGGAGTCACAGTGCCTTGGCCCTTCAGCAGAGGAGGAACATGCATGGTTTAGTTACTTCTTTAGTAATAATGAACCAAACCAACATTTCAATTCTATTGATGTGCTCCAGAACCCCCTCTGAATAGTTTGACAAAGTCTGGTTTAGCAACTTCTCAGGGGAGCTGCCTCCTGTGCAGCTCCTGCTGTTCCACAGCTCTTAAAACAGCTGCTCAGAATTTTCTCTAGGAATGCTGCACCACAGCTTAAGTGCCCCGGGATGTTGAAGCCCTCCCTCACATCTCAAATGGTCTGTTACCTGGTAGGACCCAAAAAAAGCACAGTGTTGTTAACATTGCCAAACCCTAATCAATAGAGCTAACAAGTGTTTCATTAAATCAAGATATCAATATTAAAGAGAAAACAGAACAGTTTATTGTTTCCAGTCATCTGGTTTTAGGAGGTTTTGGGTATATTCTACTTCAGTAAATACAGAACGTAGAATGAGCAGACGTACCTTGCAAGGAGTAGTCAAACCTAATTCTCACGGAATGCTTGTTTCCCAGTAAAAACCACTAATTCAAGCCAAGTCCCCAGGTTTCTTTCTGTTGGAACAATGCAAATGACACTTCCAAGGACAAATGGAGGCCCTGGTCTCACAGGGATTTTTAGGAAAGACTACATATCTTGCACTTGTGAATGTTAAAGTCACATCTACATTTGCATTCTCAAATGTTACTAGCCTACTGATCTAGGATGAAAAAACTTGAACTAAACATTTTTTTCTTTTTTACATTCTGATTTTTTTCTGCCTTCTTTAAAAATAAGAGGTTGAATTCACAGTGTTTGTATAGAGACTGGTAGGAACCTATGTGCTTTAATCCTTTCAGACTGAATGTAAACCAACTTAATTTGAAACACGGTTTTGCCTTAATGGTTTTAAAAAATAAAGTATTTTTAAAAGTGAATTTAATGACTTGTGCTGATCTTTTATCTCCAGGAAAGGAACTCACTGCAATGTGACATTCAAAAGGCAGCTATATTTGAAGCATCTTAAAGTACTGATGGTTCCCTGTGGACTGTTGATGCCTTTTGAAGCAGGAGACATTGCATATACATTTATCTATATATATTACCTAAGTTTGGTGCTGACCCACTGTCCAGCTATGAACTTTCATATTTTCATGAGTTGTATGGCTGGTTTGAGACATCCATGGAATTCAAAAAATGCACTTCTTTGTGAAGTGCAGCACTGACTAATTCAATGAGTACATCTTCAATTAAATCAGTCAGGGAAATATGTCACAGGTAGCTGTTTTCTTTCCAGAATCTGGGGATATTTTAAGCTGGTAAGAGAGTGCTGAAGTGAAAATTACAGCAGAAGAAAAAGACTCATGTTTCTTCATCAGCTGTGCTCAGGAGTATTGAAGACCTGATGCTGAGCAGCAGAAAGTACTTGGAGACCCCAGTGAAAATCTGTAAAGGCTGTGCATCCATGAAGAGCAGGAAAGGTTGGGCATGGTATCATTCTGGCTGTGAAATCACATATATACCAAAATATGATACTGATACCATAATGCTCATGTTCAGTGGGAATACAAGAATGTGGAATATATGAGTTCTAACAGCTGGGCACAGATAATAATCCATTGTCATTCCAGGAAATACCAAGCAGCATGTAGGGCAGTCTCCTTCCCCTCAAGCATAGACCAGAGATGCCAGAACACATCTGCTGTCCCTCTGTGGTACCTGCTGGCTTTTCTGCACCTACCAGGTCTTCACAGCTAGGTAACTGTGGAGCAGAGGCATCCCTGACTTGGTTTTTCCTGCTGTACAATAAATAACTGAGCAGTACTGAACCAAATTAAATATTCTGTAGTTCTGCTCTGAGGTTCTGCTCTCTTTTCATACTGAGTCTTTTCCCCCTTCAGTTCAACAGAACAAGTATTTAAAGGCATGGCAGTTTCTGAGGGTTTTAAATGACTCCTCAGTCATATCGTAATGGCAAAGGTAATGGTTATGAATAAATGAGATAACTGCATTTGTCTTAAAAGGGCACAGAGGAAGCTGAACAGGAGGGAAAACAGGTCAGAGATGAGATCCCATGCTCACTGACATCAGAACTGCACTAGGCAGGCTTTTAAAACCTGCTTTTAAGAGTACAATCTGTCATGAACAATGGGAAATCCAGGAAATAACGTATTTCAAGGTATGTTTGCTGGTGTAAACATATCCTGTGATCTCACATAATCATGTTGCTTTGGCAGCTTGATTATTAGACTACAGTTCCAAGGTGGGAAAGTGCTCTCTTCAGTTGTGGGTTTAGCACAGGACATGCCTCTGGTGTTTATACAGAACAGACACAGACACACCACAGCTTTTAAACAGTGCTCCTAATGTGAAACTGAAATATAATACCACCCATCTTACATAAGTTTAGTATCACTTTCCCTGAAAGTGTAGTCTTTTGTTACTGCAAAAAAGAATCTGAGATGTTGCCTCCTAATGTGGATTTTCCACAGAGACATGTATTTATTTTATTTACTGAAGCACTTAGGGCTTGAAAAGGCTACTAATAGGTCCATTATTGCTCCTCCAGTCACTGCAAGAAATTTCAGTCCTGAACAGAGGGCACCAATACACCAAGTTCAGAAAAAAAGAAAGATTTTAGGATATTTAAATGTCCTAAACAACTAATTGAAATAATGTTGATTTCTTTTAACAGATACATGTTCATTTTACTAAAATTATCAATTTTTGATGTTGTCAAAAATTATATGGATGGAGGTGTTGGAAAAAAAGAGATGTTAACCAAAGCATTAACTGGTTCTGAAGCAATGACCAACAATAACTTGAGTAAGAAAAGGTGGTTTTGTGATTAGGGAGCATTCTAGACGTATCCTTAAGGCATGTGACTCTGGTTTTACATAAAAGCCACCTAAATCTTAAGACAGTCAAAACAGATAACTGAAGAAGATGATTTTTGAGCTAAACAAACTGCTTTTTCCATAAGAGCTTTTTACCTTTTTTGCCTGAGCTGTTTTTCTGACATCCCTATTACAGTTGCAGTTTATTTGTCTGGTTCACGAAAGAATTAAGTGTATTAATGGAACTTTTCTATTTCCAGGTTAACTGCTTTGAAAGTGAAAAGGAAGTCACCTTTATTGTAAAGCATAAGCCAAATGTATTCAGGGTCCTGTCCAGTTGCTGTGCTGACAGGGACTGGAAGGTAAAGTGAAAAGTGACTGCAAGTGCAAGGGACTTGTAAATACTTTTATTGATTGCAAAAGCACCAACCTTCAGAGTGTCAAGTCTCAATGCTCTGATAGCATTAAGATTACCATATTGAAAAATTTAGGTGTTATATTTATCCCATTTTCTTACAACACTTTTATTTTAGACTTTAAAATAAAGCTTTAAATTCCCTGCCTAATGTAATCTTACAGGACAACACTGCCAGATTAACAATTGGTGTACATTGACTTTCTTGGGTATATACTGAATTAAGCCAGATCAATCTGTTTTGGAATTTCGTAACACTGTAGGAGTGTCATGAACAACACAAAGCACTAAAATAGCAAATGTGAAAATCTGGACATGGTTCCTATGCCCTGTGCTGTTTGGTTTCCTACGGCAAGCATTTCACATGGTGACAGCAGGCTCGTCTGCCTTCCTTTCTGGCTCCTCAGCACCTCGGAGCCGCTCCCTGGCACGGCCGGCGCTGCACGGGGATGTCTGAACCCAAGCCAAGGGCAAGGAAATGTGCTGCTCTCTCCAGTAGTAGCGAGCTGATGAAGGTCACTTCTTTAAAAGGAGCAACATGATAGCCTCCAAGCAGAGATGAGAAACCCCAGCCAAAGAAATGTCACTCTTGGACCTTCAAGATTTGTGCTTTGTATACATTTCTTTGCAGGATTTCTACTGGGGCTTCCTTTTATCCATGTCTTCTTGTATTTCCAAAGGAAAGGCCTTTAGGTTTTCCTTCACACAGGGGAGGCAAAAACTTTTGGAGTAGAACAGACTACAGTCCTGTAAAGAAAAGAACATTACTAGCAGGATACACAAAATGGAAATGCTTACGTTCCAGTCTCATTAAACTACATTTATATTTAGAATTCTTCTAAAATGAATTATTCTTTTTCTAGGCTGAAATATTCCAGAAACTTAACTTTTTCTTACTCAACAATTCTAACATCTGGTTAGAGCCAATAGGGTGAAAAATAAACCCCCCAAATCAACTGTCCCACTGCTCCTATTAAAGTGACCTTCACCAGCTCCCTGCTACAGGGAATAGCAACACCCCTCCTTCAGCTGCCTTCTCCTTCCAGCACCATGCATGGGTTTCCTGGCCTGCTCAATGAATTCCAAATGGGTTAGCTGCAGCTGGTGTTGCTGATGGATTATACCTGGAGAGTGAATAAATGTGTAAGAGATTCCATGGGTTTTAGTGAAACAGCAAAGTTTTCCTCTAAGTCTTGGCTGATGAAGATTTCTACCTCCTGGGAGGATCTTCCAAATTCCTGCAATGGCATGTGAGACTTGGAGCCTCAGCACACTCTTCCTCACCAATCTCCACAAAAATGGCCTAAAGGCCAACACAAGTACCAAGTACTGGGGGCTCTCACAACAGACCATCTTTTCCATAACTCCCAAAAAAACTATTCTTACTTCCATTAATCCATGCACTTGTATTGTCCTAGGAGACTACGAAAAGGTATCACTGTTATATCAATATCACAGAGGTTTCCAATAACCAGAGTAGTTAAATGAAATCCATTCATCTGAGACAATTCAAATGAGATTTCATCCCTTACCCTCAATAAATGTACTCACTGGTTAAAACCTAAAACCACACCTGGTACTAAAGCTTGAGCTGATGGCTCTCCTCTTGATGGCAAAGTATAAAAGCTGTTGTGCACAAAGAAGATATTTTTGCTATCCCTGTACTGTTCACAGCTCATATAGACCCAATATTTATTTTTTCCCCAGGAGCTGTAACCAGATGTTAGTAATTGAATAGAAAGAAGCAAAACTGACGGAACATTTTAATGTATTTGCAACATAGAGTTTGAACAACTGGAAGAGAAACTAATTAACGTCTTATCCCTTTGCCCTGCAGCAAGACTTGACATCCTTGGTTCTCTTGACATGCTGATCACCAAATTCCAACTAAGATTTCATGGGTAAACTGGAATTGGTGTTACTGATGGATTATTCTTGGGGAATTTAAGAATGAATAAAGACATCAGTTTAGATAGAACTGGACATCTTTTGGGGAGAAATGGATTCCCTGGGTCTTACCTAAATAGCAAAGTTTTCCCCTTGCCGTGGTCATTTGCAGCTGGCCTTTCTCTGGGAGCTATGGCTATTCCTGTGTTCCTCTCCTTGCTTTTGTTTCTTATGTTACTATCTGGGCTTTAGCAGCAGATTCAGCTGATAATTATATCAAAATCACAATCAGCCTGTTTCCATGTGACTTGGAAGCTTGAGGAACAACTTGTCTTCAGCTATTGTCCTTTTCTGTGTTGACTGTCAGACCCCTTCATATTCAGGAATGAGTGTGAGACCTTAGTCTCTGAAAAGCCCTGAAAGTGGATTTCAGTTGCACAACCTCCAGAGCCTATTGTTTTTTGTCTCTTGGTATCCTTAATATGTTAAGCTGCCGGTTTAAAAGGGGAGATTAGAGGTTAAGTTGGCCTGGCTATTGTTGCTTGCATTGCCAAGTGGCACACAGACCCCCACCTCCAAGCCTCAGTGCTCCCAGTGGTGGCCACTGGGCCATGGTAAAGGAGGGGAGAGCCTGTTCCTGCAGGTGGGGTCCCCGATGTCAAGACGCAGCTCATCACAGGTAACACAGGTGCTCAACTTGCATTCTTTTGGCTGAAAGGAGTTGCCAGCTAGTGCAGATTTTGGCCAACAGGAACTGAGGAAATCATGGCTATGAACCAGTGCACCCCTGAGCATGTACCCCCTCTCTCAGTCCTGGGATTTATAGCCTAACTCTTCTTTCAATGCCCTGTGAATTAAACTTCGTATGTAGAGTCGAGCCCTTCTTTTCAACCCTTATCCTGGTACAGTTCTGTGTTTAATTAGATGATTCTTTAATGTGTTTTCTCCCTTCCATGACCAAGGCAGGAGGGGGCCATTTCAATTTCAAATTTAATAGTCCAATTCAGGCAAAACTGAGCTGCCAAAGCATTTGCCATAGTTTATTTCTGTTTTGACATGAATCATGTCTGAAAGTAATATATACATAGGGATGGTACCTTTACCACAGTACATAAAGGATCCATATCCAGGACTGACCCCGCATGACTGGAAGTTGAGTGGGAAGCAGCTGTAGTATTACATTTATCACTTAATACCCACAATCATGTCCAAGGTCAGTGCTCAGTCACCTTCTGCTGAGGTGAGCAGTAAGGGAAGAAACTTGCTCCCTTTCCTCCTTTCTTCTCCAAAAGCCATGTCTTTAGAAAGTGCTGCAATAAAACAGAAGTAACTATTTTAAATTACTAATATGGTCAGATTATAATTTCCTCTCTCTTTTCTGAAAGGAAGAAGGGCACTCAACCTGCCCAAAGACTTTTAAAAGCATTTCTATTATCTTCATTTTTGTGTGGTTTTGACATGTTTTAAGACATTACAGATAATCATTGGAATTATTCCCAGTTGGATCAGGATTAATGGCACTTACCAAGGCACTCTGATACAAGACTTGAGCAGGGTGATACAGGTGACAAAATGATTGAAGTAAATTAACTGAGTGAAACTTCAGAGGATATTTGGAGATACTTAAGTTTATGAGCACTATACAGAACAGCTGCTAAGTCATGACTTTTATTGGCACAGCAACTGTAAGGAAATACACTTCAGCTAGCATGGGCTGTCTCGTGAAAAGCCTAAAATCTGATCTGTCTCTCAAGTCTCCTTAGGTACAAAAGCCAGATAAAATCCCTTTTCCAAATCCAAGGTCAGAAGAGTCTTAATTTTGCCACACGTTAGCCTAATACTATTCTGAATTACCACAATATTAAAAGCAACCTGTGACTAAAACCTTTCCAATTGGTCCAACTTCTTTGCCAAAGAGGGCCAAGAAAGTATGATTTTCTTCAGCTTCAATTCCTATGTTTTAACACATTTAGCTCAGGGGTGAATTGATATACTTGGGTCAAGCATAAGCAGGAACCACAGCCAATACAGAGATATTTTTCCAACTTTGTCTCTCTCTATTGCCTTGGATAAGTTTTTACTTCTCTGGACTTTTAATTTTCCCTACATGAAGAGGAATAGTATATGTGTTTACTTACTTTGTGGTGTGGGTGTTTAAAGCACTAATTATCATTTCTGCAGATCTCTTTCGATGTTACTAAGCAGTATTGCTAAATTCATTTTGAAACCATAGTCATATGTGTGATTCACTATCTGGCCTGGCCAGTTTGGTAAGAAATTTCTTCTCAATTATTTACAATCAATGTTTTACTTTGAGTGATACTATCAGGCGAATCTTGAAGACTCAGATAACAAGCAGTAAATGACTGACAAATTTCCACAACAGGCAAAATAAGCAGGACTTTCAAAAAGATTAGAAGCTTCCATTAGCTCACTGCAAGTATCTTCTATTCATTGCCATGGCCTAGGTTAACTGAAACCTACATATCTTTTCAAAGAAAAAGCCCCACCTTCATTCAGAAAAGCACAGTGTGTGCAAAGACCCTGAGAGGCTGAAATGCTCTGTTTCTGACAACTTGAACTGCCACACTTGGAAATATCTGCTGAATCCTTCCTAAATTCAAGACACTTGATTTGGGAATGAAAATAGTTAAATGTGCTCAAGTTTGTCCCAAATGTGTCTGTGTTGCCAATCCTCTGCTGTTACAAAGGAAGGATAAACCTGGCATGTCAGGGCAGGAATCAAGCCCCCAAGCCCAAACTCTCTGAGTAGCTGCTCTTGGCTCCTTGTTGGGCTGTGTGTGGGAGGGAGTCAGCCCCTGCCACAGCAGGGACAGCAGGGAAGATCCTGCTCATGTGAGCTTTGCCTCCACACAACTGCCCTGAGCAACCTGGCTCTGGAAATTTGAGCCCAGCCATCACAGCCACAAGCAGAGAGTGCTGGCACTTCACCTAGTCAGAGCCTACTTGTAGCTTCAGAATAGAAAAAAAAACAAACCAAACCCTCTGAGCTGCAATCACTTTTGGTGATTTTCAGTCATCTAAATATCAGAAGAGACTTCAGAGACAGGATGTTGAGAAATACTCCCCATGCAGGTAGCTGGGTGTGCAAGCTCCCATGCCAGCTGCACATTGTGCCACAGATGGTAGGAAACAACTGGAGCCCCCAGCAACAAGCCAGGAATGGGCACGGATCTTTTCCCTAACAAAGGGCTCAGGGTCCTGCATCACAGTCTGGGAGAGGACTGGCCACCCCGAGACTCTGCAGGAGCCAGTGAACTGCAGGAAGACCCCAGACCCGAAATTCCCCACAGGAACGGGTGCACAGACTGTAGGAGTATAAAAGCCCAGGGGTTCCTTTGTTCAGGGGCCCTCCCAGAGGAAGCAGCCTGAGCTGTTCCTGCTGCTGCACCATTCAGTTATTAAACCTTTTTTTCCTGAAACTGGATCCCAGACAAACCTGGGTAAGAAATTCCTTTAACAAGGAAATAAACCAAGTCAGGAGATAAGTCTTACGGCATGCTCCTCTTAGCCCTTCCTTGGTGCTGACTGCCCACAAGTCAGAATAGCAACTACACTGAGCCAAGTGTGCCAGTATCCTTCTGGCTGTGTCTGCCCAACTCCCAAAATCTGAGACTCACAGCAAACAAAGGGGCCAGTTCTGCACTGAGAAGAAGGAATTAAGACAAGTAATTTTACACCACCTTTCTGGACTGCACTCAGATTTCACAGTTTAAGGTTGCCTTCCAGCTGCTACTTAAATTCATTCTTCTTCAGAGAGCAAGTATGGTATGGTGCAACTCTCTTCCCTGCTCACTTTAAACATTAACTTTTCCAAACAGGATGACAGCCCTGTGCTGTGAATGCAAACCTAACAATCCACGGACATTTATATTCCATTTACGGGAAAAAACCTATCTCTGTGATCTATACTGCCCTTACAGTGTGATCTATATTGCCCTTGCATTTCCTGGTGCTAAGAAAGTAGAATAGAGCACTCCTTGTGTTTGAGAGGCTGGACTGTGCTCATCTGTAAGTAAAACACTCACAGTTGCTGATCATTTTAATTTAATACTGAGAGATTCATCTGGTGGAATCCACAAGAACATAAAATTATGTACAATTAACATACATGTAGTGGTATGACAAGGGGGAATGGTTTGCCTTAAAAATGGATTGTTTGGGATTTTGCTGCTTGATCTTTCTCTGACAGGTCACCAGAACTGGAGCAAAAAGAAATGATTGAAGCAGCTTGTTTTGCTTGTTACTTACCATACCAACACACACTGCTCTGCTACACAAACTGCAGTGAGAGCTAATGATGAGGAACTTGTCCCTGTCAGGGGTGAAAGGATCCTTCATGACATAGGCTTCTTCCAAAAGCCTGCAAAAGAGTAATTTCAGACTTTTAAGTGTATACTTCACAGTAGGGGACATTTGAGAGGGGTAGTTGTGGAGGCTGAAAAGTTATCAACCCTTTGTACGTGATTTGCTCATCCTGCCGTTGTACATGAGGCAATGCAGCATCTCTGCAGCTCCTTTTCTCTTCAAAACCTTCAACTCTGCAGCTACCTTCAGTCCTATACTGCACTTTCTATCTCTTTCCCAGAAGTAGACCAACTGGTGAGTCTCTCAATGTCATCTTGCTGAGTTGTTCTCAATGCCTTAACTATCTTCCATTTTTTATGACAGGCATTCCTTAGCATGGCCAACTTCAGTACCTTGACAAGTCACCATTTCAACTGCACAGCTTTTAATCAGAAGTTCTCTTCCAAAGCTGTGTGCATATGAGTATAAAATACAAAGGTTTTACTGCTCTTGGTTATGTCGCTGCTGTAAAGCTGAGGTCCCCAACTCCTGAAAGCAGGAGCTACTGGCAGAGAGCCTTGCAGTCACCTCCAGTGTGCTTAATTTATGTCACAGACTGTACTGCTTGCTCCAGGGTGTTGAGGGAGTGCATTTATTAATAATTTGGCAACCTGCTTGGGAAAAACTAAGGCTTTATTTTTTTCTGGGAGCTCCAGGCAAAATAATACAGAAGCCAGTTGAGCGTCTGTCTGCACAGGGCACACAGCAAGGGCACCTGCTTACTCCTGGGCTTAAGTCAAACTTGGATTATGGTAATAATATGGATAAAAGGTATTCTGTCAACTCGTACTGCCTTCTCCTTGCCTCTGTACACACACAAGTGTGTGCAGGAGTGTGTCCAGCACTGTGTTGCTCTCTCCTTTTTCTGTCCACTCAAACAGAAAATGATTTGGCCAGAGCCTTCCACTGTTAGGAAAGATCAGGCATCTTACCATGACAGATCACCCTGTCAGCAAGTCCCTGGGATACAAAGACAGGATTGTGTTTGCAAAGCTCCCCTTGCAGGATTCCCAGCCCTCATCAGTGCAGAGCCATTGGACGAGGTCCCCTGTCCAGCACATTTCCTGCAGCACTGCATTTGGGACGTGTGAGCAAACCAAGAAAGATGGGGTGTGAAGCTGTTTCTTAAAAGCATCTATAGAAATGTGATGCTTCAGCATTATTCTTTTGCTTTTGGCACCTGAGCAATCCAAATAAAGCTGGGATGTTAACACTGACATTGGATAACCTAAATTAAAATTCCCATTCAGACTCTTCAGGAATGGACCTGATCAAAGGTGAGCCATTGCTCTGCTGAGTGGAAGAGGCTACACCAGCAGCAGTGTGGGGTTTGGATAAAAAGACAGCTGCCCAAGGACAACAGCCCCAGCATGTGGTGATCAGCAGCTGTTTCTATTCTTTAAGAAACTGAGCAGTCTTATGGGGGTGAAATGTTGAGTACATGCCTGACTTCCAGCTCCAGAGAGCTCCTGACCACGTCTTTGTGATGGATTTGTTCATCATGATGGCCTCCTCCAAGCTACTCGTGCATTTAAAGCAAAGTGCTTCATTTTATGGGGAGTTTAATATCTGCAGACAAAGCTGTAACTGCATAATTCCTGGTCAAACTATCCCTACTTAGCAGAGAGAGAAAAGGCTTTGGTCCCTGAAAATATAAATACATAGTGAGCATCCACACACCCTGATGTCACACGGTCTGACAAGGGATTGTCCAATCCACACAAAAAAGCACTGCTATTCAAAACTCCACACCATGCCAAACAGCTCTTAAGAAGTGTTTTTGCCATATATATTTCATTCATGCTGTGTGTATGTATTGCTCAGCTGAGGGAGGCTACAGTGAGGGAAGGGCTATTCCCAGAAATACCAGGCTGGCAGTCAGCAGTATTCTAGCAAGGAAATATTGGTACAATAGAGCTGTCAGTGGGGCTAGGAAACAGGTTAAATACAGATTTTTGCATGGTATTGAAGCAGAGCACAAAAATTGATTGCTGTTTTTCCTACCAACACTGACAATTTTTAACATTCCTTTGCCTTGGAAAAAAGATCACTTCAAGTACCAAGCCTCATGTTCAGGGTCAGTAGAGCACATTATTGGGCTCATGCAGTGCACACTACAAGGATTCAAATGCTCATAGCAGAAATGAAGTCTGTGATCTCAGAGGGCACTTCCACAATCGAGAGTGAGTTTGGTGACGTCCGCCCGTAGTATGTGTATGGGGCTGATAACTACTCACACAGCCCACATTTGAACTCTCCTGGTGTCTGAACTTCTTTGGGAGCATCCATTTTTAAGCTACCTCCAAGAAACAAAAAAAAAATCTTTTAGCTTCAAAATGCGATGCTGGGAACATATCTGCAAGAAGATTAAAGTGACCTGAGACATCAGGCTTTGCAAATTAAAACCCAATGGAAAACTGACAATTGCAAACCTTGATTAGTAAATATTTTCTCCCATACCAAGTTCATTTCCCATGTCTCAGTTAAATTTTCAAATTCCTTAGACAGGTCTATAAACTGCAGACTGGGAGCCTAACTATAAAGTTCACCTATTAATTTGGAACATCCATGAAATAACTCAGGTGACAAAGCACATGGCTGCGATCTCAAAAACCCTCTACTCAACTGAGGTCTATACTCCCCAAGTGCTCCCCAGGACACTGTTCCCTATCTGCTGCTGTGCAGAATTCCCATCCAGTTCTGCAATGCCCATCTCCTCCCTCAAGCTGCAGCCATGAAAGGGTGTGGGACCCCACTCAGGAGGCAGGTACCAGGAAGATAAATGAGTCTTTTTCTTTGCTTCTGGTTCACCTTGGAATAGAGTTTTGGAAGCTTACCCCTGACTCTCTGTTCCCATCTGGCTTTCTATGGAAATGAGGCCAATGGAATCACCCTATACCTTGGATAAAGTGTTGGCCCATTCCAGCCACATGGGACAAAGGAGCAGACACCTTTAAAAAAGTTTAGGTATTATAACTTTTATGAAAATACAGAGAAAGGGAAGACTTTGCTTTAGCCTCCTGGAGAACACCCATGTATTTCTATAAATAGGAGAATCTGCACATAGGAAAGTTATTGTCCATCCTTCTGACAGACTTCAGGCCTCACTACAAAGGTATGGCCATCAGTCCCAAGATATAACACATAGGAAGTCATGTTCCATCAGCTTTGGTGCTAAAAGATTACTTGTTTAAAATCCTGGCCATTGATTTACATGTTGGGAGCTTACTCTTCACTAATACCACCAATATTAGTTGAGAGTCACACCCTCAGCTTTTTCCAAAAGTATGGTCTGGCAAGGAGGCTTTTAGGATTGATTTTAGTCTGTATCAACAATCCTATCAAGCACAGTTAACCATGTGCATGCCCAAAAATTGCACCAATACATGAAAGAAATGTGGTTGCTTGTTTGCAAACTAGGTATCTTCGCTCACCTGCACCATTTTCTTGTACAGACAATTCACCTTGCAATTATCAAGAAAACGACAGCTTTTAGCTAAAAACCCTCATGCTTTTCATGGTACAGTGTTCTGCTGAAAACCAGTCAGCTTTTGGAAGAGAAGCAGGGCTGGCGTCAAGCTATGAAGAGGTGAGCACCAGGAACCTGGGTCTGGGTGGTATCTCAGCAGGTAGGTTGTGTGTGCTCCCAGCTGAGCACATCCACAGCCTGCCAAAGGGCATTCCCATCTTCCAGCTCTGCAGCCAGACCCTTTCCCTGCAGAGCTGATTCAGTTCACTAAGGCCACATTCCTATTTATGGTTCAGCTCAGGGGTTTTCTTTGGGAACAAATCACCCGACTGTCCCTCCTTACCACACAGGTTTGCACCAGAGAGCACTCTCACAGCACATAAACCAGAGGGTTTCAGAAAAAATAAACCAAAAGATGTGTTTCAGAAGCACCTAACACACTCCAACCTGAATGCCCAGCCGGTGGCCAGGCAGGCTACAGGCTGGCACCAGAGGTGATCTAAAACATCCCAAAACACAGAGAATGGGCAGCTGGTATCCAACACCTTGGTGCATAGTTTCAGTCTTACTAAATCACACTAGTTACTAATGCAGTAACAAACCCAAAATCTTTTTAATTTTCTTCTTCCAATTTTTCTTTCCTTATTGCCTTTAAGGAACTAAATTGGCTTGCAGAGGAATCCAGCAGCTGCTAACAGTAGCACAAGGTAAGAGGCAGAACTGCAGCACCAGCAGAAAGGCAGGGCTGAGATGAGGGACCTGCACATCCCTCTTTTGGTGACAGTAAGCTGCTATTTCTGCTTGCCCAACAGAGTGAAACTGAATCCTCAGAGACATCTGCTGACAAGGTGAACTGGGGGCAAGGTGAACCAGAGCTGGGACTACTTGTCATCTAACATTCCAGAAAAACAGGGAGATCCTCAGAGGCCACAGAGGCTTCATGACAGACACCCAATTCAGAAAGTCCTAGCCTGTTAAACCCTGAAACCTAATTTTGGAAATAATCTCCCTTACCTCATCACTCCTTTACCATCAGACTTTCCACTGTTACTCCTGGCATTTCAGTAGCACAGAGTTCTTCAGATGTAACACGAATGGGGCTGGACGCTGGATTAATAAACAAATTCACCTTGAGAACACCTTGTGAAACTTTAATTTTCCACAAATTATATGACCCTTGGATATGATGTGTTTTCCCTATCTCACAGGGATGATTGAGAGCATTTCATGAACTCATATGCTTTCAGATTTGTCAGTTAGTTGTATGGCACGTACATGCTACCCATTTCTCCCTGTATATTGTAATTCAGATTCTTCAAGCTATGCACTAACTCAGCTAAGAAGTCTACTTTTTGAACCCTTCATTTTAGGATTACCAGCTAGGTCCCCCGACATACCTAACTTTACCTTTTCTGCAGGTACCCAGCAGCAATACCAACACACCCACTCGACTGAATGAGATTCAGATCAACATTTGTATGCAAATTTTTGTAATAAGTCTTCCTTAAAAAGGAGAAATCATTAACCCCAAAGAAGTAGAGTATGGAAAGTCACTTGAATCAAATTGAGAAGACTATGATGGTGACTTTTTCTTTAAAATAGTGCAAAACATCAAGAACCACAACAACAAAAAAGAAGTATTTATGGCAGTGAGGGTCATAGACTTTGGAATGAATACGTCCTGATCCTAAGTTAAAATAATAGCCCTGGGTTCAGAGCTGAAGTACGTTAGATATAGAAACACCTGCTCTCTCACAGACCACTGGCATGTAGAACAGAATCTGTTCAATGTCTACCACTGGGAAGGAATGATATCTATGTACAAACACATTTTTGGCTATGCCAGTTGAAAAGCATATGATCCTGCCTGCAAGGCACAGATGAATTTATGATGCTTTCCATCTTACTCCCAGCTTACAAGTCACTGGTAGCAGCTGTAGCAAGTTTTATTTCGCTGGGAACATCATTTGTCCTGAGAGCTTGTCTACACATCAGCACTTAGGAAAGTTAAGGTCCCCAACTAAAGGTGTGAGGTCAATGAATGCACAGATTTCAGAGTGAATGCTCCCATTCAGAAGTAAAGTTTGCTATACAACAGAGTAAAGCCATTTCCTTTTGAAGAAAGATATTTAATGGCAAGTTTATGCATGTGCTTCACACTTTTAGTCTAAACCGCCAAGCAGAAAAGTCCCGAGATGCACTTTCTCACAAAGAGTCACTTCCAAAAAGTTCATTTGCTTTGAATAACTGTCTTTATGTCATAAAGCAAGTTGAGCCAGACATTGGTTTATCACGTTGGTCAGCTCATTGGTTTGGCACTACACACCATCTTAGCAGGATGTGACAGTGTAACAGGTGTCTGTCTGCCCTCCAGACACATGAAGCAGAGTGAGAACTCATTTCTCTCTAGCAAACCAGCAGCAGGATAAAAGATCTCTTGAGAAGAAAGTCTACGGCACTAATTCCTTCTTAATAATGACAGGCAAATTTGTGACCACAAGCAGCCCAAATCATCACCAGGTGCTACCACTATTTTTTTTTTTTAACCTTGGAATCTTCTGAAGCAGCCATGTCCCAGTAACATGTCACAAGTCTGTCTGGCTGACACATGCTGAACATCTTTGACAACAGCTTGTCTAGAACTGAATTCTGCCCAAGCATTTTCCACTCTGACTGGAAGCCACAAGGTACTTGAACACATCCTTACCTGACACACATGCCCAGCTATTCTGGAAAGAACACAGCTACCCACATGCTTGGGTAACCACTGAACTAACACACTCCACAGAAACCTGCCAGATCAAGCCTAGAGTGCTGCAGGACGTGTGTGAGGTTGGCTCACACATCCTGGCAAAAGGTGAAGCACATAGATTTCAGTACCATAGTAAGGAAGTAACTGCAGTAAAAGAAAGGCATGGGTTAGGTAGTGCTGAAAGAGTGTTTCTCCATGCTGTCTGCAACTGATACCTGATACAGACAGGGGGAAATGGCTCTCAGTCCAGTTCTCTGGAGACTCCTAAAGACTTCAGGGCAATTCTGATCGGAACACTCTGCTAAGAGGCCTGGAAGGCATGCCAGAAATCATAAATCACCCTTAATTGTCAGGGTCAGTGGCAAAGTAGTAGCACAGGTAAAGTAATCTGATTTTCTTTGCTTCAAACCTCATTAGCACAAGTATTTACAATGCATAGGTTAAAGGCCTCTTAATACTCCACAGGAGACTCCTGTATTTCTGAGTCACCGATAAACTAGAGAAACCATACAAGAAACAAAGTGCCTATAAACAGATGCAGACTTTGATTTGAAAGGCTGTCAGATAAAACCAATATTGACACACGCTTAATTCTCTCCTGCAAAACCCTTGTTTCTTTTACCTGCCAGGATTTTCCTGCAGTATTTACTGTTGATGACAATAATCTATTAAAATATTCACAGCTTGATTTTCTACAGGTAGGAGCGCTCTCTAGTAGAAGGGCAGGAGTTCATACCCTGGCATGTGCCAGCGTTTGATGTGACAGATATTTAAATACACTTCAGCACCAACAATGCACTTGCCTTCTTCAGAAAAACAATCTGCTCCCTAACTGATCAGGTAGTAGATAAAACAGCAGAGCCTTCTTACTTGCTAGTTAATCCCCAGGTGAACAACTTTCTTCCTCCCGTTCCTTCATGCTACAGTCCTGAAGGCACGTTTAGGCCACCTGTGGCTGCCTCCCTGCTCTTCCTTTGAGGTGACTTACCTTGGGTTCAGCATGAATTAGCCCTGGACTGTAACTTTACCAAGCATGACCATTCAGAACTTTCATCCTTACTCACTCTCCTGAAGATCACTTGATTGAATTAAACCTTGATTTGTTGCAGCACCCTTTTCCCCCAGGCTGTGGGGTTGCTATGCTTTCTCTGCTTGGAAGGAACAGAGATCCCCACAGGCTTCCCTCTAGCCATGCATCACGGAGCAGGGCCCAAGCCCTGCTCCTGAACAACAGCTTCCATGATTCCCCACAGAAGCAGCAGGATAAACAGTCTAGGTGGCCACAGATGTGAATGCCAGTGTGTTTTCGGAACAGTTGTAGGGGAAGAGTAACACAGACAGGCAAAATCAAACCCCTTCCTTAGGTAAAAAGGCTTTCTGAACACATGATGAATCTCAAAAAGGCATCTATACCTAAGATCCATGATATAACAAAGCTGAGAAACCAACACTTAACAAAAACTGAGCCCAAGTGCCCCTTACTCAGAGATGCCTGCTCTAAATTAGGCAGCATTTAGTAAGAACCTCAAATTAGGTGAGAATTTAATGGTTCACATGGGAAGGCTGCACAAGGCATCATCTACCCGTAACACATGAGATCCAAACACTGAAGTGTTGCTGAAGTGATCATCAATTCTGGATCACAGAACTGTTATTCTTTGCCAAAATGGAATAAACCAGACCTGAGGTCAGATTTCATTTAATCTCCTTCTGGTTCAGCCACAATAAAAAAACATCAACCCTCTGCAATAGCAATAGCAACCCTCTGTTCTGAACTCATTTTGTCTCCCTTCCAAACTGCAGCTCCCTATTAGAAATTTGTTACGTTAACAGCCATAGTGGGGAAGAGCAAGTTGCTCTATGAATATATAAGTGATGACCATTACTTTTTAAGCTGTCCTTAAAAAAAGTTAAGTGCAGGGCCACACATGTACCACTGAAAGTATCAGCTTGGTTAAGCACAATCTAAACTTAGTGCAATACTTTCCAACAGAGTCTAAAAATAGGAACACCAAGATTTTGTGGAAATACAGGAGGAGAGGTTAACACAGTATTTCGGGAAATAAGACACCTCCATTTGACATAATCCTGAAAGGAAGAAATACAGCTCCAGTGATTAATCCCCCGACAGAAAGCGAAGTTGGGACTATAAGGAAAGACTCAGCCCCGTGACATGGGGTTGCATGTGACAATGTCCGTGCTGTGGAGCTGGTGCCCACTTTCTCCTGTGACCAGAAAGATGTTCAGCATTAACATACCTCGAAAAGGGATTTTTTTCCAATAAAGGGTGACTGCAGCTCTTGGTTTGTTAGGACTGAGCTTGAGTTGGGGACTGCAGAATGAATCAAAAAACAACTATCCAGAAGGAAAAGCAAACAAAACTACCAGATGGGTGAGGGGTATGGGGTGAAGAGCGCCAACTTCAAGAAAGCCTGGGTATAAAGATAGGCATGTCCCTACTACACCTAAAACTTCTGCATGTACATGGCCCAGCACACCTTCTTTCAGCCATGCTAATTTCCTCTGGGACATATTCTTTGAGGTTTGTTATCCCATCTGGTGTGAACAGTAAGTGCAGAAAAGCACCAGAGAGATCCACTGGCAACACATCTGACAGAGCAAAGCCCATGGCCATTCAACCCTTAGAAAGTTATTTTCCAGGACACTTGCTGGGAATTGTCAAAAAAATTTGCAAATTTCCTTGTTTCACACCTTCACACCAAGGTGACTTCATTGGTTACAGTTTACAGTGGAAATTAAGTCTTTTAGTCAGGGGTTAGCAGCTTCCAAACTTCCTGACATACACCTATGTCAAATTCCTGTCTTCTAGCCAAGTAGCAATATGGAACAAAGTGAATTCAGGCAGGCACAAGACTTCCGGAATTTTTAGCAATGTTTTCAGGTTACTCTGTTCACCCCTGTCAGAAAGACTTGGCTTCCCAACTAGTACTTGGATTACTTTGCCTAAAAAATATACAGGTACTGAGGCTGCACTTCTTTCAACACCTGATGCATCAAACAGGTGTCAAGGCACATATACAAGAACCACTTCCATAATCCTCTGTAGGACACAGAGAAATATGTGTTCTTAGACAGCTGAAGACCTATTTTACCACTGAGTGCCAGGCCATTACTTCTGTGCATGCTCTGTACCCTGCACACACTGTTCTCCAGAGGGTCTATACTTACACTCTTTCTTTCCGGAAGTTCTTTTGGATAAATTTGCTTCTCTGTTCATCACACGTAAAACAGAAAAAAAATGGCTTTTTCTCATATGACAAACGTAATAATGGATGGAGATGTGCAGATCCTAGAATTCACATAACCAGAGTGGTCTGCTCCTCCTGGGTCACATGCTAGGAAGGCAGACACACAAAATTTTCACAGTTCTGACTTTTTACCCAAGCAGCTCAAAATCCACTAAGAATTGGCAGCATCCTCAACATGTCATAGATATGTAATAAACTTTTCTTTGGCTTTAGATCTCCATCTGTCCAGTAAACATAGACAGGTCTGACTAAGATGTCACTGAGGTCCAAAAAGAAAGTGTGGGCTCAGAGTAGAGCCAATTAAGCAGCAAAACTGATGGGGTCTTGACAGAAACTGTATGTTGCCCATGTTTTTCAAAGAGCTGGCTATAGGTCTAGGTAGATAAGGCTTAAAAACACTGTGATGTTTCATGCCAGATTTGAATGTGTGCTTCCTTTCTGCACATACACATGGCTCCAAGCATGGTTAATGAGTAATTATTTCACTCATGTTGGGAAAACTATGACAAAATGAACAAACAGATGGGGGAGAAGATGTAGTGCAATGTTATTATGGCCTGTAGTTAAAAGCAGACTTCAAAGGAGGCAGCATGGTTCGGGTGTTAGATGGGCAGCAAAAAGAAAAACAGAAAGAGCAGGTGAAAATGCATGCACCAGGCTCTGACAAAAGGAGCAAAAACACTTGCCAATCCACTCTTGCTTTTTCCAGGCCTGGACTAAAGAACAGAGAAGCCCAAACCATTGCAACCACATAGATAACCAATTTCTTTCTTAATACAAATCTCAGGTTTTGCCTATCTATTGGGAATTTTGGGACTTTTTACACCTTTTTTGGTGTAGTGATTTTTGTGCTAGTAAAAACACTGCTTCAGTCAACAGATTAGTGCAAAGGTGATGCACAGGCTAGAGAGCTTGGTATCTCAACCAGCCTGGGGAGCACATCTCCATTACAAGTCACTTTATCAGCAGAATCCAAGTATTTTCCTACAACTCTCATCAAACAAAAACCTTCTTTGGTCTGAACAACCTCAGACTACTCCATTGGGGCAGAATAAAACTTTCAGGGGAATCTTCACTTGGCTCTTGACATAACCTTGTCATATTTGTAGAGATCACAGACTCTGCTTGAGGCAAGACACGAAGTGGGATAAGGTATCACTAATGCTTTCACTGTAGCAGCTTCTTTGCCCGTAATTTACACGGGAAGTTAGGCAATGAGGAAAATATTTCTGGTATGGGATCCAGAAGCATGAAGGTCTTAAATTTTATTTATGTAAAGCATGCCATTTCAGTTTTAAGAATATAGCTACATATTCTTACTAACTACTAGTGCACAGATCTACTTCTTTGGCTCAAAGGTGCCTGGAGCTGGAAGGCAGTGGCCTCTAGCTCGGGAACCCTGAGTGTCGCCTGGCCGGCAGTGCCCGGCCAGCAGCTCCGCGCTCCGCTGTCCTCCCCCACTCCCGGTTCCCCCGCCTGGATTCAGGTTCCCCCTCCCTTGGCTCACGTTGCCCGCACGGATCCCGGTTCTCTTCCCAGCTCCCCTTTGCCCCACAATTCCCGATTCCCGCCGTCGTCCCGGTTCCCAGCTCACCCAAGCTCTCTCTAGGTCCCCGTTTCCACCCCCACGGGGAGCTCCCAGTTCCTTTCGCCCCCCGTCTCCCGTTCCTCGGTGTCCTCCTCAGCTCCCCTTTGCTCCCCGATTCCCAGTTCCTGAGTCTCTGCACCTCCCACTCCTTCAACCCCCTATTTCCAGTTCCGTCCCGAGCTCCTGTTAGCCTCCCGATTCCCGTTTCTCGCCGGCTCCGGTTCCCTCCGGCGCCCACTTTCCACCCAGTTCCTGCGGCTACCCCCTTCCCCGTTCCCGTTCCCGTTCCCGGTTCCCTTTCCCCGTTCCAATTCCCCCACACGCGGTGCCCACTGAGTCACTTCCGGGATCGCGCGCCGAAGCCGCGGCTGCGGGGTCTCCCTGAAAGGGGCAGGGGGCGCCGGGCGGCCGGCAGGGGGCGCTGTGCGCCCGTGAACGCGTCCTGCCTTCCCTCATGGCCTGCTCTGGCTTTGGTGGACACGCCGTGACCCCAGCCCTCGGGATGGACACCCAGGCGTTCCCGGTCCTCGGGTGGGACACGCCGGTGTTTCCAGCCCTCAGTGTATTTTTTGCTCTTACATCAGCATGCGCTCAGCCAGAGATGAGAGCCATGCTCAGCACGGAGCTGGCTCCTTGGGCATCATCTCTGCGAGCTGGGCAGAGGAGTTGTGAGATACAAGGTCATGCTTAGCCACAAAACTTGAGTAGGATAAGTTTTTTGAAAGCAGCTTCTACTCAGGGACTGTCTGTAGTGGAAACTGTTGGCATTCTCAGTGGAATATGCACAGCGGAATATGCAAAATTTAATAGCAGTGATAAAAAGACAAGGTGATGGATGACACCTTTCATGAATAGAAGTGCATTTATTTTAATTTCTGCCCTTCTCAGCCTGTTTGCTTACATCAGCTTCCAAAGGCCGATATTGCTTGGTGCCTCTGACATCAGCAACTTTCAGATACCTCTCTCAGTTTCTTCAGCTGAGTTAATCTCCACATGCTTTTCCTGAGTTACCCATCTGATGTCTTCAGAGTATTTTGGACGAATTGTGCTCATAGCCGAGAAAAGTAAGGATTTCAGAATTGAGTGGAAAAACACATTCTGAAGAAAGGAGGTTCCAGATGCTATGAGCCACTCTCGGGAAGTCTGGTAGCCATAGGACAAACCATAGAGCACAATGAAGAAGGATGAGAGCACAGTTATGCTCAGAACCAGTCCCCAGGCCACAGAGACACACCACCAGCACAGCAAGGGCTCAGTGTCTGGGATCTTTCGAAACTGCCTGATGGTAGTGCTTAGTCTCCTTCCTTTGGAAAAGATGCCCCCTTCCAGGAAACTGAAACTTGACTTCTGGGACCTTCTACTCATCTGACGGGAATTCACAGTTATCGTCTGCTCCTCTGTGTCAATTACATTTGCATCTTTTTCAGATATTATGCAATTATTCCAGTACTTAGAATCTACGTTTGGGTACATCTTAGTCACAACAGGAGGAGGATCCTTCTGGGAATACTTAAATAAGGCAATTATTAACATTTCCACGGGGAGGGTAAGCAAAGCACATTCAATTCCTACTGTTATTGATCTCAAATATCTCAGGTATATTGGAGCTTCATCATTCTTTTCAGAATTAAAGAACATAATGTTAACAAGCAAGGTGAATAATATTACTGCTAAAAATGTAGACAACCTTTGGAACCTGGTGAAAGCCCCAGCGATAACAGGGGCAAAAATTGAGAGCCATAGATGGTACTCCGTCAGTCTCCTGTTAAAATTAATAAGAAAGTAGTCGAATTTGGGTAGAGGTGTCTGGGGGTCTGTGACAGAAAATTTCCAGTCTTGTAAGGGATTGTTCTTGTCAAGGAAAAGCCATTTTCTGCACAGAAAGAACCAGGCCTTCCTGGTGGACATGTCCTCAACTTCAGCTCTGCTTAAGAACCAGGTTGGAGACTTGCCCTCATTATTGAGCCTGACCCTGAAGGAACGAATATCTCCCAAGTTTCTCGCAGTAGTTATCAGAAAGCAATCAATGCTTCCCCGTTGAAAAGCTGGAGAAGGCTGGTGCCATAAACAACGGAATTTACTCCTGCCATACTGGCCAATGAGCTGCAGAAAGACCTCTGCTTTGGTCCCAGCATTCCAGCGACTGCCTGTGTACAAAGTGACCAAAAAGCTCCCTTCATCAGAAGCCTCATTATCTGGCAGAACGATAATGTACTTGATCTCCTTCTCAAGCCTGTCTCTTCTTATAGCCCAGCAGCACAAAAGCAAGTAGACAGCAAAAATAGAGAGCACTGTTATGAGGGTCAGTGGGTTTTTAGGTATGTCTGCTATCAGGTTTCTCCCCAGATCTACTGTATTGGGAAGAACTACTACTTTGGCTGCCAGGAACTTGATGTTAGATGCCGGAAGGGCTGACAGACTCCTGCGATTCCGCTTGGAGTCACAGATACAGTGTACCTTCTGCCAGTTGGTCATGGTGCCAACCTTGCATGTGTCTTTGCTCCACTGACTTCCAATCCCATCCAGAAATAGGCAGCGGTCATTAAAAACATATATGCCCACCAGTTTCTGGTTTGGGTACCTTAAAATATAGCGTGTCTCCAAGACAACGGAGATGTTTTGAGTGTCTACGCCACTCTTCTGCACTATGATTGTCAGCAGGGACTTTGGGAGACAGACTATATAGGGACCTTTAATGCTGCAGTCAGCACTGGTTGTTTCATTTCCACTTGCAATTGTTGGCATGTTGTGAAAAGCAGCAAACGAGGCCACAGGCTGAGCGTGAGTGAGATTGGTACCTGTAAATATCAGCACCTTGAAAGTAACTTTTAATTTTGTCATGATCTGGAAGTATATGCTCGTGGTAGTTTTATTGACCTCAAAACTAAATCCTCCAGTTGTGTAAGCTTCTGTTTTATCGGGTCCCATTACTAAATAAAAAGTTGTAAGTCCACCTTTCCTGCCAAGAAAAATGTCTGCTCTTTCAGGCATTATTGGAACTAGATCCCCATTAGCCTTAGTCTCTGCCATTTTAAATCCCATGACCATTGATATGATATCTGATGTGTAACCTAACCAAGGGAAGGGGCTCTCATCAAATTCAAAAACGGCAGTGGAAAACACAGTATCTGGGGTCACTCCTGAACCATCACCTTTTCTCAGTGTTGGATAAAAGCAATTGTAGCAGGTGTACCTGGCAGGCAAATAATCGGTAATGTTCCAGGCTTCATTTTTCTTCAGAGTGATATTCCAGTATCCTGTTTCTATTAGAGTTTCTATTTCTTCAGGGACTTTTCCCCAGAAAACTATATCTGTTACACCTTCCATGATGGAGAAAACATGTTGAATTCCATTTGCACTGACATTCTTGAGACGCAGAAGATCGGCTCTCAGGATATTGGACAAGCATCTTAGTATTCCACTGGTCTGAATTTCTGCTTCCTCAGACCACTGGATCTGACTCCTCTGTCCCTTCAGAATTCCTGTTACTTCTCTCAGTTTCCCAATGGCAAGGTCTTGTGACCTAACATTCATTTTCTCAACTGCCTCTGTGACTTCAGAAAGAACAGCCACCACTTGGTTGACTTCCATGATGTTATTTACTGAAATATTCAAGGCTGTTTTAACCACAGCTTCCCGAAGCCGAGCCTGAGGAAGCTGGACAGTTGGTGTGTTTTTAATGTAGTTTAAGAGTGAGGCTGCAAGATAAGCCAAATAACCAGCTCTAAGACGATCCCCAGTCTGCTGAGCAGATGTTGACATGCTTAAACGGCTTGCTGAAGCCAGCAGTTCATGAAATACAGCCGAAAGGGATTGAGTTTTAAGTGGCTTCTTCACGTAGACACGTAAACTCACCTGGGTAAATGCTCCGATGGAATCACGGACTTGAACATAAAGTATCAAAGTGTACCTGTGAGAGCGCACTCCAACTGGGAGAAAAGATGGAGGAGTTTTAGGCTCAGAACCAAAGTACAGAATTGTGCCAAATGTGTTTTCCACCACAGAAGTTACTGTGGTAGTTTGGGGTACGTTGGAAGCTACTATCACTTTATATGTCAGAGGTAAATGGCTGTCAGAAAATCCTCTACACTTAACAACAAATTTTGTCAGAAAGGCTATACCGTAGTGGGGGCTGATGTTACACCTGCCGGCCCGAGGTGGAGTATTTACCGAAAAGGATATTCTGGAGGATGAGGTCCTACCATCCCAGGTAGTTACGCTTAAGTGAAGTACGTAGGATCGATAGGCAGGCTTTGTGAAAGTCAGAGCATGTATAGACACATAAGCCCCAGACCTCCCTGTTGATGTTTTGGAAGCCCAATCAAAATGAATTTCTTTAGAGGTGTCTGAAAAAAGGGACCAGTAATATAGTGGCTTGTTGCTTGGTTTACAGTTTGAGCATTTTCCAGATACGGCAAATCTCTCTGTTGGAATTAAACTCCTACCACAGTTTTCAAGGCATTTCATGTCCAGAATGAGTGGAGGGCCAGGATCCACCTCTACAACTTGATCAGCATAAGCCTTCCTTCTGCCCTTTTGAATTATCAGGCGAAAGTAGTATAAGGTGCTTCCTGGGAGGGATTCTGGTGGTATTTTTTGAATGGGACCTGAGGGTGTTATCCATCTCAAATCCTTCTGGAATGGATGGCATCTGTTTTTCTGTCTGAATTTCATGGTTTGATAGTCTGCAAAGTCTTTAGTGCAGTACCAAGTAAATATCAGTGGTCCTTCCTGTGAATCAGGATCAGAGGATTCAGAGCCATCAAGAGTCCACCTCTCAGAAAAACCCACTGTGCGGACCGAGCCTCCTGAAATATTTGCCAATAGATCAGCTCTCTCAATCTGAACATAAATCATATCACGGGCCTTGAGGACTATTGAGGTCCTAATTGGGACTACCTCAACAGTGAAATAAAACAGATACAACCCGTAATCTAAAGTATTAGCGGGAATAGTTAAATGTATCATTTTTATGCCAAACATTGTAGAAGTGTTTACTGGTTTTGACCAGTCTGGCTCAGTTTTTGTGTCCTTAGCAGGATAGACATGCCATAAAGGCTTGATAGATATGCCAATGTGGCAGTCTACATTCAACCTGACAAAGAGGTAAAATTCTAATGCCCTTTTCTTGTACAAGATAATGGATCTGGGATCAGGTCTCTGAATCCAACACCTGGTTATCCTACATTCTTTTTTCTCACAAACAACTGGTGTTTCTATGGTTTTTGCAGTATAGTTGTTGACCCTGACACTTAAAAGAGCTGGTGTGGGTGCACTGCTGGTGCAGTTCACTTTTGCCACAAACCCTGTGTATTTCTCTGCATCAAAGGGTAAAGCAGAACGACGGACAAAACGCGTGGCATTTTTTATGTGGTCGTTGTATGTGTACGTGCTACTCTTGACAATATGGTCTTTTTTTGTGCCAAAAAGCTGCAGATAGAAGGTCCACTCGCACTGTAGCATCGGATGTTGTGCAGGGATAAACCACACTAAATAACTAAAGTTCTGCAGAAAAGAAAGACGGCCACTGCTGAAAACGTGGACGTCAAGGTCTCTTTCTGCCAGTGACCTAATCAAAGCCCTCTTCTGATTCATATAAAGGTACATTTTGAACTTGTACCACTGTAAGGCCAGAAACTCTATGGTGAGTAAGTAGGAGAGTTCCTTGTATTGGTAGAACACAGTGCGTGTGTTAGGGCGATCTGTGGAAAAAGTGCTGTTGTTGTCTTTAGATGTGTAAAATGTTCCCTGGTGGTACCTGAAAATGTAAGTGCTGCTGTTGGTCTTCCGTGGACAAAGGTTGACATGTATGGGAGTTTCTTTGCCAGCAGTTAAGCTCAGGGTACCATTGAGTAGGTGCAGTTCGCCCGTCAATTCCTCAAACCTCTTTCCATCCACATGGAAGTAAACACTGGCCACCACTATCTCATCCAGGCTCTGAGGTGTAGAAATGGCACAGAAGTTGCTCGACAGTGTAAATGAACTGTAGGAGCAGAGCCAACCTCCTATAGCCTGTGTGTCCACCAGTCTGTAGGCAAGTGTACTCAGGGTAAGGGGCTGAAGCCACCAGGATAAGCTGAGGGGCTGCTGAGGAACACTAAGGAGCTTGGAGCTGATACTGAGGACATGCACCAAGTCAGGCTCCACCTTGAGAGAGAGGTTGAGGCTTAAGTGAGGCATCTTCTCAATACTGACCAAAGCAACGTGGATCCCGGGGTGCCTGTAGCGCACAGTCAAGCGGTAGCTGTAGTAGGTGGCACAGGTCTGCTGCAACTCAACTGTTGGATAGACAGCAGGTGATGTTGTGTCCTGGTGCTCACTGCTGGGAAGGAGAAGGGTGGAGGGGACACCTCCCTGGCTGCTGAAGCGGTACTGCCAGCCAGCACTCTTGAGGCGTGCACACCAGCCCAGCTCCACCGGCTGCCACACTTGGATAACGTGTGTCTGCGGCCAAAGCACGAACAGACGCATATCCTGGCCCAAGATCTCGATGCTCACGTTGTGGTGAAAGCACTCGGGTGCAGCGCAGGAGGAAGACGAGCATTGCACTGTAAGAAGGCTGGAGGCCCCGGGTGAGGGAGCTTGTGCTGTCTGCAGTACCACCTGGCCTGACCAGCGTGAGATGTTCCTCAGAGAGGCCGAGTTCAGGTACCAGAGGCAGCAAGGTGGGGATGGTGGTTGCCCCGCCTCTCCTACTACCTCCGGCCCTGCTCCTGAGGCGGGCTGGTAATGCAGGGTGACGGTGCTGTTCCAGAGGCACGACACCCTGTGCTCGTTGTCCTGCCGCTGGAAGACTTGGCCGTGGGGGCCCGGGCAGCTGAACCGCAGGGGTGACGGATGGAGACGAACAGGGGTCGCCGCCGAGCCCCGGCGGCAGCAGGCGAGCAGCTGCAGAAGAAGGAGGAGGAAGAGTGCGGCCATCGCGGCCAGAGGGGACGGGGCAGAGGACGCGCGGCCTGCCGGGCGCTGCTCGTTGGGGTGACCCAACGGCTGGGACAGCAGCCCGGGGGCTCCGGAACCTCCTTCGGAGTGCAGCTGGTGAGAACACTATTTAACCTCGGACACCGCGGGCCGGAGGTCGGACCGGAAGAAGGAACAAAAATTTGGAGGCCAATAATCGCCACCGAACTCCTGAGGGCGTCCCTCAGCGGCGACGCGGGGGCTCGGCGCGTACCCGGCACCCACCGCTCGCCGCTCGAGCCGGTGGCGGCCCCGCCCCCGCTCGCGTTGGGGCCGCGGAGGGGCGGGATCGCAGTGCGACCATGGCTGCGCTGAGGGACTGCAAGGTGAGGGTAGGGCTGAGGGGCTGCGAGCAGCTGGCAGCGGAACGGGCGGTCGGGGCTGGGGGGCTGCGGGGGGACAGCAGAATGAGGGGCTGCAAGGTGAGGGCAGGGCTGAGGGGCTGCGAAGGGAGGGCACCGCTGAGGCGCTGAGCCAGCGCGGCTCGGTGTCTGCCCGTGCCCTGCGCCCAGGGGCGGCGAGTGGCCTCCGTGAGGGTCCCGGGGGCTGCCGACGGGCTTTGGGCTGTGGCGGGCGGGGAGCTGAGCCGGGCTCGCTGAGGCTGGAGCTCACCCTCATACACTCGGGTGGGTTTCGGAGGAGGGAAGCTGCTGTTGGGATCTGGGAAGGGGGAAGGGTCGCTGCACCCATCCGTTCTACTGAGCATCTCTGGTTCTTGTTCACAGCGCAGGGGTCCTACCGCACCCACCTGCCCTTTCCGTGGGCCTCAGGAGTGGGTCAGGCCTTCGAGTAACTCTAAGTCAGCCTCGGGTCGAAGGGTGCAACCTACAGGAGCTGCTTACTGATTAAGTCATTTGCATGCTCTTTTTGTGATAAACTCCTTTTATGGTTGTGTTTTGGTTAATTAGGTCAGTGGCAGGTTAAAACAAAGTCTTGATGGCTGTGTGTGACACGTGCATGATTGACAGAGCTCTGGGGAATTCAAGAGGTGCCAACTGTAGCCCACAGAGAGCACAATTCTCAGAGCCAGCTAAGATTCTAGCAGAGAAAAAAATACAAATAAACAGTCACCAGATCTCATGCCTGAACTCTAATCTTAGAGCAGGGGGAAGGGCAAGGCTTTGGTATCACCAAAGCAGTGAGAAGAGCAAAGGCCATGACTCTCTAATACAAGAGGCATCACAGAGAAGACTCTGTCCTGGAGTTAGAGAGAGCGTTGTGAGAGATCAGTGTAAGGGAGCCCAAAGGCAGCCTCTATGGGAATTGCCTTACAGACTCTTGAGGCTGATTTTTGCTCACTCACACTCCTTCCTGGATTTTTTCAGTCACAGTCTGATACCTCACTAGAGAGAAGCTCCAGGACCTGAGCGTCCCAAGTAGTCTGGGCAGGACCCCTTATGTACGTCCTAGAGGACAAGGGGTGCTGCCTTTTCTATGGTCCCAGTAGTTCTTTAGTTCTCAGTTGACAGGTATGGATTAGGTTGAGAGCGCATCTTTTACATCTCTTAGGAGCCATTAGCTGCTGTGGGGTGGTTCTTCCCTGTAGCCCATTGTCCTGATGTGTTAGTAGTAGCACAGAGTAGTGCCAGAGTAGTGGCGTCCCTGATGTGACACTGTCTTGCTGCCATTCTCCTGTTGCCAGAGTGGGAGTTTTCCAGTGAGGAGTGAGTCAGGTAGGCTGTAGCTGTAGCGGGACAGAGGCTTTCCAGAGCGGCTGGAAATAGCACATGCCTCAGCTAGATCAGCAATGTCCTTAGTGATGGATGCAGGCCCATTTTCCACTTACTCTTGTTCTGCTGGTTTGTTCTGGTGCTCACACACAGACTTTTCCATTCTTGTGAATCAGCATCAAGTCCCCTCAGAATGGGACATCATTTTCTGTTTGGCAAGCACCTCAAGCTGTTGTGTAAAACAGTAAAAAAGGCAGTGATGCAGACCTTCTCCAAATGAAGCTTGTTTTTGATGACTGATGCTGAGCGTGGCTCCTGGCCTACTTTGCTGGGCACCATGGAAGATAGCCTGTAAATAGCAAGCCTGACCTTGCTACCTACTTGACTTTTCTCTTTATTCTTTTTCTGGATGATAAATGATATAGAGAATAAAAATTTCCAGCTCCCCCGAGGTTGCTGAATAGAGCTTAAAGACTAACTGGCAAAAAAAGATAAAGGGGTTTAAAGGTATGCACACAGGATTATAAACATGGCTGGAAACAGTGGAGAAACAGGTAAGAAGGACTACAGTAGTTTTTTGGCAAGTTATGTAACACAGAAACAGCAGCACATGCCCAAAGGAAAAGTTCAAGGAAAGGTTGCCTTTAATATTGAAGAATTCAGTGAATATGACCACCAGAGACCCCTTTTTATGACTCTCCAGGACCATAAAAGAACTTCCAGTAGGAGGAAGATGCATGCAAATTCATTCTAGGGATTAGTTCTGTGTATTAGATAAGAAGCACCTATTAATGAATATGTATGATTATGATGGATAAAGACCTTGTCGCAAAGTCTAACCACACCCACAGAACAAGGAGTGTGTCCTGTGCAGATAATGAATGCCTGCTTTCTAGTGCTTCAAATTGTGTTAGGAAGTTTATTCCAGCCAATTTCAGTATCATGGATGTAGTGTGAATTGTAAAGAAAATGTGTAATTTTAGATTCAGGTCTAGTCTTTCAGGCATGTAATTTGGAGACTCACTTGCTTTAGCTGTTGGAATGTGAGCCTTTAATCCAGTCACAGTGGGAAAGCTTTAGGATATATTAACAAAGTTGTCTTTGCCTGCTTACTTAAAATTTTTGACAGATTGTTATAGCTAGGAAATGCTTTAAAATGTAAAATGAGAAGAGCTGAATTGCAGCATCAGGAAGGACTAAGCTCCTATTAGGAGAAGTCTGAATTAGCTTTCCCCAGGTCTGTTTTTATAACATATGTCTATCCTCTATAGTCTATGTACTGCATTAAAGTAATGCTGAAGTGATTGGAGCAGCTTCTCACATGAACTCTGCTCATTTGCCAGCAGCCAGCCAGGAGATGTTGTGCCTCAGTCGTATTACGTTGCTAGAAACTATGGCAGCCCAATTCTGTTTTGCATTTTAGCTTTATCCATTTCCCATGTTCTTATTGCTGTCAGGCTTGTGTATAAATCTGTGATCCAAATTTTCAGTTAGTTAACTCCAGAGACTTAGTAGATTTGCTCTGCCAGGCTGTTTGGTCTGCAAGTTGATTCAGAAGAACATTATTGTTTATAGAAGATTACAGATTTATAGATTATAGGAGAACAGGGTTTTATTTTACCATGTCTCTACTTCACACGAGGTGTGCCAATAGCAGAGGAACTCACCAACAGCTCTTATGCATTCAGAATGGTGCTGTCATTATGAGCTGGGCATCCCATTGAGATCTTCTGGTACACTTGGTAATTGTTGGCTTCTTTAGTCTCACTACTAGCTCCAACTGATTGAGTCTTAATGTAACTACAACTGAACAAAAGGTTTGTTTCTGCCTCACCCTGTCCTTCCAACTTTTCTTTTTAAAAGTGCACAGCTGATGAAAATATCAGAACAGCATCAGTTTGAATATCTGTCAGTGTAGCCTGGAAGATGAGGGTGTAGAAGGAGCACGTTTGTGTTTGTTTGTTGTGCAGGCCTGGCAGGATGCTGGACTTGTCCTGTCCACGACCAGCAATGAAGCGTGTAAGTTCTTCGATGCTGTGCTGACGCAGGTATGACCGAAAAGCACAAGAAAATGTGATTTGAAGGGACTTGTGCATGAAACACTCTTTACTGGAGCTGATATTTAAATTTCTTATCAGCTGGGAGAGCCTCAAAATCAGGCCGCCACAGGATTTCAGCCTTTAGCTGGCAGCAGGAAGCCCTTTTAGCAGAGGGCTGTGCCAGATGCTGCAGCTGTGGTGAAAACCTCAGCCAGTGTGCTCATTCCACTTGATACCAACAAATCAGCCAGTTGACAAAAATCCTGTAGAAATCCAGGGTAATTGGTTCTGCTGGTGACTGAATTATATTAAACCCCTGTTTTTCTACTACACTAAACCTACCTGAATGCAACATTTGTCTTTTAGTCATTTGCCTTGCTTTTGAATGTTAAGTGTCTTTGAGAACAAAAAGAAGTCCAGTATCACAGAGGATTTCTCAACCCTCTCTTGGTCTCTCTTACAGTATGCAACTTGGACCAATAATGAGAGCCTTGGAGGTATTGACGGATGTCTCTCCAAGCTAAAAGCAGCAGATCCAAACTTTAGTGAGTATAACCTTTGATTCTGAGCATGGAAAGTGCTGGGTTAATGCCTGTTGTCTTGTTTATGCAAGGGCAAGGTGATAATTTATAAAATTCTGTAAAACATCCTCAAAATGTAGAGCAGGTAGAATGCTTTTGTGTGGTGTTTTTCTCTTTTCATTTCACATAATATTTGAGTAGCTGTCATGAAAACCTTCTGAGAACTTTAGGCTTGTGAGACTTCCTGGACTCCTGTGTCCACAAGTCAGTTTTACTGAAAATGCTTAGCTTGTCTGGTGCTTTGTGGAGCTGAAGGCTCTCTGCTGTGAGCTCAGCTGGTGCTGTGCTGTTTCCTGCAGCAATGGGACATGTCATTGCCAATGGCTTAGAGCTGATTGGCACTGGAAGGACCGTGAGACTCGACAAGGAGCTGGACAGCGCCATGAGAGCCATGGTGGCACTTTCCAAGTCACAGCCACTGACAGAGCGGGAGAGGCTTCATGTGTCAGCGTTGGACATGTTTGCCAGGGGGTGAGTCCTCTGTCACCCTGCTCGAGGGACTGTGAAGCGTTCCTTTGTCTACTGAAGGCAGAAGTGAAGGTTGGCAGTAGTGGTGTGTGATGTTAGCTGACATCTAGCAAAGGATCAGGGTGAGATGTCACAGATTGTCCCCGAATTTCTCTGTCCACCCTAAGTGCCATGTCTAGGTGGTGAGCAGCACTGTAGGAGGTAAAGTACGCTTATTGCCACCACTTCCTAGCATTAAGCACTCCAAGTTTTAAATCTGCCGCAGATCCATCAGTGTGGTTTAGAACTAGGAAATGAAGCATTTGGCTACAGTAGAGTCCAGACTCAGGTGCACAGAAGGAAAGTTACAGACTTCTCTCTCGTCTCCCTACGTCAAAACCTACTTCCCCTGTAAAACAGGGAGATAAGAGTGTCATACGTGCTGTAGAGGCTCACTGCTTAATTCTGTATGATAAATCCGTATGAACTGCAGAACATATGGGCTAATGATTCACTTTCATTATTTGTTTGCCAAACAAATGAGCATGGATTTGCCTCACGTCTCAGCAAAGGAAATGAGGGAGCTACTGAAGCCCTGCCACTGGGTTTGATTCCCACAAAAGGAGAGGAAAGGTGTTTTTGTACATACAAAGTTCCATTAATTTTGGTGGGTCCCTGTAGGAACTATTCAGCCCTGTAGGAAAATTTTTAGATTTATGGTTTAAGCTTGTTCCATTTTCCTTGTGTGTTACAGTGATTTGGTGTAACCCAACATGATTTCTTTCATAAGATTTCTCAGAAGATGCCAAATGAAGATAATCCCATTATTAGCTTAGAAAAGACTAAAGAATTCTTTCAAGGAAAAGAATAAGTCATTTGGTGCTGTATTTTCTATTTTTCAGCATAGTTTGAGTTCAGGACTAACAGTAGGGGCAGGTATGTGTGCCTTCTTTCAGTGACGGAAATAATTTTTTATTTCTAGCCAACTTCCAAAAGCTTGTGATCTATGGGAGCAGATTCTGCAGAACCACCCAACTGACCTGCTAGCCCTCAAATTTTCCCATGACACTTATTTCTACCTGGGATATCAACGGCAGATGCGAGATTCTGTTGCCCGTGTTTATCCTTTCTGGACACGTGATGTTCCACTGAGCAGGTGGGTCATGCTTCATTTGGAAATTGCTCTTTACCTGGTGTGCATGGACTATGTGGTTTTTAAGTTCAGACTTACAAGTTCAGGATCTTTTGGAAACAAACTTGTAGACAAAAATCAAGAGTCTAGAAGTTAATGAAACTTGACCACAGATAGAATGTGTATCCAGTATCCCTCTTGACACTGTTGTTGAGGGATTTTTCTTAAGTGAGCTGTGTCTCACTGCTGTCAAATACAGCACATGGTGTGTAACACATAGGATAAAATCATGTCCACACACAGGGCAGTGGCAAAATTTCTTCATTTCATCCAAAAAGATACTATTCATCTTGATCTATTAAATAAATCAGGTGCGCATAACATCCCTAATTTTCCTTTATTTTTGGCCTTTATGGCTTAACGGGGATGATTTACAACCAGTTTTAAAGGGCCATTTAATGTAAAAGTACCCTCCTGTGGTTTCGTGGGCACTGGGGAAAATGTAGAAGATTGCCTTTGAGATGCTCAGATAGCTTTGGTGACAACAGTGTTTCACTTTTAGCCTTTTAATTCTGCATCTTGAGCTGTTATGGAGATCAGCAGCTGGTTCTGTGTAGCTGGTGGTTCCATCTCATCCAGAGATGGAAATGTCCATTCTGATGTGCATCTTGTCACTGTTTGCCATACTGGTGTCTCAGGGTCACTCATTTCCTCTGAGAACTAGCTTAGTAGTTCTGTATCCCGTGAGCTTGAACCCTTGTTGTAAATTGCACAGCAAGGACTTTTTTGAGTTAAGTGCTCTTTCTAGTGTTTTTTCAGTCCTGGATTAAACCCAGTTATAAATGGATGATGTGCTCTTTTTCCCCTCTTCTGTTAGCTATGTGAAGGGCTACTACTCTTTTGGACTCGTGGAAACAAACCTTTATGACCATGCTGAGAAGGTTGCCCATGAGGTAAACTGCCTGCTGTTGGTGCTGAAAGGCTTGAGAATTCTAAGACAGGGTGGTGGTTTCTGCCAGTTGTTAGTCAAACTAGCAAAGAGATACAGCTCAGCGTGGAATGCTCACAGAGCTTTGTGAGACTTGTTGATGACTTCTCACATCTCTGCCCCACCAAGGCAGTTTCACTGGACTATATTCCCTTCACTTGCTTATGAGCATGCCCTGTCAGATGGGGTCAGAACACCCCTATAAAATCCATATATCAGCCCATCTGCTGCTTCCCACATGTATAATTGGCTGTTTACTCCTATTAAAGAATGATGGATTGTTTTGACATAGTCTGCTCTTGACAATCAGTCCTGTTTGGCTTCCTTCTCCCTTTTTTGCCTAGATGCTTGTTCCTGGATTATTGAACAATTAACTGTAACAATGTTCCTGGGGATCAATATTAGTCAGCCTGTTTCCTTTCTATGAAGATAGTAATTATATTTGACTTTCTCCAGTCCTCAGGATTATCCCCATCCTCCAGGAGTCTCAGACACAATTAATCTCTAATGGGTATTCTTGGCAAAATTTGTGTTACATCAAATTGCTGAAAGTGACAATAGAGACTAAACCCTAAAACTTAACCTTTACTAGGTTTATGATTAACTTTGCAACATGCCAAAAGCCTAGTGGGAGTTGTTGGGCCAAGGAACAGGAATTGGCTGAATACTCAAGGCATTTTTTGGAAAAGAAATAGTTATCTGCAAGGCACTGTATCATGGAATATACTGTGCCTGTGCCTGCAGTTCTTTCATTGATGCATGTCTGTGAAATAGATGTCATTTCACAGTCATCATCAAAGCCTGTGTTTTAAAGTGTTTTGCAGGTGTTCATCTCCCTGCAGCAGAAGCTGGGAAGTGAAGTCAGCCAAGAAACATTCTCTTCCTTTTCTCTCCAAATCAGACTTCTGGGCTGTGGTTAGTTGGAGTGGTACAAGGATGTGCTTTAACATGCAGGAAGTAAAGTAGTCTCTTGTTTCTAGATAAGTAGTGATAAATGCCTGTATTTGTGAGTTTGTAAGGCTCATTGTGTTTTCCTGTTTCTCACTCACAGGCTTTGGCTATAAATCAGACAGATGCATGGTCGGTCCATACTATAGCTCATGTAAATGAAATGAAAGCAGAGGTGGAGAAAGGCTTAAAATTCATGAAGGAAACAGAAAAGAACTGGAAGGTAAAAAATTTTTGTGGCATCTCTGAAGAAGCTCTTTTTAGGTTTTCTTTAATTCCTGCAGCCAAGTTCTTGAGTCCTCTACCTGCAATTCCTTCCTATCTGCAGACCTGTTACAATCAGTGCAGAGTTTGCATATTAGAGGAAATCCTCCTTTGAGGTGCTGCTACTCTCCATGCAGCTTTTAAGCCAAGAGGCAGGAAGAAGTGGTATGTTATGAGGGACATGACTGTCCCTATTTGTGATCTGTTGTGTGGTTATAAAATTAAAGTGACAACTGATTCTTTCACAAGCTTTTTACTTAGGCTGAGGTAAGCACTGACAGTCAGTTGAAGGAGCTGGCTAAATCTCCTCATAGGACCTAAGATGAGGTGGAAAATGACAGTCAAATCAACTGTTTCAAAACTCTAAAATACTTGTTTGCTTCTGGATGGGGAGGGGATTTTAAGAACAACTGCAAAGAAAAGAGAAATTATGCTCTTATACCTTTTCTAGTGTACTAATTACTTTCTAGTGTATCAGTTAGCTTATATATCCAGCATGTTGAGTATTGAACAGGTTAATTAGTCTATCATGTGGTCCTTTGCTGTAAATTAAGTTTCATTTTGTGTTTGACAGCATTTACCCAGTGATTAAGTCTGTTATATTCAGAGCTGAGGGCTGTGAGGTTTGCCTTTGCTAGAACCCACAAGAGTCTATTTTAGAGTAATCTGAGCTGACTATTCCACCTCACACAAAGAGCAGGACTGGATACTGAGACTAGAAAGGCTGGTTTTGTGCTTGTTTTATTTTTTAAGTTAAGCATTCAGATACTGGGCTTGGAAGTGTAGACAGAAAACTCTTGCTTGAAGTTCACACCTGTCACTTAGCAGAAAGCATTTTGTCTTTTAATATGATAGTTTTAATGAAACAGGGATGTAGGGGATTGACAGTTTGGGTGATACCTTAAAAACCCCAGTCAGTGACTTCTGGATCAATTTTTTTTAACTCTTGGTTCTTAAAGTAGTTGCATGTCTCTGTGATTCATACTCTTTATCCAAATAAAATCAAGTGCAAACCCACTTTTCTCTAGCAGTTTAATCTTTTTCAGAGCTCAAATTTAGCAGCAGGGAAAAGGTTTTGCTCTATTTAGTCAGGTAATTCCATGATCTTGTTTATATGACATTTGGAATGGCAGTATGATATTCAACTTGATATTATCAGTGTTTATGCCAAGCACGTAACTGCTTCTGTTGCTTGGGTTTGGTTTGTGATTTAGTATTAAACAAGCAAAGATTACCAAATGTTTATCTTAGCACTGTAAGGGCCTGACATTTATTTGGAACCTTTACCTTTGTGCTTCCTGAAAGTGGTTGTTACAGTTGTCAGTATGACAATAAAGGTGATTTTCCCACTTGTGAGACCATCAAGTTTAACTACAGAACAGGGAGAGAGTGGGGGGAGAGGGGTGAATCTTTCTGGTATTTTAATTTTCACCAAAGGATTATGGAACTACATTTGTCTATTTTTAATGCATTCACAAAAATGAACTGCAATTGCCTTGAACTGCAGGCTAGGGAAGAGGATTTGAAGTTCTGGTGCCAGCTGGAAAGGACAGTGTGAAATTGGTGCAGTCCAGCAAAAATTCATCTCACCTGATGAGCTCTCAGTGTGTTTGGCATCTCTTGCAGCTTCTATAGCCTGTAGTAAAACTTGTTTAAAAAGTGATTCCTCTTTGTCTGAGGCAGGTTCTAGATGGCTGGGATGAATGGCCCTCATAAGGCCTCCATGTCCTCCTCTCTCCGCTATCTGGCCAGGTTACTTCAGACAAGATGCCTAAATTTTAGATGAGACAAATCTTACTCTTCTTATATACATGGATTAAATTTATTTTTTAAAAAGGGTGCTGAAGAAAGGTGAATTCTGAGGCATCCAAGTGAAACTCTTACCTGAAAAATGATGTGGAGGAAACCTTGGGTTTGAGGTGTCAACCTGAATAGCTGCAAGGACAAGTGTACCAAATGAGAATGTGTCCTGGCAGCTGATTTAAATTTCTTGTCTCTCTTGTGTCTCCTGAAGTACTCAGTTTTGCTGAAGGAGGAAACAGAAATCTGACTAGATAACTTGAAAAGGGAAGTTATTTTGTAAATAACTTTATTTTTCTCTCCAGAGCAGTGATATGCTTGCTTGCCATAATTACTGGCACTGGGCTTTATACTACATTGAAAAGGTATGAGATATTTTCATACATGTGCTTTATGGTCCAGATAGGTTATCTAAAGCTCTTTAAAAGGCAGAGCTAACATTTACTGGGGGGGGGGGGGGGGGGNTGTTTTTATGAAATAGCACAATGCTATATTTACACAGTGGCATAGTCCTTTATTACTGTTATTTTGAGAATTTTAATTCCATTGGTCAAAACTTTCAGTATCTTTCTAAGAATGCTGAGATACTGCTGTGAGATTATTTCATGTTTGAAGATCCAATAGTCTCACTAATTACATTTAGCACAGTTATTTGATAGCAAGATGAACTTAGATCTCTAATTTTGAGACAAAAATTAACAAAATTCTTACCAAATTCGATACTCATTTTCTGGCCCAAAAATTTGCTGACTATAAAAAAAGAGGCCATAGACTCTAAATTGTATAATTAATGCTATTAATTATTGTTACTAATTCTTACTATTGAAAACCTTTAAAAATGGTTTTTAATTTTTCCCAGCCTGTCAGAATTTCCTTGGATTTAATGCTTAGCACTCGTGGGGTTCAGCTTAATTGGGAGATAAATGTGGCATCCTTGAGAAGGGAGCATCCTTTGGCCAGAAAGCAGAGTAACATAGAAGGAACATAATTCTCAACAGGAGTCCAGTAGTTTATTTATTTTGTCACTTCCTATCTACATAACTATTTTGAAGCCTACTTAAATCTTTTTTTCCCCATCTCTTTGCATACACCATGGGATGCACTGATTTTTGCAAAAATCTGTGAAAGGAACATTAGAATGAGAGGCAGTACTTCATGTTTCTCCTTCTTGCTTAACTTGTGCCAGTATTGGTACTTATTCTTAGATAAAACCTCAACATACTGAGTATTTTGCCTATTAAATCCAGGTTTTTCTGCTTTGAATACCTCAAGGTTTCTTTGACTTGGTTATTTTTGATCAGGCAGTCCTGAAATGCTGTTATGACATCTGTTAATGTGTTTGCCTCTGGTTGCTGCCAATCACTGCTGGTTGCTGTGTCTGCACATTAACCATGCAGTCCTCCTTTGCTTTTCCAGGGGGAATATGAAGCTGCTCTGACAATTTATGACAGGCATGTGAGTAGGGGCCTTTTTTTCTTCACTGAGATCATGCAAGATCACAATGTGTGCTTTCTTCCTTCTGTGTGGCATTGAAACCTATCACAGTGTGTGATCTGTGTATAAATATTGTTTACATCTGTTATCACAGTCTTTTGGGGAAACAAATTCTAGCAGTTCCGGGGAAAATGCCCCAAGGATTGAGTGTTACATAATTTGAGTGCTTGAAAGAGCTACAGTGGTACTGATTTCCATCCTGTCCATATTTCTTATTCATACCTTTTAAATGATGCAAATTAGTCAAGTCACCTTTACAAAGAACTGGTTTTACATGTTAGGTACAAAGTCAACTGTCTGGATTTCAAAACAGCCTTTGTAAATAAGCAGTATCAAATTAGGTAACATAGCACATCTTTGCAAGGACTGTAAAAATACTGCAAGCATTAAGAAAGCTGCTGGGCAGATTTCTATCTACTAACATTGATCAAGTGAAGTAATGTTTATGGCACAATTTTGGAAAAAATAAAATACTGTGGTGACTGTCCATATTTACTGAGAAAAAACAACACATGTAAAGTTTCTGTCATTGCACATTCCTTTATTCAAGAAAGATGCAATTAGGACTATTACAAAACAAGTAATTTTTAATTAATAGAAGGATAAAATTAGTTTAGTACTGTGAACACTGATAATCTGAGGAAGTTTCCACTAGCACATCACTTGGCCAGCCTATGAGTACTTGTGATTACAGATTGCTCCCCCGTGCCTGGCAAGTGGAAGCATCCTGGATATAGTTGATAACAGTTCGATGCTGTACAGGCTTCATCTGGAAGGTAGGTTATCCTCTGGCCATTCTTTTTTATAACTTTTTCTTTTTCCCTTCCCCTGCTGTTCATGTTGGGGAAGTATTGCAATGTAATTACACAGCAAGCTTGATCAGTGTTTCAGAAGAAACTTGAGAAAAGCATCAATGTGAAGTTCCTAATAAAGTCCATAAGCTTTATTCTTCCCAAGAGCTTCCTTTTTCCATGCCAGTGTGGCATAGCAGTCAGCTCCAGCTAGCATAGGTCACATACTTCTTCTTTGACAAATTCATTTCTGTTGTCCCTGGAGGTCTGAGGCTGAGCAATCAAGTGCATAAGCCTCTAAAAACCCATAGCACTTTCTGGAGGTAAATATCCAGTTAGATCCCTTTTTTTCTGTTTTGATCCTGATTGAAATAGTTAGTATGGTTGATATAGTTAATATCAGCTTCTGGCTTTTTGTACTCTCCTAACTCAGTGGCATTTCCCCTTTTTAAGTCAGTGTTTATACACTGGGGTTCATGGCAGGGGACATGATGGGCAGACAGTATTTCACACTGTTCTGATAAAACACTAATGATATATTGGGGTTTTTATTAAATCCATCTTCTCACTCTGTCTTGTGATTCCTACGTGGTGAGCTGCACCTCCAAGACATTATGAGCAATGTCTTAATAAATAAATAAGAAGCTCACACAGGGCAGACTAAAATGAGACTTTAAACTCCTGCAGATAAGGCAGGCTGCAGCTGAGCATTATTGCTGCATCAATTTTGCCACATCAGGAAATGTTCTCTTGAGTTCAGTAGGAATGCATTTTATGCTGAGTGGCTGAAAGTACATTGTAAAGTCATACTTTTGCATGTGGCAATGGTAATGAGAGAAGTATTTTTTACTAAGGTGTAAAGCTTGGGGACAGGTGGAATGATCTGCTTGGGGTTACGAAGAAGCACGCCAAGGATCACATTCTTTTGTTCAATGATGTGCACTTCTTGATGTCTTTCCTTGGAGCCAAAGACCACAAAACTACTGAAGAGCTTTTAACAACTCTGCAGGAACTTGCCAGGTAAGCAAAGGAATTCCTGCATTGGGTTCAGTGAATAGCCCTCTGAACTTCAGGGTGATGATGTCTCTGGCTTGCTGAAGCTCTGACACGCTCCTCCCTGCCTTAGCATGTCACTGGGACACATCTGGTTTAAGCAGGGCAACGTCCAGTTAGGAGATCCATATTATTATTTAGTTTTTGAGTTAATGTCTAGAGGGGTTTCTCGTCTTGTTGAGCAGAAATCTTTTGTGTTTGAGGTCATAGACACCACCTTAACAGTTGCTGTTTCCTTTTAGTGGGGTCACACTAAGCTGTGTTACAGACAAGGAGTAAAGTATATTAATAAGAACAGTCTACAAGATATGTCAACTGTCTGTGGTGGATCTTTTCTGCTCTGGTTTAAGCAGTTAATAACAGAACATTAGTTGATAGTGATATTCTAATGGCTACTCTTTCATGTATTGTTAAGTCTATCTGCAGGAAATTAGGTTTCAAGTACTACTAAAATAATAATCTAGAATATTTCGCTTTCAAATTAAGTTCTTTGAAAAAGTTGAATATTTAAGTACTACATCCAAACAATGAGGGGTTTGTGTTCCCTTAGGTATTAAATTACTGTGAATTGCCTTGGGTTTTTTTTGAAGGGGTTAGTATATAGATGCTTTAAATTCAATGTCTTCCCTCCACTACACCCTTTTTTCCCTCTGTTTAAGCGTCTGTTGCTTCCTTTGCCTTTAAAAGGAGGCAGGGAGGGAAGGCAGGCAGGAAGGAAGGAAGGAAGGAAAACCTGAAATAGTCACTGTTTGTTCCTGACTATATGTAGTTTCGAGGAATACTGTAATTTTTAAGAATACTTATCAAAACAAATAATTTTCAAAGCAAGCCTAAGTATGTCTCATTTAACTAAAGCAGAAAATGGCAAATACCTTTTGTTACTTATTCTACTACTTATATAAGTATGTCAATATAAATAAAGTATAGAAAACTGCCCACCACAGAGGCTTTAATGAACATGTGTTCATATATGCTGTTTATTCTTTCACCCAGTGCTTCCTTTCACCTACTTTCAGCCTTAATAATACATGTGAACATTTTTAGCTGTAGTTTGAAATATTATAAAGCTTTATTTCATTATTTGAGAAAGCAGGCTTTGAGCTGAAGGGGCTGTATTAATGATTGGATTAATTTCCGTCTATAACAAATATGTAATACATAAATGATACCCCAGAGGCGTTTTGTATGTGTTAAGAAAGCAGTGATACAACCTGGGCACAAACATCAGTCCCATCCAGCATTACATCGGTATTTTTCCCTGGCCTTAGCCATGGAAAGTTGCTGGGAATTTGTCGGGTGTCCCATGGCGCTCTCTGGTGGTTGGTGTCACAGGCTCCTTTCCATGGAAATGCTGGACAAAACGTGTAAATGAGGAATTGTTCCATCATTTTCATCACTGGCTGTCTCAAGTTGCTTCAAATGAACATTTGTTGTGCACTTTTATCTTTCTAGGATGCCACAGTTTGTTTAAGGAATGATAAACACATAGGGCAGTGTTGCCTACTGGAAAATGAAGGCTGGCCCAGTGAAAGAAACAGGAAGCTTTGTAATGCTGACTTGAGAAGGAGCTGGCTTGCAAGGTCCTGACTGGGAGCTGTGTGCAAGGACTGGTGGCCACATGTGGCCAGACAAAGGACTAGCAGTAGGATGTTCTGGTGGGGTCAGCAGAACAGAAACTGCAGTTTTCTTACTGTCCTAGCCCAAGCTGACTATTGCAGAGCTAGGAGGGGTTGGGCTTGTGCCTTTTGTGGGTATATTCAGGAGAATAAAAACTGACTGCTGTATGAGTAACAAAAAGGTGAAAGTAGTGTAACCACACCGAAAGATATGAGCTAAGTCAAGTACCTGAAACATCAGGCTTTGTACAGCACAAAAAAAACCAAACCTGTCTGGAGGCAGTGGCAGATTGGTATTGAAATATGGCTGTTTATGCTTTGGCTTATGGAAGTTAACCACTTTTTCATTCTACAGAGCACCTCGTGAAGACCACCAGCTTTCCCTGGCTCCTAGTTTGGGGCTGCCACTGTGCCAGGCTTTTGTAGAATTTGAAAATGGGAACTGTGACAAAGCTGTAGACCTGCTGTACCCAATCCGTTATGAACTAGTCCAAGTGGGAGGCAGTGATGCTCAGGTAAAGGAGATCCAGGAAAGACTTTTTGATGTGACTTAATCCCCTTTCAGTAGCCGCCATTAAGTACTTACCTCATCAACAGCACTTCAGCCTTTGACAGTGAAAAGCTGAACTGTCCTTGTGACTGAATCCTGTTTGCAAATGCTTACTAGCAGGGTTAGCTATTTATTTTTAATGTTGATATGTTTCCTTTCTGTGAATTTAATAGTTTGGTAACCAAGACATTTTAACCAGCAATACATTATAAATTACTTACTAGTTTGTATTTTGCCTATTTTTCTTTTCAGAGAGATGTTTTCAGCCTGTTATTGATTAATGCTGCTTTAAATTCTAAATCAAAGGCCAAACGAAACCTTGCAAGGTGAGTATTTCCACTGATAAATATTTGTGGAAGTAGCACTGTTGCTAAAAGTAAGAAGTAATGAATATACTCAAAAAGTAAGAAGTAATGAATATATTCAAACCAATAAATTTAAGGCTAAAATTGTATGCATTTGTGTTAAATGTAGCAACATTTAACCAGGATAAAAAATGACTTCTAATTAACAATTACTTCTAATTCCAAAAGTCCACTCTTGCAGCCTAGATGGATGATCTGTGTATGTTCAAGGGTAGTTGATTTTCAAATGGTTCTGTCTTCAGCTCTGGCCTGTTGACCATGTGTGTTACGGACTGCTAGGCTTCTGTAACTGCTGCAACTCCAGTCAGTGCCACTGCTGACATCTGCTTTGCTGGGAAGTCAGAGGTGTGCTCTGCCACGTGGGCTTGCCTAAGCACAGCCTGTTTGGCAGGAAAGTCCATGTTTATCACCTTCTCCTCACCCTCCTACTTCTCCTTTCACAGGTGTCTCCTGCATGAACGTGATATGATGAGACCCAAGTCACCAATGACTGAGCGACTAATCAGGAAGGCAGCAGCTGTGCATTCCATGGCATAGGGCTTTCCTCCAGCTTCATCTGGAAGAGCCAGGAGCTTTCCACAAAGTCTGGGTGCAGGGAGTGTAGGGGTGCTGTGAAGGAATTTGGGGAGGTACTCAAGGTTAAAAGATCTGAGAATAATTTCCTTAAAGTGCTGTTGCATTTCTGGAGGTTGTGTCTTAGATGATTCCACAAGGAAAGAAGGAAACTTGCCGATAATGCACAGCTTTCTGGAGCATCCCAGAGGCACTGCTGCTCTGGTATGTTTTCCTGACCCTGATTATACACAGTGCAGTAACAGTGCCTGGATTTCAGTCCTTCTTTGGCCCAGTTTGTTACTTGGCCTACATGTGAAGTAAACTGCTCAGGTACTTCAAAGGAGCTTTTAAATAAAGCTAATAGAAAGGTGTAGAGCCAGAGCCAATACAGACATGAACTGAATTCCATATCAAGCTTCCAGCCCATTCAGGCAGGAGTCACAGATCTGTCTGCATTCAGGATCTCTTTCCAGGTATACATTTTTAAACTCCCTCTCATAAAATGTTAAATTTTTCTTTTCAATATAGCACAGCAGAGCTTTTTGGCATTACTGGGTGAATGAAATGAGACAAGAACCAGACAAGAATAATGACTATTCTGACATGGGTGCTCCCTCAGCACTTTTAAATCTTTCAGAAAAAGGGAAAAGCCTGGATTTCAGCTGAACAGTACCATTTCTGAAGAGTATGTTGGACTGGGTCTTTGTGCTTCCCTGGACTTTTGGGTAGTCAGGCCTTACTGCCATCTCACTCCAGAGTCCCTGCATGTTGGCAAAGTGGGGTTTAAACCAGGGTTAAAGCACACACTTCGGAGAGGTGAAGACCAGGAGGGAGCTTCTGCCCTGGAAAGGGGGCTCAGGGATGGACAAAGCTCAGTCCCAGCACATGTAATGGGATAAACTTCAGTGCTGCGAGTCAGGCACAATGTGAGCCACAGGCCTCAAGGGAGCTCTGGTACCTCTGGATTCCTGCAGCATCCCAGAGCTAACACATTGTCTTGCAAAAGTATTCCAGAAATCCCTAATGATGGGGAAGATTGTATTTCAGACCAAAACTGAACTCATGCCTCCTCTTCTGGAGTAGAAATCCTACACTCTGAACTGCCCAAGCTCTGGCTTCGCTTCCTCATCTGCAAGCTCTCCTGGCCTCGCAGGCCTGCCCTTCCTTCCTGTCCAGCTTAGGCTCTTCCCCATGTCGCACAGCAGCCTTGTCCTGCAGTTTCCTTTTGACCTAAGAATGCACTTCCATAGCTGGCCCTGCACTGCCCCTGGACTGCCCCTGGATTTTCTGCATCATGGAACAAGAGGTGGAAGTACTTTGCTGACATTTTGCTTTACCCAATCCTCCCCTGAGGCAGAAATAGCTTATTTTTAAAGGAATAATGAAACCACATAAGGGACTTGATTCCTTGCCTTCAGGTCTTCTGATTTATGAGCATGATGTTCTTCAGCTTCATCACTGCTTGTCTTTTCAGCCATGGTGGGGGGGTGACTCACTTGGGACACGTTACACTGGATTTTTACCACTATTTTTATTAAGTGCACTTACAGCAATGACTTTAGACAGGTGACTTTTTACTCAAGGAATGTAACAAACTGTATAAGGGAACAAAAGCATGAGAAAGCTCTGGCTGGCTATGCAGGGTGTAATCAATGTAATCAATGACAGCTCCACTTTCAACAGAACAATTGAGAATTTTGTCTGCTTTGCCTTAATAAATTCAAATATGATCTTTGTTGAGCAAGCAAGTACATGACTTCTTTGCATGTGTGAAGCTTATAAATGTGTTATTCAGCCTAATTCCATAGATGTGTAACAGTGTGCACCCACTGTGTTTCCATCACAGTGGCCAGAAGCATCCAGCAGTGGAGAGCAGCAGTATCTGTGCTCGCACAGGGTCACAGCCCAAGCGTGACACAGCCTCCCAGGGGCTTTCCTTGGTGCCAGTTAGGAAGAGGTTGGGGTGCGACGAGGTGGGAGAACCGTTGCTTCTTTTCCATCCTCCTCCATTCAGAATATGCATTTTCCAGCTTTCCTCCTCCTTCAGCTCAGTTATCCAAACTGCAGCTCTCACCCCCAGTCCACCCCTCTGATGGAAAAGCCAAAGCCTTGTGCACCAGAGAGCTGCATCCCCGCCCCAGGGTGGACTGGACCGTGGAACAGCTCTGCAGTTCCTGTATTGCTGTGTTCTTACACTCTCTGTGTGGTGATCTGGACTGATCCTAAGCTGTCAGCATCTCACTGGCACCCTCCCCATACAGGCCTGCCTTGTGCCTCACAGGCGTGGGGGTTTCTACAGGTGCCTGCTTCAGATTCTTTAAAAGTTACTCATCTGCATATTAAAGAAGTACATCCTTAGAACATCTAAATATCTCACTACTTCGAGATTTAAAACCAGCAGTTCTGCCACTACCTCACTTAATTCTTTCACCTTTTCTTAGGACTTCATTAACTGCTCAGCAGTTGTTTAATTACATGAAATCTAACCAAACTACTCCACAGCTTTAATATTAAAAATCTCCTAGTTAGGAAGTTAATTTACAGCAATATCCTCTTCTTAGTAATTAGCTAAGCACCTACCCTACAATGGCAGACCACGTGGGCAGTTCCCTGGTTTAGAAACACCGAAGGAGGACAGGGAACGCAGGCAGGGGCTGGTTCACTCAGTGTATTTAGTCTTGCCATGTTTATGTAAAGACAAACAGCACACTGAAAGTGCCTGAAAACAGGTTTTATTTGCAACACAGCAAGCTCAGTAATTCAGGAACTCTACAGGCAAACAAGAAAAAGAGAGACCTTAAAAAGTGTTAAAATCTCCTCCGCATGTTTTCATTTAGTTCTAAGTAATTTTAGTAAGATTTTCTAGATTTATCTTTTCCATTCCTCTTGGGAAGGACTTGCTATCTTTGGTGGTTGACAGATTTGTATCACAGATGCAAAAACCTTAGAGGCGATTGGTGTCTCTGTAAAGCTTATCTGAAGGTAAAAATTACTGGTCCTCTGTCCTCACTCCCAGTTTCCTTCTGAACAGCTAAACTGCCTGAATATGGCATTTTGTACAGAGGGCCTTCAGTTTGATCCACTTAAGAGACTCCCTACTAACATCCAGTAGAAACTCCACAGGTTTCTGACCCAGGATCACCCCCAAAACACAAAGAGGATCCTCATTTGTCAGCACCCTGCCCCACACAAGTGGGCAGCAGAACATGCGGACGGTGCCTTAGGACAGCACTTCTACCACTGGCCTCAAGAGAACCTAACTGGTCTCTTTTGGTCCCGCTCTACATCTGTAAAAACGAAAATTAATGCACAAACAGGACAGAACATCTCTGTGCTCCTTAAGAAGTTTCTCCTGTCCTATTGCACTACGTGGCCACATCCACTGGAAAGCCTGGCTCATTTGTGTCCTTATGGCCATTAGTTGCAGCCAAACCACCAAATTTTGGTATCTGCTTACTCACATGTGGTGGCTTTCACAGTGTCAGTTGAGCTCTGCTTTTATATAGGTTACAGCAAATTACTGCAAATTTCCACAAAGAATCTGATACAACCGCTTTCTGATCCATCTGCCATTGTACAGATGAAAATTCTTGAGAACTAGCAACATGGATTTAAAATATGCTTTTTCTTTTTTTGTTTACCATTTTAACTCGAAACATGTACCAGCATTAACAAGCAGTGCTTTGAAAACAAACTCAAGTCATTATTACCTACACTGAATTGTTTATAATAATGATAGATGACAGGATCAAGAACAGATGAATTCTCCACTGAAAAGAATCTCTGGCTACTAAAAACCTCAAAGCTTCCTTAAAAACTACTGTACTGTTAATTTTTCCTTGAACTGTTTGCGATGAGAAATCCTCTCTATTTTTTGTAGACTATGCATTTACAATTATTTGCCCACAGCAGTCATAACATTCAATTTCCCATCCCACAATTCTGATTTGCCTGCTATGGTTATTGGAATGTCTATGCTTCATTTAAGAGAGGAAGAGAAGAAGATAAGGCAGTCACAACACACGTAACACCTGCTTTGCAAGCCCTCCTCAATGCAAAAAATGTTTGGATTAACATTCCGAAGAACTGTATTAAAAAGAAAGAAGTCATCAAGTAGGAGAACACCTGCAATACAGGAAACAAGATGGGGGAAGCAAACTGTCATGTTCCGCTAAGATATAACACATTTTCTTCCCTGCTCTCTATACGCTCTTATTCCTGCCTCTTTCTGCTCTCTTATTCCTGCCTCTTTCTGCTCTCTTGTTCCTGCCTCTTTATACTCTATTATGTACTCTGGGTAAATCTGGTGTTTTTCAAAGACAACAAAAACAGAAGGATTTAACTCATCATCCACACAGCTGTCATACAACCACAGCTTGTCAGCACACTTCATTGGGGGACGGACATAGGTGGCGTTGCCTTTAATGTAGTCTCCAACCAGAACACGAGCGACGAACATGAAGCGTCCCTGCAGCACAGCCTGGCAGTAGGTGTGGGAATAGCAAGCATCTCTAGCAAAGTAACTTCCTAAAAAAACAAGATGAAATTGTGGTTGTGAGGAGAATCTATACAGTGACAGCAACATCTGAGCATCCCCTGGGTCTTCAGGAAGTATCTGACTTAACTTTTAGGACTTCTCTTACTCAGTTTACAGAATACCACCAAAGTTTTTGCAAGAGAGGGGATTGCACTATGTAATGTCCATTCAGTATTTGCTATTTTAGGAGTAATTTTTTAAAAGCTGTACCAATAAGCACACTACAGGTCTGTGTGTTGTGATGAGAGGGACAGACAAGAACACATGAGGACCTTCCACGATCACATTGAGGGCATACACACCCCTCTGCTCCCTGCCACACAAACTAATTTCTCTTGTAAGTTCAAATTATGACCTCAGACATCAGAAAATGCCACCTACAGCAAACCCCTGCACTAATGCTCTTGTGAGAAGACTTACCCCCAACCCAAAGCAAATCCTGACCCTCTTCAGAAGGATCATAATACCAATTCTTATCTTTTTTTTTCACCTTCTATAGTTAAAGACTTCAGAACTTTGATTGCTCCACTATCAGAGGAGTCTCAGCAGACATCTCACTTTCTACATACCCTTCCCATAGTTAGTTCCATTGCTTCCACAAATTCTCCAGTCAAAGTTCTGACTGCAGATCATTTCCATGGAGATGACGTCGGTTCCGTGGAACAGGAGTTTCTCCTGGACTTCCTTTCCTCCATTTTCCCTTTTCATCTTTTCTTTTTGCCTGACAAAAAATGAAGGGGAGGAGACTGTGAGCCATGGAAGAAAAGGGAAAAAGTGTTTTTTTAAACAATTCAAACAACTATGTAACATCCATGTAAATGTCAGCTGGATGACGCTTCCAGCCTGCTCTTGCCTCTCAGAAGATGAGAGACATTAGCAGGATGATGAACAAGTACGAGATGAGCACGGTACTGAAACCACTGCTCAGCAATTCTAGATAATTCTGGCTTTACTCAGGGAATTTAGGCATTTGACACTATTCCAGTCGCCACTGTACCAACCTTTTGCTCCTCTGTAGGGCCCTACTGGTTGTGCTTTAAAGTCCCTTCCCACTCAAGCTCTCAATTGAGTGGAGGCAGCATTAACTACAGAGGCTCTTTGCTTCCACAGTGGCTCACAGCTGGAGGCAGCTTGCACTCCATGCCACAGCTCCAGCTCCTGCCCCTGAGAGAGGTCAGTGCTGCTGAGATGGGGCCAGGACACAAACCCAGCCTGCTCTGCCCACTGCTCACTTTGCTGGTTGAGGCCAGAGTCAGACTGAGCTATGCACAGGGTCAAAAGAGAAATCACAACAAAAGGCTCAACTCGTATTTTTCATCATTATTCCACAGCGTCCAGACACCTCTCAGGTTTTCAGAAGCTGCTTAAGTGGACAAGACAGTAATATTCTTCAGAAAGTCATCAGCTACAAATTAAGCAGAGCTAGGGGGAGGGGAGAATCCTTCCAACTTGTAAATTAGTAAATGAAAAGTTAAGAGCAACGGACTGAAACTTGTTCACTGAGAACTTACTGTGAGGATGGTGACGCCCTGGCACAGGGTGCCCAGAGAAGCTGTGGCTGCCCCATCCCTCAAAGTGTTCCACGTCAGGTTAGATGGGGCTTGGAGCAACCTGAGATAGTGGAAGATATCCCTGTCCATGGCAGATTGGATGAGCTTTAAGGTCTCTTCCAACCGAAATTACTCCATCATCCTCTGGACTTGGCAATGTTAAACTCTGCCTGCTTAGCTTGATCACCTCATTGGAGGAGGATAAAAAGTATGCACTATAACATGTTTTGGAGTCTCTTTACGTTTTGCTAGATGAAAAGGTTTTATGAAATCAGTAGCTGATAACCTTCTGGGTTCCATCATTTTGCAGGTGAAAGCATTTTTTTGAGCAGTATTTTTCTATTCCATTACCATTCCACACAATCGTTGAATACTTACTCTTGTTTTAAACTAGAAAACTGTTCTAAGTAACAGTTTAATCCTATATCAAACTAACTTGAACGTGGTTGAACCCCAGCTCTATTCTGCTGGTATCCAGCTTGGCCTAAGTACCTAGAGTTCAGCTTCACTGACGCAGACGTTGAAAACCAGAAAGAAGCTCTGGAACTCAGAGATCATCAAGTTAAACCACAAGGATTCTTTCTCAGTGAACACTGACTTTGTTCAGCAAAAGCACCTTAAACAAATCTGACTGGAACAAAAAGGCCCAAGCAGCCTTTACTCTTTTTAGCATTTCATATACTCTAATGGATCAAGATTTGTAACAGACAGAGCAAATGTGCAGCAGGCAGTTATTGCTCCATCCCCAGGACAATCACTGTTCCACATCCCTGTTTGGTATCCTCATCTCAGTTTTGCATCATGCATGTCTTTCTCTTCATGCTCCTCTCCCCCTCTTCCAAGGAGCCATGCAAAGGGCACCTCCCCAGAGAGCACCACATTCTGTGGAAGGCCTCAGACACCAATCTCATTCCTGAAACTGCTAATAACGAAATATCAGTCATGTTAAGGCACAGGTGGCAACCTCCTTTCTTTCCTAGAAAGCACATACAGGACAACTTGTTCTTGGAGACTGCCTCCTCATAAGGATAGGGAAACAAGTACTAACCACTGAAACACCTTCCAGAGGGATGGATTCTGAATCCTCTGTATTTTAAGGATGCTGTAATTTTTCATAGTCTGATGAAACAGCTGCTTTATTTCATTGTATTCAGAGGTTGCATTGCTGATCACCACTGCCTATAAAATATAAACCAAAGCAAAAGAAGGCATGAGGCTGCAGTGAGCTTGGAACATGCAGAAGCCTAATTCCAGCAGATACATATTCAGAAGGGTGCCCAAACTATGCTTATGAAGGGTAATTAAATGCTTTAGATCATGACTATGTGAATAACCAAATACTAAGTAAATCAGTCACTCCTGCTTTGCAAGGACACCTCTCTTCAGGAAGGAAGCTGAAAGGTTTATCATTTCCAAGAGTTGACACTTGCAACTTTAAATCTCAATGGAACAGAAATTTCAAAAAGAAAATTTGACAGATTATTCCAGATAGTGTCAGTTTTATATCTAAAGCTGATTAAGAACAAAAGATGTTAGGTAACAGCATCATTTGTAACTAGATATTTATGGGAGTTTCAGCTATTAAAGATGAAACAAAAAAGCCACAAATACCCTACTGGCATTGTAGTGCCTTACCTTTTCAAAATTAGAACTTAGAAAACTTACTTAAATATGGACTTCAGAAAAAAACCCTACATTTCTAAACAAATATGACACTGAATACCTGCTTAAACAAATACATCTTTCCGAAAGGAAAGTCTATTTAGCCATTATCCTTTTATTTATCCATACATGTTGTGTTTAAAAATCCATTAAGAAATGCTCATTTTTCCCAAAGAGAATTTAATGCAAAACATAATTAAAACATTACTTGAGCTCTTCTGCTTGCTTATGTCATGCATAAATTTTCTATTTTTTTCTCCAAAGTAACTCATGTCTTTAATCCTCTAGAATCAACATTTATCTCCATAAATTGCAGAAGTGTGATGCTGGCAGGCTGATGTCACCTGGTAATACTTTCCATTTACCACAACTTAAGCCAAGTGGGGGCTCAAGATGACAAAGTGAGATCCCAACATCCCACGTTCCAAAGTGTTTTAAGCAGGAAAGCTGTGGCCATCCTAAAAGGTAACAAGGAAACTAACATCTTACCCTACCAGGCAAAAACGCCCTGTTTTAGAAGGCTGAGCTTAGAGAGGAAATAAAATAGGATTAAACCTGTGTTTCACAGATAAATTTAGGTACTTACTAATGAGGAGATCACTCACAGGGAAATGTTCTAAAGATTAAGAATAAAGTCAGCTGCACAAGAAAGAACTGTTTCTTTGAATTTATTTAAAAGCCTTTGAAAAGTTGAGTGAAATTTCCCATGTCTCAAAATGGAGCATTTTCTAAAGCTTTACAGCACAACACGTAAAACAATCAGGACATGCAAGTACTGATTGTCTGCACAGTATGTGGCACCACAGCCCAAGCTGCTCACCATCACCTACAGGATGAAAATCATGTCACTTTGTGTCAGTACTACATCTTTTATTTAGAATCACAGAATGGTTTGGGTTGGAAGGGACCTTAAAGCCCATCCAGTGCCACCCCCTGCCATGGGCAGGGACACCTTCCACTATCCCAGGTTGCTCCAAGCCCCATTCAGCCTGGCCTTGGACACTTCAGGGATGGGGCAGCCACAGCTTCCCTGGGTGCCCTGTGCCAGGGCGTCACCACCCTCACAGGGAAGAATTTCTTCCTAATACCCAATCTAAACCTTCTCTCTGTCAGTTTGAAGCCCTTCCTCCCCGTCCTGTCACTCCAGGCCCTTGTAAATAACCAGCTCAAAACAAGGGGGCCTCAGGGCCAGGGCATGTCCAGCTCTCACCACCAGCATCCCCAAGTCCTTCTCCCAGGGCTGCTCCATCTGCTTACCCCAGCCTGGATTGACCCCAGGGATTGTCCTGGCCCAGGTGCAGCACCAGTACTTGTTGAACCTCATGAGATTGCCATGGAACACTTCTTGAGTTTGTCCACATCCCTTTGGATGGCCCTGTCCTTGAGGTGTGTCACCTACAGTGTTCAGCTTGGTGTCATCTGCAAATTTATTTATACATGTACAATTCCTGCTTAAACTACAAATGTGCTTCTGCTCTACTGCATCTTTCAGGCTCATAGTGTGATTCTTGGGGTGTCCTGTGCAGGGCCAGGTGTTGGACTCGATGATCCCAATGGGTCCCTTCCAACTCAGCATATTTTTATGGTTCTATGATCTCTTCCTGAGGAACTGTAACCTTTCTAGGTAAAACAGAGGGTCAGCCATGTTACACAAGGCCTAATCCTGTAAGAAAGGTACTTCCATTGTTTTATCATGTGACAGCCTCCTGACAACAAAGCTGTTCTTCTTTCCATGAAAACTTTGTGGATTTCTCCTTATTTCCCCAAGGATGCTTCTAGTGCTAATAAAGGGTCACAGCATCACAGTGCTGTTGAAGGCTGATATGGCATAACTACACAGCTTCTTCAGCATTTTTCACCTTCAGGCCTGGAAAGGAAAATCCCACTGAGTGTGAGCATTTTATACCCAATTATCAAGGAGCAGAGAAGGAATCACTGCTCTGGCAGCAATTCCCACCAGTGTATGTCTGCACAAGAGCAGTACTCTGTGACTCACACCCTGAGCTCTGCTTCACTGGTATGTTGGAAGGAGCAGGGTTGGTACTGGTAGCAATGACCCCACCAGACATCTATAAAATGCACAGACACTCTTCACATTGCATCCTGTGCCTGGTACAGTGCAGCAATCCGTGGCCTGCATGTGGCCAGGATTCAGCAGCACATCAGCCACACAAAGACTGACAGGAAACCACACATCCACTGCACACTTTTCTCAGCTGTACATTAAAGAGACAATTTTAAACCTAGCATGACGTTTCAGGATATAATAAATTCTTTTTTTTTTTCTCCCTTTAAAACATTTAACAACTACTAATTCCACTTTATTAAAACAAAGACAGGAGAAATTCAAACCAACTTTCCAATCAGTGTTACCAATTTCCATTGTGCATTTTATACACTTCTTTCTACACAACTGTTCTCAATGACTTACAGATTAAGACACGACAATACTCGAAAAATAAGCAATGTTACCAAAACACAGCTTCTCATTTTAAGCCAAGATGACTTTCTGCCTATCTCACAGCAGATTTTGCCAGGATTATCTGTCAATGTCTGAAGAGAAGGCAGTTCATCGAGCTGTAGCTGTCAGCTCTTACAATGGTCACCACAAGCATGAAGAATCCCAGCCACTCCCAATATTACCTACTGCAAAAAAACCGAGCTTAGGGTCCCACAGAAAGATTTAATCTAGCCAGGCTTTCACTTTTAGTGCCAACAGGCATCATGGGCATTGTCATTTTTCCTTCCCTGTGAAAGGCACTCACAAGTTAAGAGATATCTTCTTAGGAGCCAACTCAGCAAGCAAACTGAACTCTGGGGAACAGGGCAATCCTTCTACTCACACATCCCCACAGGTACAACCAAAAGATACTATGGATCTGTGCAGTGCGTTTTAAAGCCTCCCACATTCACCCCAGTGATTCCACAAACAACCCAACAAATGTACTCAACTAAAATTCAGACACGTTTTCAGAGCAAGTACAGAAGCAATTAAGTACATACAGCTCAAGAGACCTGAAAATAACAGAACTACCTGTCTTTCTGGTATTCTTTGGAAAAATTTACGCTTTTTAGTTAAGATGCTGATAAGCCAAGGGAAGAGTGTATTTCCTTTGTTACTTCCACGGAGCTCCAAATAACGCAGGCAACTCTTCAAATGGGCTGCCTGCCAGATTCCCACACACTCTCATTATTTTTTCATCTTTTCTTTATAAAAGTCATGACTCAACAGGAGGGTCTTTCTAGCAGTTTTGTCTGACCCTGTCCTCTATGCAGTAAATAATCAAGTGTACTTTGCCATCAAATCTTGTTAAACCACTGTCACCTTCACTATTAAATTTTGTTAAATGGTGATTTTATATCAACATAGCGCTCCTCTCTTGTAAGTGAAGTGCTTTACTCCACCCATGATACTGACACACAGCCACACACTGGTGTTCCCCAGCCCCCAGGGTATCTGTGCCAACAGAACCTGGTCAGCATTACACAAGATTCTGTGACACAGTCAGCAAGGGAAACTTCTTATGCTGTTCCTCAAGCAGGGTCAAAACCGCTACACAAAGGGCAAGCGTAACATGAAAAAGCCTTTTTTTGTAGAGTCCTGTAGTACTTCCACAAACTGTGCTGCTCTTCCTGCTGCAGGACCTAGTAATCTAAAAAACAGCCACACATTTTGGTCTTCACAGATCAAATAAGAACACAGACTTTGGACTCACAGGGGGTTGGGTTTGTTTTGTGGAAGACATCACTGCAATTTTTTTTTTATTTTATGGTTGTAGATCTTTATTTCCACCATTTCTTGAGGCCAAGGTCTGCACTCAGATCTGTGATGTATGTGACAGTACTGGAGGATACAGACTTCCTTTCCTGGATCTCCAATCCAAATTTACTTTTCCCATCTTGAATTTGGTGAGTTTTAGGTTTGTTGTTTGGAGTTTTGCGGTTTTGGTTTGGTGAGGTTTTGGTATGTAGATAAATGCTGAAAATGCAGTTGAAGTTCAAGGCAATTTGGCACCTGTTTCATGAGCCCTTCGGAGATCACCTAGATCCTTAGCACACCCACCCAAGAAATTACTCCAGTCCCTTTTTAGCATCTACGCAGCTACAGTTGATTCAGTTAAGCTCTGAACTGTGCCTTTCCATCAGAATTACAAGGGGGGGAAAAAAAAGATACCTTGTATCCCAAGTCAGGCAGGGCAGATGCATCCCAGTGACTAGGACAGGTCTGATTTGGAACAGAAGAATCCCTCTGGCTGCGTGCAAACAGACAGAAAATGAAGTGTTAGTAATTCTAGTACTGCTCCAAACACTCAGATTTGGAGCATCCCCTTTGGCCAATTCCTGTATTTAAAAATTAACAAAATAAACTACAAAGAAACTGGGAAATAGCCTCAGTCTGTAAGCTGGGCTCTGCATGCTGCCACTCAACCATCATAGGACTCTTTAACCTTATTTTTAAGTTAACAGCTGAGGCTGGAGTACCTGGAGTAATGTGTACCCCAGGCAGCAGGTGATGCACCAAGACTGCAGTGTGTGATACAGCTTCTGTTGCTCAGTCCCATGGATAGGCTTTCTCCAGCAGCACTTGTGTTCTTTGTACAACTACTGCCAGCACTGGGAGCCACTTTGCCTTATAATTACTTCTAAAATATGAAAAAACAACCTAAAGAGCACTTACCCTGTCTTTATCTTCTGCACATCTTCAGAAGACACAAATTTTGGTCGCCTGCAGACCTGTCTTCGAGTTTTAAAACTAGTGTTTGTTTGAGTCATTTCTTGAGGAGAAAAAAGAGAAGGGAAAAAAAAGTCATGAATAAATCTACAAGATGGGATCATCTTGTCATCATCAGTCATTCTTTAATGAAAACTGCATATTCACTGCCAATTCTACCTGCTGAGGAATAGTTGCACAAAGGCTGCATAAGCTTCCTGTCTTTCCTGTAACTCTGTGATTGAACCCGTGCCTATCCTGCTTGCTCCCTCAAGCCACTCATGCTCTTTACACATTGCTACAGCAGCACAAAGATGCCTAACTTGTATTTTTTACCATCCACAGAGTTAACTTACTTTCCTTAAAGTTTATTATGACTTTATGTAAAGACTATGAACCTTTAGATTTCTGGTCAGAAGTGAGTCTGGAGAGTGTCAAGGAATAAGGAGGGAAGGTTACTTTTGTGAGGAATTTGCTCTGGGCCATTACTACCTCACTTCCAGTAAGTGAAACTGGTAGTGTCAGGAAAGGAAGTCATAGCTTCTAAAAGCTGTGAGACTTTGCAAGTCTGCATAGTTCTAGATGAGAACCTTTAAAATTACTACCTTTAAAACTGAGTTCATACTGATGTTGGCCAGCCTGGAAAGGTACAACAGCAGATGGATCTGCTTGATACAAATTCTCAATAATAGCAGAAGATGGTGAGGTCATGCTGTTCCCTTCTTCCTTTGTGGGGAGAAGAGAAAAAAAGAAAGAGAATGAGTATCACAGTCAGTATCACCTGGTTAACTAGCTGGGGTAGAGGGAAAGAAGAGGCCAAGTGTAGGATGACAAGGAATCTCCACAGAACTATGGTGGCCTGAAGCTGAGTACTGAATATTTGTAACATAAACACAAATACGTAATTAGTAATGATGGACACACATATATTCCATTTAAATTCCTGTAACAAGTTGTGCTGCTTCTGGCTGGGGTAGAGTTAAATTTCTTCCCAGCAGATGATAGTGGCTGTGTTTTGGATTTGTGCTGGAACAGTGCTATAACACAGGAATGCTTTAGTTATTATTTAGTTTAGGCATGCACAAAGCCAAGGCCTTTTCTGCTTCTCTCCCACCCCACCAGTGATGTGACTGGGGGGCACATCCAAGACAGCTGACCCCAACTGGCCACAGGGACATCCCGGACCATAAGGTGTGACACCAGTACACAAAGCTGGGGGGAGAAGGAAGGGGGAGACATTTGGAGGGATGGTGTTTGTCTTCCCAAGTCACTGTGACCCATGATGGAGCCCAGCTCTCCTGGGATGGCTGAGCACCTGCCTGTCCAAGGGAAGAGGGGAATGAATCCCTTGTTTTGCCTTGCTTGTGTGCACGCTTTTGCTTTATCTTTTAGTCTTTATCTCATCCCATGAGTTTTCTCACTCTCTGCCCAGTTCCACGGCAGGGAAGGGGGCAAGGCTGAGCTGCCACCAGGTGTGATGGTGGTTACCAAACCACAGTTAGTTTGGTTCAGGCTCCAAAGGAAGCAAAGGCCTAGGCCAAGAACTTTTCTAGTTCCAACCTGCTATCTGAAAACCCACAAAGGAACAGGGTGACATGGTGAGCATTGATGCATATGAGCTTGGAAACGAACACTGATGATGTGATTAATGCATGAATAGCAGGTGGTTCTTCCAAGACTAATTTGCCAAGGCAAAAAAAAAGTTGCAGGTGTGAGGAGTCTCACTCTTACCTTTTACTTTGCTTGTGACTTAACTATGAGCCAACCACTTCATTCCACAGATAGGAAAGCCTGAGTGAGCTCCTTGCAAGCTCTCCCTGCTAAGGAGCAGCTGGACAGCTGTGATCTCTCCTGGACCTGGACAAGGGTGACTCCTTGAGGTTGAATCCTCTTTGAGGTTACTTTGAGTCTTTTAAACTGCACTCTATCCAACACTTTTCTCAGTGTACTTTTCCAATTCCCTGGATCACCTTTGTGTTCTACCATTCGTGCTGCTATACTCTAAACCATATGGGATAAACTCATCTGCCTTGGAGGATGGTGAGATTCTATATATATTTCTTTTCCTGCATTTTTCAGATAGATTACTTTCTCATCAGAGGACTTGGACATACATGGAAAAACTCTACATTTGATCTGAGAGAGTAGAGCAATCCTTGCATGTCCAAGGAAGCAGGGCAATGCTTAGAAAAGAGGCAACTTCTTCCCATGTATCTTAAGGACAGTGTCTATATGTTAACTATCTGTAGGAGCCACGGACCAAAAGGGAGGTCTCTTTCCTCCAGCCTGTCAGCATTTTATCACGTCTGTTATGGACAGATGTGTAGCTTCACTGCCTTACCCAATGCTGTAAAATCCAAGCACAAGGATTCACTTAATTAATCCTATTGAGAAAAGGGGAAATTATGCAGAGAGGCTCCACATATTCCTGCAGAAGTGACTCAGAGCACAGGATGTGAACTCACCTGTTCTCCATATTCAATCCACTTGTCTTGGTTATCCTTCCAGTACCAAATCCACTGTGTGGTCAGTAGGAATGTGGGTTTTGTGACTGATGATGGTGTAGAGAGGCGTCGAACCAAAGAAGAAGAGCAGGTCATTGTCTGGAAATTAATGTTCCTACTTGGCAAGCTGTAAGGACAAATTCAGGTTTTAATCCCCAGTTTAAGCTGGTGCCATTTTCTTTAATATAATGTAACCAAACTTAATTAGATCTGAAATAGGAGTATTTAATTCCCACAGCACATGGCAGCTCTGAAAACCATTTCCAAGCTTCAGAAGAGAACTCTGGCCTGTGAGACACCAAATGCCACCTCAATCACATGTGGCACTGCCAGCTTTCCAGACAATGTCAGGCTCCAAGTACCGTGTGGCAAAAGGAACTTCTGTGATAACTAAGTGTGGTTACAGTCCTTCTCAGTACAGAAGCAGAACGTGCAAAGTGTGGGACTGAATTTGCCAGCAAACACCTGCAGCCTATCAACTTTGTTCTTTTTCTGTGGTTACAAAGGATGCAATCACAGCAACCACAGCTGTGAGTTCTGCAAACTGCATTCACCGCTGGAGCCACCTGGGCTCTTACTCCTGTGAGGCTTGAAAGGTTAACTCCCAGGCAGGAGGACTTTGATGGCAGCATCCTCTTGGGAATATTGATTCTGATCTCCAGAAAACTGCAAATCAAAATCATCTGGTGCCTTAAGAGGCATGGGCCAAAACTAGAATACCATTTTGTGAAGCCAAACTTGGGGTGTACCCTATGAATCCAGGTGGCTTTGAGTGGGACTTTTAAGAAAGGAGTTAAAAGGAAAACACACTCTTAAAATAGAAATAAAAAAGAAGAAAAAATACATGGGCTGCTTACACAAAGGACATTTCATAAAATGTCTCTAGGTACACAATAGACTACTATCATTGTTACTACAGATACTAGATGTAGTAGGAAAGAAATAGCTATAGAGAAGGACCAGCTCTGAAATGTTGTCAAAAGGCCCAACTTCATTACTGTAAATAAACTGATTAATGATCTGAAATACTAGTATTTTAGACACTGTATTCTGCTGGCTTTTTACCTGGTACAGAGTTTTAAATGCAAGAGATAGTTTTGTTATTTTTTAGAAGACAAAACTGGAGTGGTATTTTCATGCAATCATTCTTACTTTGCTTTTTTAAAAGGAAAAGTTCTCATTTTTACATCCTCCCAGCTTCTGAGGGGCTCAGTAACCAGAAGCTGAGAAGTCAGACATCTTTAGGAAGAAAACACAAGTTTTCCTACACAGACTCAATCACGATACTCCAAGCAAGCAGTCCAGCATTACTACACCTGCTGTTCTTTGGGTCACAATAGGCCTTTTCAATTTCCTCCATCATGGAAAGGTCATGCCAGTTCAACCCATCATGTATCTCCCATTTATATGGCAAATGGTAATGAACAGATTTGCATTTATCTGTAATGAAATCAGACATAGTCAAGAACTCTGCAATCATTAACATAGAGAGCAAGACAAGAAAAAAACAAAATAGAACCAGCATCTTTTACACCTTAGTCTTTCTCCCCAGGGCTTTGGTATAAGCTATGAAGACAGACTGCTGAAAACAGAAGATGAGTGTGTTTCTGCAGTCTTACCAAGGAAAGCAAGATAGATATAGATATAGATATACAGATAGATATATACACCCTGCCAAATATATTTGAAAAACACCAGAACCTTCCCTTTGCTGAGACACAACATTGGCAGCTGGGACAGCAGCACAGACAGGAAGTGCGTATTATGTGTCACACAACCATGTGTCTCAGCTGTAAAAAGTCTAGTCTACACATCACATAAACACTCTGTTATACTTGGTTCTCTTTTCCTTAGTCTCTTAGAAATCATGGGGTGGTTGCCAAGGCCTGAAGGGTTTTCTTCTGACTGACACACATGGATCAAACATCTTACAATTTTCTAGCCCAATGTAGCAAATAAAGCACACTAACACTCCAATACAGTTACTTGAGTTTAGTTATTTGGTGGTCACAGAATGGCTGCTTTGAACCTGACCTTCATAGTTTCACCCAGGTACACCATTCACATTATACAGGGTCATTTGTCTAGACCAGGTGGTCAGAGGAGTAGCAGTCCTTTAGAAACTGACTGGACAAGATCAGGGAAAGAAAATGTCATGGTACCTCCTTATAATAAAGGAAGAGCCAAACCTACGGGTTAAATAACTGTTCAGGGACAGCTCCCAAATACAATTCCTTACATTTTTCCCTCAGACCTCTGTTCTGGCCACTACCAAAAAGACAATGGACTGGATTTATCTTTAGTTTAGCTGGTACAACTACTGTGTTTTTTTAAAGATGTTTTAAAACCTCAGATCACTTTTTTAACTTAACGAAGGAGAATATGGCTATTATCTGATATACATAGCATAGATACAGCAGGAATAAAGGGTAGCATACATTTATGAGCTGTCAATGATTACAGCATAAAGTCAACTCATAACTCGATCTTCTAGCTACAGAAAGGGTAATACTTCACACTTAAAGGGCTTTGCCACAGAAACCAACCCAAAGTCTGCCACCGTCAAAAGGGCTGAAATAGGCTGGATTATCCAGAGGAGAAAGGGTTTAAGTATACCATTTGGCTTTTCTCTGTTTGTAATTCTGACAATGTTTGTTAATTACTTGGAAAGAAAAGAAAACTACTGAGGAGGCACAATTGTCACCACTAGCCCAAGCCAGTGAGCAGGAGTGCCTCTGCAGACAACTCTTCAACATTACTTTTCATAAAGCTTACCCTTGTTTTTGCAGTACTTCCAGACATAGAACAAACAGATCTCATCACAGTTATCTTTTTTGTTGTCCCTTGAAGCTTCATCAGAGGAACTGTCCTTTTTACCTACAGCAAAGAATACAGCAATCCATATTTGCTTTAAGAGAAAGATCCTGCATTTGGTACTTCATCCCAGAAATAACAAGGATTGGACTGCAGTAACAAAGTCAAGCACTTTCAGGATCTGACTATCTCCCGCACAGCCCAACACATAAGTCAGGGCTTTGTGACTGAACAATAAACCCTGACACTGGAAGAAGTCTAAGTGAGGAAGGGCAAGGGCAGTGTCAGGAAGCTCAGAACACAGGGTGTGTGACTGACCATGGTTCTTGCAAAGAAGCTGACTTTGTCTCCACACCAAGGAGACCAGAGGGTGCATAAAAGGCAATGTCAGCTGAGCAGACTGACTGGGAGTAGAAATGTTTCTCTCCGAATCAGCTAGACCAGCATGGGGGGAGTGAACACAGAGCTCAGTCCCACGCAGAGGTTTTAAACCTAAACAACCAACCAAAGAATTTTGAAAACAGCAACAGGCTTGAGCTGGCTTCAATTTCCCCAGGGACTGGGGACACCCAGTGAGTACATATTGAGACAGTGAGTGTATTATACAGATCTACAATGGGAATCCCATTATTACTGTGATTGAACTGTGCACTGTAATTACTATGTTTTGTAAGTCGACATTTGTATTTTGTTTCCAGTGGGCTTTGCATCACTTTGCTACATCAGGAATGTCACTGTACTGGACGTGGCTAGAATAAGATGTAATTTTCTTCATAGCACCCCATATGATGCTGTTTTAGATTTTTAACCAAAACAATGCTGTTAACACACTCATGCCCCAGCTTCAGCTTAACAGTGATATACATCAAGGCCTCAGTTTTTCAGCCGGCCCCCAAAGTGAATAGAACCGGAAGAGCACAACAGCTTGGGAGGGGACACAAGTGGGCAAAGGACACAAACTCACCAAACATTCCATACCATATAACATAGAGCTCAGTAATAAAAGGGAGAAGAGAGAGTTTTAGGAGGGTTAGCTACCTTTTGCTAGAAAACTGGCTAGGCATCAGCTTGCATGTGGGAGGTGGTGAGTGACTGCCTCTGTATCACTTCTTTTGCTTGGTTTTCCTCTTCCACTTAATATTTTGGGGGATTTTTCCCTCCCCCACCTTGACCCTCAAGTTTTTTTGCCTTTATTCTTTCTTTTCTCTTCACCCTGAGGATCACGGGGAAGTGAGCAAGTGGCTGTACAATGCTCACTGAGCCACAACACCTGTGTGACATCAAATCTCTTTAGATAAGCTCATCTCAAGACTGGAGGGTTGGAAACAATCCATACCTTTATCTTTATCTTCTGCTCCTGTTGGCAACTGGTCTTGGCTCTGAGCAGGTACAGTGCTACTGGGACCTGCATGAGAAGACTGAATGAACAGCACTGCTGGGCCAGAAGCTCAGCTAGCTGGCAATATCCCAATCTCCATGGAGAATTATGTCCATCACACTTGTAATTTGATATGAAACATTACACCATCCATGTGTGGAATATCTAAAAGAACCTGTTCAGAGAGTACTGGAATCTGAAAAGCTTTAAAGCCAAGGTCCTTCTGCCCAGAAGAACAAGTGATTTACAAGTTGCTATTCACTCACTGGAAGGTATATCAAGACCCCACCTCTACTGACAAAGCTGTATTAACTCCCTAGGGACAGAAGGCAAGTAAAGATACTGCATGCACAGAAACAATTCTGTCACCTTCCTAGGAAGGAAAAAATGTGTCCAGGAGAGTACAGAGCACTGCACAATGCTTGGGCAGAAATTCCAACACTGCTCCACTGGACAGCTGGTACCATGGACTTCAGCACACAGTAAGGCAAGCACATAAGCTGCACTCAACTACCACTGGGAGCTGTCAGGCTGTGTGAAATCAAGTCCCAGTGAAAACTGCCAGTCTCAAGACTGGAGGGTGAGAAACAATCCATACCTTTATCTTTATCTTCTGCTCCTGTTGGCAACTGGTCTTGGCTCTGAGCAGGTACAGTGCTACTGGGACCTGCATGAGAAGACTGAATGAACAGCACTGCTGGGCCAGAAGCTCAGCTAGCTGGCAATATCCCAATCTCCATGGAGAATTATGTCCATCACACTTGTAATTTTCCACTGGCACTCCACTGCTGATACAACAGAGGTGCAATTACAGTTACAAACCCTAGCTAGTCAGTTATTGCCAGCCACTCAACTGCTGTTTTGAATGCAGTACTTCAGGCAATAAAAGTGCAGTTCTACCTCCCACATGACTGTGCCATGACTTACTCCATTCTTGCAAGCGCATTATAGCAGAGAAGGAAAAAATGTGTATATATTGCAAGAGGAGAAATACAAAAACTGATTCCACAAGGAAACGGTTGGTACTATTATCTAGATATTTACCTTCTGATGGTGGCACATCCAGCATGCATTGCACTGTTTCCAAAGTTGTCTTCGGTTCTTTAATCCTTTTAACTGCTGGCTTTTGCCAATGATCATTTCTGTAGTTGGGTACTGAAAGCACCAAAAGGATGGTGGGGTTTAGCTGGGAGGTAAGGCAAGAACAGTTTCTACCTCTATCAAACTCAAAATCATGTTTAAGACCACTGTTTCTGGTAACTTACCATACCCCTTCTTCTGTTCCCTGTTGAATTCGATATGCTTGTAATCATGTATAGCCTGGAAGTTTGAAGCTGTCTTCCCATCAATGCCTCCAGTTTCCAACACTCTCAATGCTTGGCCATCCAAGAGGTTGTGGGACATTATGCATTGAGGAAATTTACATTTCCCCTTGAGAAAGTGTCGACAAACATGAAGCTTGTTGCAGTTGTTTTTCTGCATACAGTGACAACCTTTTTTGTTGTAAAATTGGCAGGTCTAGAAGTGGGTAGGATATAATAGGAAATGGAAAAGCATATTAGAATTTTTCTTTGTCCTACAGGCATGCAGCTTTAACAGCAGAAAAATGGTGATTAAAAGGCATGCGCTTACTGCAACTTCTTTAATCTAGACAGATTCCTTGCATAGAGGAGCAGGTATTTTAAGCTGACTCATGCATTTTCAGTTTTGAAGTTGTAAACATTTTGTTTCCAAGAAATGCCAACCCAACAAGCTTAGGAGCGCCAAAAATGGATGCAAGACAGGCGCACAAAACCAGACTGGTTTACAGTTATTCTATTTTAAAAACCCCTACAGCATAATGAACAACAAAGAACAAACATCTCCATAAAAACATGTACACTGTGTCAAATGAGTTATCATTTCATGGAGCTGAAATTGAATTTGCACTTCCTGTTTGTAAAGCTTATCATTGAAGACTTGAGCTTAAAAAACAGTAAGAAAAGGGCTTTGAGATTAGAGTACATATGGAAAAAGCAATGCACTTCTTCATTCCTCTATTCACTAAAAAAGAGGTACACAGAGAATCAGACCAGGGAACAAGTCACAGACCAAAAATTCTTTCATATTGACCATTAAGCACCAGAGTAACAGTTTTGCTCCTGGAGCAGCCTGTAACAAGAAAGCCTCTTTGGGAAGGACACACAGCTGTCTGGCAGAGAGCCCCAGTATCACACTGGGACTCTCACAGGTCCTCTCCAGATCCCTCTTCCCAGGAGCCACCAACCACTGCTCAGGGATGATGGGCTGGGCATCAGTCATTGGGTGGGGAGCAACTGTACTGGGAATTACTTGTTTCTCTTGGGTTTTATTAATATGTCTCTCTCCTTCTCATTACAGTTAGTATTAGTAGATTTTATTCTATTTCAATTATTTTAGTATCCTTATCTCAACCCACAAATTTTACCTCTTTTCCAATTCTCCTCCCTATCCCACCAGGGTGGGAGAGAGCAACTGGCTGCATGGTACTTATCTGAGCTTAAACCATGACAATAGGGAATCCACTATTTAGCTACATCAAGAAAGCACACTGTCCCCTTGCACCTGCCAAGAAACAAAAACCAACCAAAAAACAAAACAAACAAACAAAACAGGAGAGCCAAAGAGGAAAGGGAAAGTGTGAAAACCCCTGATGTTGTAGTGCTGTTGTGTTTTTCTTACTCTGAACCCCAGTTCAAGTCACAGAATACCAAAAGTGTCCTCCTTCTTGAGAGCTTCATGCCACGTCTTCACACACACAACCAGTCAGCATTTCTAAGCAGGAAACAGCCAAATTGGCTTTTACATCCAACCTCCAAGCTCTCAGGTTTATGAATGGCCTGCATTGATCACAGCTTTCTCTTGGTTTTGCTATTTTACTGCATGATAGGAGTTGAAGTGCTCAATTACATGTAATTAATGATGCCTGCCAGGGGTGAGGGCTGAACAGATTTCTAGTGAGCACTTAAGGGTAATACCAACCAAGAATAGTTGCTACTATTTGCTTATTACTGGGAACAACTAGTAATTCTCCTTGCTTATCACCACCATGCTCCTTCAGTCTGCCAGTAAAACATACTTTAAAACACTACACAATTTAAAAATAAATCTATTTTGTCAAAGTCTAGCACTTTCAGAGCAGGGAATAAAGAAACAAGAGAACTGTTGTGTCAACAAATCTGTGGAGATTATAACTTGCAAAAGACAAGGGCAGTACTTTGGTAATTTCTTAACCAGGAGCAGCTGTAGCCAGAACAGGATATGACTAACTTTGAAACAGCTATACCTTGAAGACAGTATTGGCTTAAACACACATGCTGAATATTCAACCAAATTTAACAAAATCAATGAGTGGCATACAGACTGGGCAAAGGTTCCTTTGTAGAAAGTCAGTGTACAAAAACTCCATGCACATTGGAAGAGGCAGATTTGACACAAAACTGATTGCAGTAATTTGGTCATCTTCTCACAGATTCTTCTCATCTCTTATACCCTCAAGCACAAAAATGTGTGCAGGCCTACATGGGCTGGAAAAGGAAAGGAACACTCACTTCCTAGTCTTCATCTCATAGAGAAGAAGCAACAAACTGGGTTTTGGTCATACCTTTTACCCAGTAAGCATGTGCAATTACTGTGATCTTTCAACTCTCTCCTGCTTATCTCACCCTTTGGAAACCTCTGGTGAAGTTGCTGACATTTTTGCTTACTTGTTTTGAGCAGCTTTATGGCCAGCCTGTTGGGATGACAGAAATGGCACACAAGACAGGCTGTGGCCTTGCTGCCCACCTCCTGCTATCATAGCAGGTCTGCTCCTGACACATCACAGATGACAGGGCCTTCTCCAGATGCGTGTCTCTGTGTACTTATTACACAGTTTTACTGCTGTGAGGTTTTTTTTTATTATTTTAAGTACACAGCCCTTTCACAGATGTGGCTTTATGTTGTTTCACATTGCCATTGCCATTCCTCCTTCATTCTAACAAAACCTGTTTCATATCTTAACAGCTGGACATTAAGATCAGAACTCTACATTCTCTCTTGTCCTCTCCCATTCCTAATGAACAAAAACTTTCTCTTAAGACATCAGTACAACTTACGTCAGGGAGGAAGAATGCATCGTTTTGGAGAAGCAGGACTTGCAGCTCATTCTCACTGAGGCCAGACAAATCATGTTTTTTTAGAACTTTTTTGTTCTCTGCATTCATGACGTCATGTGAGTACTTACAAGAGCTGCAAGGAAAGACACAGAAATATTAATGCTTACTCCTTTAGTTGATTTAAAGAAGAACCTCAGATCATGTGCAACTTGGGAAAAGCCATGAGAGAAAGGTGGCTTGGTAACAGTCGCTGTGAACATTTAGATGTTGTCTGTAATTAGCCAGAGAATGGACCAAACAGCAGAACTCCTCTGTGAAGTGCGGTGACCCTATCCTCCTCATTTTAGACTTCAGTGCAGCCAGACCCCACGCATTCTTTGCCTCCAGGAAGATCCAAGTCAAATCACATGACCTAAACAGCTGGAGGGAAAGTTAATTTTACACCAACAATGCTGCAAGTTGCAACAGCCTTCATTTTGTGAACATAAAAGGTTGTTGTCCTAGGGATGGCATGTAAAGAAGGGATGGAAGGTAAAGAAACATGCAAGAGTCTGCACAAAACAAAAACGACAGTGAAGCTGAAAACATCACATTTTGTTATCTTCAGTGGCTGTCAAGTTTTATTAAAAAAAAAAACCAAAATCAAAAAACAGGTAAAAGAGTTTAACTTATGAGTTTTGATTCAGGAAGCAATTAAGCTACAATAATGAAGTCAGTGCTGCCACTTACAAAGCCAAAAGTTTATGAGTATGAATTAGAGAGGGAGATTGTAGATTTTTTACTTCTATTTGAAATGGTATTGCAAATCAGTAACAGAGAGGAAACACATACATAGTCAACCTGTGCATTAATTTAATGCAGTAAAATACAGCTTCCTCATTCCTGCTCTTCAACACATGATCTGATACAGCCTTAAGATTAGACATACTCAACCAGTAAAAGTACCTGCTATTTACCAGATTCAAGTCTATCCCTTTACTCTTTCAGCCTCTAGTTAACTCCTGAAGCTCTCCTCATGACAGTTTTACCTCAAGGTGTGTCTGATCCAATCCTTCCATATAGACCCTTATGTAGGTATTTCTCCCCTGACCCCTGCTACCTGTTGGACACATTCTTTGTAAGCAAGTAAACAGGAACAGCAGAAGTGTGCTGTCTTTGGTCCTCAGAAACAACCTTCCAAGGGTATTAGATGCTGAGGGCACTCAGTTAATGGCTATGAAGTTAGGTAAGCTACAGAGTATCTGAGGTGGGAGCCATCACCAGTGCTCCTCCACAGACAGCTTGAGAGTCCACCGACACTCACACGGTGATCTACATCTCTTGAGTCCGTATTTCCAAGTCAAAGGTTGAAACACTCTACAAATACAATGATAACTACACGGTTGAGTTTAATAAGACATTTAAGAAAAAAGAAAGTAACAGTGAAAAGCCACTTGCCAGACATTAGTTAAAAACAGGATTAACTGGACTAAAATAATGCTTCCACCAACAGAAGACTCGACTAACTTGCCCAAACATTTTTCTTTCCAAGGACTCTAAAACAAAAAGGATGCAAGACCTGGAAGCAAGGCTAGATTTTACCTTATCAGTTAAAAAATAGTCTCTGTCTTGATCTATGTGGTCCACCTAGCAGAATTTCTGCCCTCTCATTTTAATCAAGCTCCCTCCCATGAAACGTATACTCTTTGCTTTATTGATTTTTAATGCATACCAAAGTGATTTTAAATACTTAGTGTTATTGAGAGGACAAAATAGTTTATCATTATGAAGGGAATTGCCTCATTGCAAACTTTAATTCACAAAGTCATCCATCATGAGTGGCATTTCAAGGCATTTCCAACAGTGAATCCCACAGGAGCTTACTGTATAATCTATAATGTAACAAAAAAAAAAGAAAATCTTATCATCCTAATGATGAGAGAGAGACATGGCTTTTCCCCTCCATGCTATCCAGATCTTAGTGCACAGTGATCCATTTTGCTGGGGCAAAAGAGGAAGGATCCAGTGGGATCATGCACATTCCTAACCCTGCATCAGCACCAGACCTGGGGCTTGGGGGCTTAAACTACAAAGGTCTTCCATCAGTAATTGTAGTGGCAAAGTTGGGTTGCTCTTCTGCATTTGCTTTTGGTTTCCTTTATGTTTTTTAAACTAGGCACCACCTTTCGCCAGCTGTGGCTATTAGAGGCTGCCCGGCCTGCCCATCCCATGAGTACTCCATATTCCAGAAACTGGGACTGATGTAGCCGGGGGTGATCAAACAGTGCCTCTCAAAGAAAGGGCCACAAGCCAATCAGTGACTTACAGCAAAACTCAACTTTTCTAACTCTCTAGAGCGAAACCAGAGGGCATGTCAGCACTTTGCTTTTTCCTTCTGAGAAACAGGCGTAAACTATTTCACCCAGATGTCAAGGGGGCTGATCGACGGGTGCGGAGATGAGTAGATTTAAACAAAGAAGCAAAAAGGAAAAAAAAAAAACAAATCGTCGGCTTCTACCGATACAGCGTGGGCAAGACACGAGTCCTTCCGGAGCAAAGATCCCCCGCGGCTGATCCGAGGGGATTACTGCCCGCTCCTCCCGGGGCACCAGGGCAGGAGCGGCACCTCCGGCGGTGCTTGGGATGTGAGGGGTCTGTGGGGGAGTCTGGGGGGTGTCAGGGGTGGAGGTGCGGGCTTTGAGGGGGTTGAGGTGTGTGAGGGGTGGGAGTTTTGTGAGGGGATTGGGGGGTGCGTGAGGGAGTTTGGGGGTGAGGGCACTGGGGGGCTGCCCGCGCCCCCGCACTCACCTGGGCCCCAGGTGGCACCTGCCCATGAGGTGCAGCTTGCAGAGGTGCAGCCGCTCGCAGCCGTCGCACTCCTTGCGGACACAGACCCGCACGTCCGTCACGGCCAGGACCACCGGGCCGCTCCCCACCACCAGGAACCGCCGGGGGCCCGCCGCCGACAGCGTGTCCTTCAGCTGCAGAGCCGACAGCCCGATGTTCTCCTGCAGCTCCCGCAGCCCCAGCCGCCCGCCATGGGCACACAGCGTCTGGGTGAGGAAACTGGACACGGCCGGATCGCACATCCTGCACCTCCACCCGCGACGGGACCGCGAGCGGACTGCGGCAGGAGCGGGGCGAGAGCGGGAGCAAGAGCGGGAGCACCCCTGGGATAGGGACTCGTCACCAGCTCTCGGCCGCGCTGGACGGGAATCGAAACCGAAGGCACGGGCGGGGCCAGCTGCTCGTGTCGCCCTGGGGGCAGGGATCTGCCCAGCCTGGAGGCCTCCTTGGCTGAACATCACACGGGAAATAAATAATGCAAGAAGTGATTGAAAGGACTGTGAGGTCTCCTTGTTACTATCACGGAATCACGGAGTGGTTTAGGTTGGAAAGGTCTTAAAGACCATCTCGTTCCACCCCCTGTGTTGGACAGAGTCTCCTTCCACTAGACCAGGTTGCTCTGTGCCCCGTCCAACCTGGCCTGGAACACTTCCAAGATGAGGCAGCCACATTTCCTCATCTTGCTAACTTTTGCTCACTCTCTACACTAACACGAATGTAGTGCAGAGCATTAAGCATATAATGCAGGATAAAACACATAACATACACAAATAACTCTAGATTTATGTAGCAATGCCATTACTTTTCTTTCTTCCCGACTGGCAGTGAGCTGCTGATTAGCACTGGTTGCAGCAGAGTGTCCTGGCAGGGCTGTGAAGTTGTGCTGGTTTTGGCTGGGATAGGGCTCATTTTCTTCAAGTGGCTGCTGTGGAGCTGTGTTTTGGATTTGTCCTGAACACAGGAATGATAGTAGAGCTGTTTTCATTATTGCTGAGCAGTGCTTGCACAGAGCCAAGGTCTTTTCTACTCCTTGTACTGCCACACTGGGGAGGGGGCTGGGGTGCGTGGGAAGCGGGGAGGGGGTGGAGGGGCAGGAGGAGGAAGGCTGGGACATTTGGAGTTACAGCATTTGTCTTCCCAGGACACGGTGACGTGTGATGGGGCCCTGCTCTCCTGGAGGTGGCTGAACACCTGCCTGCCCTTGGAAGCCAGGCAATTAATTCCTTGATTTGCTTTGCTTGTGTGTGCAGCCTTTGCTTTCTCTATTACACTGTCTTTATCTCAATCCAGGAGTTTTCCAGCTTTTACCCTTCTGATTCTCCCCCAGTCCCACTAGCGGGGAGTGAGTGAGTGGCTGCCTGGGCCAGGCTGCTGGCTGCAGTTGAACCACGACAGAAGCAGAAGCGCTAGGCTGCTCTTAGTGTTGAAGTAGGCCTGAGGAGGGTCTGTGGGATGGGAAAGAAGCACAGCAAATACTGCCTCGAAAGAGGGTTGAGGATTAAATCCATTTGAGATGAACTTTTATACTGAAACCCTTTGGCAATGTAAGTTTCAGGGACAGTATCAACTGCTCCCTCTGCATCAGGAAGTTAACCTTGAAATTAAAGTGAGTGGCCTGTGTTGCCTGTTGCTGATGCCTGATTTGAAAGGTACGTGAAACTACAAAGTCACCAGTCACTGTTCATAAAGAGAGAACCACCTCCAGGCCAAGGTGGTACTGCCTGTGGTATGCTCTTCCTTTGTTGTTGAAAGCTACGTAAGAACCTTTCTTTTGGGCATATTTCCCCAAATCTGTCCTCGTCCTATGATAATCGAACCAATGAAATTATTTTCAAAAAGCAATAGAAAAGGTGAGGTAGAAGGAGGAGTTTGCCACGTCATAGCTTTAGAGAAGTATATTGATATTCTGGGTTGGTTTATTCTCTAGGTGTGGATATTGGCATTCTCAGGTTGTCAACAGATCATCAAGGATAATAAAACTCAGATCCATACTCGAGGTAGTTTCAGGACTGACTGATAAGGTAGAAAATGATTCAAACATTGAGTCAGCAATATATTGCCAGCTTTAAACAGTAGATAGTAATAATGAATCAGGCAAATTGTACAGTAATTTGCTTATATTTATTTGTCTTTTGTTTTTTTCAACGAGTTCCAGTGAAAACATACCTTTCTGCATCAATCCACTCAGAAATCTGAACTACTGGCCCAAGGAGCTTTGCTGCATACTTTGTTAGAACAGTATGAACAGTACAGAGCAGTTAAGTGAAGCACTGCAAGCAGAAAGAAGCTACAAATGCAGTCTTGGCAAGCATGTTCTATTCTCCACTTGAATACATTCAAGAAGGGTTTTGGATCAGGCCTGAGTAAAAGCAAACAAAGAAACATTGTTGGATTTATCGTGTTTGTTACTATGTTTTGCAAATACAAATGACCAAATAATTTACTTCCTTAGCAACTTTAAACAGAACCAATTTATGTGAAACAACACAACTGGGTGAGGCAAAAGGGATCACTCTATGAAGGAGCCCCAAAATGGTGTTATTTTCACAGTGATTCCAACCGTAAGTATCAAGCCCTTTGCTTAATGTTAGAAACCAGTGTGGCTGGATTGCTACCCTGTAAATCTCTCTGGTGTCCTCCACTTGCAGCTGTAGTATTTCCTTGTTTGCCCTGACTCTGGTATTCAGCTGACTTTGTAGTAAGCAAAATCAGTTTTCAGAGACTTGAAACTGAAATATTGATTGGTATGAGCAAAGTGTGAATGGAAGTAGCTGTGTGCAAGCACTAGAAGAAACAGCAGAGCAAAGGTTAAAAGAATGGCCTGTGTTAAATAACCAAAACCACAGCTTAAGGCAATAAAATCGAGAACTGAATTGTTTTTCTCAAACCAGAAGTTTTACATTCTTTTGCACAGACAACTTGTCACCAGAAAATCCTACCATCTGACATGCTGGACGTGGCAGGAAGATACAGCACGTCACAAATAACATTTATTTCCTGTTGGTTCAACTGGGAGCAGCCCATAGAATGTGGAAACACAGAAAATGAGCAAAAGAGTTCCATGATGTGCATGGAGGCAGCAGTAGCCAGACTGAAAATTACCAGGATGCCACCACAGTCAGTGCTGGGTCCCACAAGCTTTCACAGGCAGTTTTCCCCTGCCAGTGGAAAATAACACAAGAGATAACAAAAGGGTGTGATGGTTCGTGCCCATATTCCCTTTTGTTACATGCAACATGGATCCTAGCAAAACCAGCACTCCTCGGATGCTGTGAGTATGGGGTTTTGACAGTGTGAACAGAGTGGGATAAATTGAATGAATGTGAATGTAAGGTGGGGAACTGAGTGAAATGAATGCATACCTAAATGCAACTTCTGCAGCTTGACTGCGTGCAGATAGATTTTGAAAAAAATGTGCCTTGTCTGATATATCTGCAGTCGAAACGCAGGATGTGGTTAGACTGGATTCCGTGGAGCTGCCCTGCTTTATGTGAAGTAGAGGCTATTCCTGCTCTAAGTAGTTGGTGCAGCCCAGCTTCCCTGGTGGCTCTGACCACATCAACAGTTCTTCCCTGCGGGGATGGCTAAAGCATCCCGGGGAAGGATGCTGTCAAACCGGCTTCCCCTCTTTTTTCTGGCATGTGACCTGTTCATTTTCTCTTATCGTCACCTCCATTTCTACTTCTTGAGACGCCTCTTTCAGGTCTCAGCTGTGGCTCACCTTGCAAGTTATTCTCTGCCCCACGTCCAACTCTTTTTCTTGCCTTGGATTCCCCAGACTATTTCAAATAGCATTTTGCAGAATATCCTGGCACCACTGTTTTCTTGTTCCCCCCCGCCCCCCACCATTTCTTACACAGCCCTCCACCAGTTCAGTACTGTTTGCTTGCTTAGCTAATGGCTGCGTTTACAACTTGCCTGAGGCTTTTCAGATAATTTTGAGGCTTCTTTGTTCTGTGGAAACTGTTAAGCTATGTGATAAAAGTTCAACTGGTTGGGAGGTGGAGGCTCTCTTCTCATCGGACTTGCCTGCCCCGAACACACCCAATAACTGCAATCAGTTCAGACTGTCTCATGCCCAGCATGGGCACTGGAAGAAGACACAATCTTCACTGTAAATTGTAACTATGACTCTGCTCAGGTCACTTGTTGGAGTGGGTTGGGCTGTGGGGCTGGCTGGGCAGGGACATGCCTCCCAGGCACCTGTCCAGAGAGGAGGAAAAGGAGCACGAGCCAAAATGGGAAAAAGCCAATTTGGATTGTACAAGAAAGGATGAAATTTTTATGATAAATTTAAGGTAGGAACAAGTGTGGGAGAATAAGGGGCTAGTCAGCGACTGGAGTGAGTGCAGATGTGTGAGTATGTGATGGACCAGCTGGTGTAAAGGTGAAGGCCTGGGAGCTGGGAGCAAGTGCATCTCCAGGGACCAGCTCAGGATATGAGGGGACCTGTTTGTCTCTAGGGGCAAAACAACGGGAAGGTCAGTTATGGGACCCGGAATGTCCTGGCTAGCTCTGTGTGACAGTCTGTCCTAGCAACTGGAGGTGTGGCTGTGCCTTGCGGGTCCCTCTGTGTGACCACAGCGTGGGACAGCTGCAGTGTGGGAGTGGAGCCATGTGCCTGGGAAGCTTAATCTTCTATGAGATCTGAGACACTCACCTGTTCTCTTAGGTGTGTTATAAAGAATCCATCCCAATCAAATTGGTCAATCAATAAGACAATTTATTGCTCGTTAATAAGGAACGAGCGAACAGCGCTGGGGACGTAGCGCGCAGTCTGGCTCCGCTTCTGCATCCGTCTCTCCTTCGGTTTCTGCCCTTTTTATGGGCGGTTTCTCGGGGGGTCGCAATCTGTCAGCTGTGCTTGAGGTCTAAGTCCAAATAAGCAGCCGTTTCCCCATACAAAAGAAGTCAATCATTTTCTAAGACAATTGCATAGTGATAAAAAGACACAATAGAAACTTACAGTAATAGTCAGCAACTTACAGTAAAAGGTTAAAAATACATAATGAAATCATTGATAGGAGTAACTAACTTGTCTTTACAAACAAACTAGAATTATTTGTCTCTACAAACAAACCATGGAGGGGGCTGATACATGAAACCAGACACTGAAGAGCAAAAGACACAAACCAAACAAAAAACTTTAAAGGGAGGGTTATACATTACATTTTTACGGGAAACCTGTATCTCTTGGGTGTTTTGTGGTTTAATTTCTCTGACATAATGACACGAATCACCAAAATACATATTACAGGTGGAGGACAGCCCAGCAGCTGGAATTACAGGAGAGGAAGGGAGGAGAGAAGGGGAAAGACGCACCTGGAATGGCAAATTCTCCCAGCAGTGCCAAGAAGGAAAGCTGTAGTGTCCTCTGGGCTCTGTCTTCCTCTTGTGTGTCCCAGGATGCTCCCTGCCCCTCCACTGCCACCCTCCTCTCTCTTTCCCACAGCACAGCAATTTTTTTATTTTAGCTCCCTTTTTCCACCTGGCTGAGTGGTTCCCTGTCCCTGTATTTGCCCTATAGTCCCTGGTTTCTTCTTCCTTTTCTGTCTCTGGCTCCCAGGCAGTATTTTGGAGTTCTCCCCTCTCTGTCCTGGAGCTTGTCGGTGTTTCTCCTATCTCTGTGTCTCTCTGTCCAGCGGCTTGTCCCTGTTCAAGGTTTTCCTGCTTGGCTCTGTAGCATGGAGTGAGTCTATTTCTTTCTCTATGTCTCTTTGCTCCGCTCTCTGTCCCTCATTTTGAAATCCTTGTTCTCGGTCCTGTACTGGGATGTGTTCTTTCTCTGTCTCTCCCTTTTCCAGCTCCTGCTCCCTAATTACTTATCCCTAATTACTTCTTTCTTCATCTCTCAGTCTGGTGCTGGATCACAATCTTTAATTCCTCCTTTCCTTCCCTGAGGTCCATCTTTCTTTCTCCTGCCCACCTCAGGCTCCCTGTCCCTGTTTTAGTTCCTCATTCCCTGGCTGGTGCTGTTCTTCCTGTGCAGGTAGTGCTGTGTCAGGTCTTTATCCCTATCCTTTTATTCCTTACTCTCCCTCTGTTAGCCCATTGCTATCATAGTATTTTGCCATCTCTTATGTTCGGCTCCATATCCCTGTTTTTTCCTTCTCCTCTCTCTGTGCCCTGTTGCCCCTGGCTGTTTTTAATACTTCCATCTCTCTCTGTCTGGCTTCAGCTTCAGCTCCAGCTTCAGCTCCCTGTTTTTTCATTCCTTCCTCTCTGTCTTGTAGCCCATCAGTATTTTTAATTTCTCTGACTCTCTTTGTCCTGCTCCCTGTGACTCAGTTTCTTCCTTCTCAGCCCTGTGGATGGTGTGATTCTGTTTCCTCCTCTGCCACTCCTTTTCTATTTCCCTGTCCCTTGCTTTGAATCCCACGTACCCCCCTGCATCTTATTGCTTCCCACCCCTGTGTTTTAATTCCTCCCTTCCTGCTGCATAGTCTCTTGCTTTTTCCTTTTTTCATCTCTCTCCATCCATCTTCCTGTGCCCACTTTTTATTCCTTCCTCTCTCCTCTGTACCCTGCTGCTATTTTTTGGCCTTTTCCATCTGTTTGTCCAGCTGCCTGACCCTATTGGTTCATTCTGCCCTCTTTTTCATTGTCAGAGACAGAAATATTATAGTTTATGACTTAAACATTTTCATGAAAGACTGTTGCCTATTATAGAAAAGCTGTATTAAAAAAGGTACAGAGAAGACCACTACACCCTGAATGGGCTCTGAGAGGCCCTAATAAAGTCACAGCTCAGGGCTGGGGACATCCACAAAGCACAAGCCTAACACCTTCAGGGTGGAGACCACAGCCCCAGGGCTATCAGCTGCCCAGCTCAAACAGGCCCTTGCACCAAAGGGTGGGGGAAAAAAGGCTTTGGGAGTGTGTTGGAAAGGTCTCTGGTCAGAGGCGCAGAGACTGCCCATCCTCTGATGTGCAAAGGAGCCCAGCTGAGGGGCCTTCACCCAGGGAAAAGCTTATCCACAGCAGAGAGGGTGACACGGCCCATCAAAGGCCCCCACAAAGAGGTCCCCAGACCCTTCACCCGAGCACTGCAGCATGATGCAACAGACCTTCAGTGTTGCAAGTGACAGTGTCAAACTGGCCCCTGCAAGGGAGGCACGGGGGCGTTCCCACCTGGCCCAAATGTATATTCACGGGATTCTGGACTCTTCGGTGTGGCACGGCATGGCGGCGGCAGCGAGGGACCCTCACCACCAAGACCAGATGGAAGGGAGCAATGAGACATTGCTGGGACCCTTGGATGGGTGATATGCTTCCACCTAACCCCCGTCACTCTCCCCTGTCCCCCCATCCGCCATGCACACTTCTTTCTCTGTTTCTTTCTTTCCTTCTTTTCTCTTTCTTTCTCTGTGCCTCTTTTACTATTAAATAAAACATATCAAATTTTTGGCACCAACATCTAACCTCGTTTGGTTTTAATCTTGTTTTTGGGTCTATTTTGAACCTTCAAAGTTCTTTCTAGTTTATACACAGAGACTTAGTTTTCTTTGATCTTCTGGGTTTAAACCGGATCGTAACACTCCTGCACCCACCACTATCCCCTCTCTGTTCCCCGTGCCTCTGTGGCCAGCTTTCTGTGACCGGTCACTAATTCCTCTCTGTCAATCCCGACTTTTCTCTCCCCTCACTCTGAGAGGCGGGTCTGGGATATGGATGGGCTCTGGGTCCCTGCTGCCAGACCTCGGTACTGCTGCTGCCCCCATCCCCCAGGGGGCTCATTTAGGGATCCCTCACCCCCTTAATTATTAGACTGGGGGGGCACCCTAAAACCTCCCCTATTTCACCTCTAAAATCCCCCCGACAGGATTCAGAACATGCGGGCGACCGATGGGAAACCGCAATGGGCTGGTCAGTTTGGGGGTGCCCCGGCATTTCGGGCGGTGGTTTCCATGATTTTGGAGGCCCCCTCATAATTTTTGGCGAGTTTTAAATAATTTTGGGGGTGTCGCAGTCATTTGCGGGGAGGATTCCCGTAATTTTGGGAAGTTCCCCTGTCATTTTGGGGGGATTCCCCATAATTTTGGGGGAGTCCCTCATAATTTTGGGGGGGTTCCTAATAGTTCGGTGGGGCTTCTGTTATTTTCGGGGGCTTCCCGTAATTTCGGGGCTGATGCGCGTCATTTCGAAGGGGTTCCTCGGCTTGAGGCTTTTCCTGACGACTCCATCCAGGTGCACAGAGTCCACTCCAGGCGCTTTGGAGTAACGAGAGGAGGGAGAGCGCCGGCGTCGGGACGGCTGTGCTTTACGGCAGTGTCGTGCCGTGAGGTGGTACAGCGCTTTACGGCAGTGTGGTAGTCCAGATGGTTACATGCCAAAAATACCAGAAAATTCTTAAGGAGCGTGTGTGTGTAAAATACTAAATCCTGTTGAGTTTCTCATTTATATATATATATATATATATATATAAATGAGAAACTCAACAGGATTTAGTATTTTACACACACACGCTCCTTATGAATTTTCTGGTATTTTTGGCATGTAACCATCTGGACTACCACACTGCCGTAAAGCGCTGTACCACCTCACGGCACGACACTGCCGTAAAGCACAGCC
>VZSE01015526.1:1082804-1109071 GCA_013398275.1 Promerops cafer
CCCTGCACGCCCGGCCGGGAACACCCCGCAGTTCCAGCTGCTGCCGCGGAGTTTCTGGTACATCTCGCTCACCTGCCTGGGATTTTATTTTCTGCTCATCCCTGCTGCTCCTGAGAGTCCTGCTAGAAGCGCCGGGCCGGCTGCCCCGGGGTTTTCGCGGAGCGGCGTTTCTCCTCCATCTTCCCTCCTGCCTCAGCGCGCCAGCAGCACCGCGTGTTTCCCGAGCCCGCGCCGGAGCGCCCCCTGCAGCCACGTGGGGAGCACCGCACCTGCCCTGCACATCGGGAGCTGCCAGCGCCCCTGCCGGCTGTGCCCGGAACTGCACCAAAGGGAAAGTGCCGCAGGGGGTTTTACATTCTCCATTCTAAGGGAGGTTTTGCTGCCTTTCCCTAGCAGACACTGCCTTGTAAACCAAGACAGATGTTTTTGAGACAAGTGCTGAAATAATATAGATGAAACAAAATCAGCCTTTTATGGGTGCAGAATCTGGGGCACTTTAGAGAGAAAATAGAGCCTTTCTGAGAGAAAGTAGGGGACTGAGTATTTTGGAGAAGAAATTTGAGGTAATCTGTAATGGACAGAATGAGCATTTTTCAGGGAAAATTGAGGTAATTTATGGAAGGGTTTGGGGTTAGAATCTCACTTAATTTACAGGGGACAAGTATGGGACATTTTTTAGGGAAAAACTGAGGTAATGTGTGGGGGAGAGAATGCAAAAAACCTACATAATCTGCAGAGGGGAATAAAATGAATATTTTAGGAATGAAATTGAGTCAATCTTTTGGGAAAGAATGAAAATATTGACGTAAACTGAGGTAATCCATAGAGGAAAGTTAGGGAAAAATTTGGGGTAAAACTGAGATAATCTCTAGGATAGAGAATAGATATTTTGAGGTAAAAATGACATAATTAGTAGTTTACAGGAAGGAAGGACACTTCCTGCCCTGAAGGACACCAGTTGCCACTAATATCCATTGGGACACTGAGCCGTTGACCACAAACCTCCGGATTTGACCATCCAACCACCTTCTTATCCAATCTAACAGTCCACTCATCAAATCCATCTCTCTCAAATTTATAGAGAAGGGTGTGGGGGACCATGTCTTTATAGAAGCCTTTTACAGCTGTTGCAATAATAAATTATTGCAAATGTTCATGCTTCTATTTTTGTTCTTTTCGTGCCACTGCTTTGTTTCAAAAAGCTCTTTGAAGCTCCCTGAAATCTGTTTGATACAGGTGATGGTCACAATCTCCTTTAACATAATCAATTTGGGGCACCTGCCTCCCAGATAATTTATATGTTTGATCCAAACACTCCCTGTGTGCACTCATATTTTTGTTCCAGCGGGTGCACTGCTTCAGGTCATATGCCAAGGCTGGACACAAGCACACAAAAAGGACCTCACTGTCATAGTTAGGAGTGCAAATCATTTAGGTAAGCATAGGTCAGCCAGAGAAGACCTTGTGCTGAGAGAGTTAAACTAAAAAATGCAAGTCACATTCTTATGGTTGGTGGTAGTAGGAAAAGGAAAGGGAAACTTTCAACTCTGGGTCATGTTTTTCTCAACCCTTCTGAGCAGAGTTACTGGGGGGAAACAATGCAAAACTTCAAGTGAAGTAATGTTGAAACACTCTGAGTGTGGCTATAACCTCAGTTCTAACTGCAGTCTTTTAGAAGATTATGGAACAAACTCTCCTGGAAATTAATTTACCATCCTGTTTAACATCTTATTAAATGAGGAGCACACCCTTATCAAGCTGTGTGAAGCTGGGAGGAGCAGTTGCTACGGAGAACTAGGCTTGCCACTCAACAGGGATCTTGACGGGATGGGTAAATGGGCTGACAGTAACCCTGTGAGGTTTGAATGAGTAAGTCCTGCACCTGTAAGGGAGTAATCCCTTGCAGACATCCAGGCTGGGGCTGACTGTCTAGGCAGCAGATCTGCAGGAAAAAACAGGGGGTTCCTAGTGAACAACCAGTTGGCCATGAGCCAGTGGTGTGGCCTTGTGGTGAAAAAGCCCATTGGCTTCTTGGGATGTTTTAGTAAGATGTAGCTAGCAGACCCAGGGAAGTGATCCTCTCTGTTGGCACAGGTGAGACCACGTTTGGAGTTCTGTGCCCAGTTTTGGGCTCCCCAGGGTATGAAGGGTAACAATGTACTGGCACAAGAGTAATGGGAGACCACCAAGCTGTTGGAAGCTCTGGCATGTGACATGTGAGGAAAGGCTGAAAGGGCTCCATGTGACCAGCCTGGAACAGACAAGGTGAAGGTGAGACCTTGCTGTGTGTTCTACTATGAAAAGCATGGAGGAAGAAAATGGTTACACAGAAGAAGGATCCAGACTCTCAAGACGCACAAGGAAAGGACAAGAGAAAACAGACACAAACAAAATATCTTCCAATTAGATACGGGGTAAAAACTCTTCCCACTGAGGATGGAGATCCAGCAGCCATTTTCACCAGTGGCTCATTCTCCCAGGTAGTCTTTATAAGCATTACCTAAAATGTACCAGTTGTTAGCATAAGCCTGAATTCACAAGAGTTAATAGTACAGTGAAGACAGCACAGTGAGTCTCTTGAGCCCCTCAGTCTTTCCATCAATCCTCCTTGCTGTGAGGTAGTGGGATGCAGCAGGAGTTGCTTGCAGCTCTTTGGGAAAAATTACTGTGATTTAGAGCCTATGGAGAAAGCTAATAATAGAGGAAAATGATAAGAGTTTAAAGAGAAGGATAAATGAAGGTAATGAAAATGAGGCAAAACTCCAACACAAAGTAAATGTTTAGATTATTAAAAAAAACCCACAAAATTTCCAGTCATAAAGGATGGAAGCAGAATGAAGAAATAAACTGTCAGGAGCAATAGGGAAGGCTGGGTTGTTCTCTGCTTAAAATCAGACTCACCACATATCATGCTGTCAGTGCAAAGCACTTGGATCTTCCTATTCTCCTTTCCCACCCTCAGGGCCAAATGTCTCCCACAGCTGTGGTACTAGGCTGGAGCTTTTCTCCTCTTGTGATGCTGCTGGGCCCAGGAGCCCCAAGAGTACAAACAAGACTAAAGAGAGCTGGTAGGCAGAAGGCCAGTGGGTGTCAATGCCTCCGAAAGGCAAAGGCTAAAAGACTGGTCAGAAATCAAAGGACCAAATAGGTGATGATGACATAGTAAAAAACATATTATGTCCTGGCTGCCCAGCTGCTTCTGGGGCCCTGGGAGAAGGGCATGGGATAGGAACAACCCATTTGAGAGACACGGAATATGCTGAGTTGGAAGGGATTTATTAGGATCATGCATTCTAACTCCTAGCCCTGCCCAGGTCACCCCAACAATCCCACCCTGTGCATCCCTGAGAGCATTGACCAAACACTCCTGGAGCTCTGGCAGCCTTGAGGCTGTGCCCATTCACACTCTGGGTGAAGAGCCTCTTCCTGATATCCAGTCTGACCCTCCCCTGACACAGCTCCAGCCGTTCCTTTGAGTCTTGTCCCAGGAGTGAAGAGATCAATACCCACGCACCTGCTGCTCCTCAAGAGGATATTGAAGACCATGATGAGGTCTCCCCTCAGTCTCCTCCAGGCTGAACAATCTGCTGGTGAGTTTGTAACCACTAGATGGAACTCAAACACTTTTCATTAATTCACTGGTCATCTGCAGGGAGTTCATCCTGATTTTAGCTAAGGCTGTGGGTCTGGTAGCTGAGTGTCAACACCTGTGCTCAGTAGCAAAGGCCTTTTATGGAAATATAGCAAGAGCTCCTAAAATATGGGTGAATAATTCATTCATTCTAGTGAGTAGGGATACTGAATATGTTGTGTCCTAATCACAGTAATGTTATTGGTTCCTACTGAGTGGCACAAAAGCCTCTGATAACGTGATGGAGAGCACTGGGATACATCATTCGTTGGACAGACCACCAGCACATGATTTTGGATAAGTCATTTAACATGGCTGTGGCTTGGTTCCCCCTTTGCTGATGTGAGTTTTGAAACTGTCTGCCTTAAAGTGTGCTTGAGCATCCAGTATGTTATTCTTGAAGCTTTTTAATACTCCCTGGTGGGGTGCATCTTGCCAGTATAAAGTGGCAGACAAAAATGCAGTCATCCACAACACAAATCCTCCTCCTGCTGTCCTCCAGTTTCTGAGCCTCCAGACTAGTTTTCTTACAGCCCATTAAATAAAACAAACTTAAGGACAGCTACCGTTCATTTCTTAAAGGCTTAGAATATTTAATTATAATTAAAGAATAACCAGTGTTATAAAGCCTAGAGGCCCTAGGCAAGATCAGCTCTGTGTTGTGCTGTGTCTAGTACAAACAGAGTAAAAGGAATTCCTTCCCTTAAGTGGGTTACAGTCTTCACAGGAAAAAATGTACCTAGGACAAAGAAAGCAAGCAGTGCCCTACTAAAAGCAAAAAAGCCATCACTTGACATGAGGGAATTCAGAGGTAAAAGAGTAGCTCAGCAGCTGGTGTAAAGCTGGCATAGCACCATTGATGCTGTGAGTTTACAGCAATTTGTACCAGCTGAGCATATGCCTCAGGTACGGAGGTGTCTTTCTTAATGTCAGATTCAAAGTCTAGCCTAGAGTTGCACCAGATCTTCCAATTCCTGATCACAAGGCTTTGTTTTCATGCACTTGCTTTCCCACTGGCCAGCCCCTGGAAGGGTGGCTTGCTTGTCTCAGATTGTGCTGCTCAAGGACTCAGCTGAAACATCACTGCACACAGCTTGTAGGAACCCAGCTGGGATTTTAGATGGGCACAGAGTAAAGTGGAGAAAGACTAGTCCAGATCTGAAACAGAAGAGACTGAAAAATTGCAATTAATTGTTTTAAAGGAGTACCAGCTGGAAGGAAAGTAGAATTCTTGCTATTACCAAACAAATTTTAAAAATAGTTGATATTCTAAATGATGCTTAATGATTAAGTATTGTCTTTTCTCACCAAACACAGTTATCTTTAGCTGTTATCAGATAAATAGGTTGTGTGTTAATTGAATATATTGTTCCAAATGCATTAGCCACCTTCAAAATCAATAGAGATTATTTTTTCTTACCTGCATTGAGGTGATACTGTGATTATATTAATAGTAGTAATATACTTCAAAGCAATGCAGAGATATTTGATTTCTTAAGACACATGGGAGGCCCCAAAATATTTCTCAATAGTTATTTTACCATTCAAATAAAATTTAAAAACTGGTAATAATGGTGACTATTCTGAGAAAAAGACTCTTCTTTATCAATTTGTATGTATAAACACTAAGAAACTAGTGAAAGTCATCAGAATATTGAAAGTGGAGCAGGAAAACCTGCTCTGGTAGTAGGAGATTAATGGCCTTTCTGACATACAGTCCTTTAGAGAAAGAAAAGACAGATTTCTTACAAATACATTTTGCTGCTTGTCCAAATCATGAAAGGAAAGTGGTAGGGAAGTTAGTTCCTAATCTAATTTATCAATTAATCGCTAGATTATATGAAATACATTAATTGATAGCAGAACAATCCAAATCTGTAACTTAAAGCTTTGTTAAGTGTTTAGGCTTTTAATCTTCCCTATTCAGCTTGGATGTGTAGCAGCAGCAGTTTACAGAACCTAACCTGAAGCCATTGAAGTTTCCTTTGGAGGGGTTTAACTGGGAGAGTAAAGCTCCAGAGAAATCATTACCAGGTGGGGTCACACAAAAAAGGTACAGAAAAAGAAAGAGGATGAGCATCGTCCTTATGGCAAGCTCCTCCTGATTCACAGACCCAAGCTAAGAACATTGCACTTTTGGCATTTCTTCCTCTCTGTGTGGTGTTACTCAAGCAAGATACAAACCTTTTCTCAATAGAAGAAAGTCAAATGAGGTATTTGGATTGAGATTAGGTAGATGAGGAGTTTTTTAATTGGAGTCTTGCCTTGCATGTGAATTCTGAATTTCCTGGCTTTGGTCAGTGAACTTCCTCTGTTTCGCAAATGCTAACGACTGAACAAATCCATCCTCCTGTTGTTGGAAAGAAGCAGTTTGCCTCAGAGACTTTGCAATATTCCTGGAAATAAGGACATAAATGAAATGAAGAAGCAACTGACTTGTAAAAAGGGAGTAGCAGAGTTGTAGCACTCTTGGCATATAAGAGACTGTTTGTAATGATGAAGTTTATTAATATGATATAAAGTTGCAAAACTTTAAAACAGTAACTAACACTTAGCAACTCATTGCTGATCCTCCTAAGAGTAAATAATAAATTCCCATTCTGCTGTTCACTTTCATAAAACTATTTGTGCTGACCGTGCAGAAATAGTGTCTTCCAGATTGATATTACTGACATGCATTCACAATTTGTGCTTTATTATAAAATCCCTGTGGTCTTGGCTGGAAAGAGTTTTCCTAGACTTTGGGATTGATTGTCTTCTGTGATACGCTGGCATTTGTTTATTGGAGGGCACAAATTACTGATATGCAACACTCAGAAATGATAAAGGTTCTACATTTAGTTTAATCCTGTTCCATCTATTCTGGAATAATTCTACCTCCAGGAAAGGGCAAATATGAAATATGAAGTACGGTTGACTAACAAAGGTAAAACTGGAAGCTTCAGTCTGAATTGGATATCATAAAAAATAAAAGGTGGCCCAAGTTTTGCTATGCTGTGGTGACTGATGGAAAACATGAGTGATAATTGTTTGCAAGCCTTTCCTGGAAACATCTTGACTGTTCCAAGATGCAGAAACTCAATTTGAGGATGATGTAGAAGTAATAAGCATTTTACCTGAAAAATGTTGCCAGCATTCTCTTCTTGGAAAGCTGAAGTGATAGGGAACATGCTGCCAGCATTTAACTCTGGACTAGGCAGTGATGTTTTTCAGGCATGTAGGCAATCACGAAGCCAGTGTAATGTAGGCCAGGTTAAACCTGCAGCACAAAATTGGAATCAGCTTTTGAAGTTGTTATTTTTCCAACAATTTTCCTTTAGATTTTATCATCGCTTGGAAAGGTTTTTATGTACGTTTACATATCTAAATATCTCAAGAGCTTGTAGATTTTTTGGCACTTTCCTGCAACTGTGAACATCCCATGACTAAGCAGAAAGATGTCCTTGCCTGCTGTTTGTCATGTGTAGTGCAGGGTGGTTCAGCAGCAGTCAGTCCAGCACCTCTTAGAACTCCAAGAGCCAGCCACCGTGGCTGGCAATTTAAACAGTGTCACGGAACGTCCCAGCTACGGGAACACCGCTACCTGCCCCGTTCAGCTGCTGACTGGAGGGGTCCTTGGCAGCACCTTTTCCCTGGTACCAACCAGCGTGCACCTGAGCAAAGTCTGAGCATGGTTTGGGAGTTGGAGTGGGACATGAAACCTCAAAGGAGGTTTGGATGCCACCAGGCTGGCTTGGAGGGAAGACCTTGACAACGATGTTGTTGGCTGTCCCATGCCAGCAGTGTCTTGGGAACACTATGTTTACCTGATTTTACCAATATTACTTGGGAGTAAGAGATACAGTTTGCATGCACATGTGACATCCCACCCTCAAGGGGAAGGGAACACCCAAGATTCGTAGATGCTTGTGGTCAAAAGGAACAATAAAAGTCAGAGGTTCTGCAAAAATTCACATTAGTAAATTACACCCTTGGCATGGAAATTGGTAGGTTAGTCCCTGACGTACTATATAAGCACACATCAGTGGGGCTCGGATAAAGGGGTAAGATGAAAAGGAAAAAAGGACGAAAGATAGAAAAAGAGAACACCAGTCCTTGTTCTGGCATTGATCCAGCCCATGGGATGTCCAGAGTTCGGGGGCATGCTGCCTGGGATTGGTGGGGGTACCTTTTTATAGATTAGTTTTCCCTACCCTGAAGACAGGATTCTTTTTTTCTGTGCAAATTAGTTCTTAGGCACAGTCCCTTCTTTCAGACCTTTCTTGAAATGGGTAGGAGGGCTAAGTGGATCTTGGGTGGTGTTGATTCCCCCCTACACTCCATGCCCACTTCTCAGCCTCGTCCCTGTGCTTGCTCTGTGCTGTGTTGTGCTTATCTCCAGGAACTAGAATGAGGTTGCTTGTCCCAGAGAAGCTGCCTACCTCCACATAGCCCCCTTTTCCAGCCACACTTTGTCCTTTCCCACAGCATGTTATTGTTTGCTATTTCCAACAATCCTTGGTTGGCTCCACAGCCATCTGGCTATCAGTGTTTGAGATACACACATTAGCCCCTTAACTTCTGGGATTCTGCAGCGCTGGATGATTAATGTTGCTGGGAAAGGGAAGATTTAATGCCAGTTAAATTACTCCAGTAACAAGGTTGCAGCACCTCCATTACCTGCAGTGCCCTGGGCATCTATAAATGTCCCATCATGACAGGCACTGTCCAGATGCAGGTTGTTTCTGCCTGTCAGTGGGCAGGAAGGCTTTGCATCCAGCAGTCTCCCTTGTGACTTGTGCCACACGCCAAGGTAGCATATTTTTTAGCATCTCATCCATGGACAAACGTAGACTTTTGCAGTAGTGAATGTGTGTGTGATATGATCGACTGGAGTTCTTCATGAACATTTGCATGAATGAAGGAAACCTTTCTCCTGTCCCATAAACTGTGTCACTCCTGGGCTCCCAGTGACACTTGCCAGCTTTGTCTGCTCACAGAGTGCACCAGGCTTTCTCCAGAGTTTAGACTTTTCCCTACACTGTAGACAGGCCAGCAAATTGGCCCCGAGACATGTCTCTTGGCTTTCAGCCCTTTCCAGCTTAGGAGAAACCAACAGATGTTCTGCTCCGAGTTTATTACAGGTTTCCAGGCAAGGGAAGTTAGCAAAGTCTCTTTAGCATCTGCCTTTTCCAGCTGAGGAGGAGTCACATGCAGTGGAGCTCCTCAGCCCTGCCTATCTGATCTTATTTGGGCACAGATCCCTCCAAGTTCACTGCCTAAACTGTCCCGCTCTGTGGCAGCTCCAGCTGGCCCTGCCTTTTCTCTCAAGGGCAAAATGAACTGTCTGTGCTCAAGAAGTGTTGCTTCAGAGAATTTGCAATTGGTTTAGATGAGGAGTCAGAAAATAAAAAATAAAAAAAAAAACCAAACCCAACCCTCTAAGGTCTTCACAAAATCACAGAATGGGTCAGGCTGGAAGGCACCACAGCGGTGTCATCTGGTCCCACCTCCCTGCTCCAGCAGGGCCATCCCAGAGCACACAGCACAGGATTGTGTCCAGAGGGGTCTGAAATATCTCCAGAGAAGGAGACTCCACACCGTCTCTGGACAATCTGTTCAGTGCTTGGTCACTGCCCAGGACAGAAGTTCTGCCTCCTGTCCAGGTGGAACCTCCTGGGCATCAGTCCCTGCCCATTCCTCTGGTGCCATTGCTGGGCCCCGGGGAGCAGAGCCTGGGCCCTGCTCTGAGCTCTCCCTGCAGACAGGGACACCCAGGGCTGAGGGCCCCTCTCAGCTGGGGCTCCTCTCGAGGCTGGACAGCCCCAGCTTCCTCAGCCTTTCCTTGTCAGGGAGATGCTCCAGGCCCTTCTCACCTCTGCAGCCTCTGCTGGCCCCTCTCCAGGAGCTCCATATCCCTCCTGTCCTGATGATCCCAGACCTGGACACAGCACTCTGGATGTGCCTCACGGGGCTGAGCAGAGGGGCAGGATCACTCCCTGACCTGCTGGCACTGCTCTTCCTGATGCACCCCAGGATTCCATTGGCCCTCTTGTCCCCCAGGGCACTGCTGGCTCATGGTTCTGTCAATCAGTTGCCATGGTTATTTACTTTTCTTCAAGCCTCAGGTTCTAAAGCCCAGTAATTGCATGAGAAACTTGGTTCTTGCTTTAATGAAAATTATAATAACAGCTGCAGATAAAGGCGTGAAAATACTGATTCTAGCAGGCAAAACAAGAAAGGCTAAAAAACCCCAGCAGAGGCAGATGCATGGATGTGCAGCGAGGAAGGATGACAGCTGGCTGGGCCATGTCCCCACACCAGCTCTTCTGATGAGGAGCAACCTCAGCATCAATTCATGTGACAAAGGCCCATGCCAGACCCTGTCATACAAGGAGCAAAAGAAACACCATCCCTTCTGCCAGGCCTTGCACCTAAGGTCAGGCAACCCAGTCACACAAAGAGGAATGTCTCTTCTTCCTCCTCTTCTCCCTTGGCTGTGTCACCTCGTCTGGCTCCAGCGCAGGCAGAGTGGAGAGTTACGAGCACTAAGAGCAGGCAGCTGGAGGCAGAGAAGGGTAGCTTAATCACAGGTCTCTCCTTTGGCAAAGCAACATCACAAATAAAATTTTGCTGGTGATGTTTTAGAGCTTGTTGGTTTTAAGTGTCTACATGGGGAGGAAACCTTTCATCAGTGATCAACCGTTATCATGTTTGGTCGACTTGTAACACTGCTAAACCCATCAGGACAGTGCTTAGAAAAAGTATGTTCTGTAATGTGAGAAAATGCCTTTGCAGTTCTTACTTATTTCTAGTAAATTCAACATTAGCAATGACATCTATAAAAAAATTTTATGCCTCTTTCTTTCACCAGCAGAATATTGCTGGGAATCAAGATGATACTATTAGAGTATTTAATAGTGGAGTGGTGAGGATAGGAGACTCTTACCTGGGATGTGAAAGGGTTAACCCACGCGGGAGGGGCTCTGAACCAAGGATATCAGTTTTCTGACTTTGGTGCTAATGAGCCTCAAACTGTTGGAGCCTGGTGCAGGAGTTATCAAGGGAAATCTATAGGTCCTGTGAAATATGTTGAGGTGAACAAGATAATCACAACAAAGGTAGGGTTTGATGAAGTTATTGGAGCTCACTTTAGCTGATACAAATTCTTCAGTGCTGAGCTACTGGCCTTATTATAATAGATGCTATTATAATAGCTGATCCTGTAACTGTTTGCACCAGCAAGAGCCAGACAGCACCATGTCCCCCACTGCCTTGGAGCTGTGATGGATGTGCCACAACAACATGAAGCAGAGGCAAATACACTGCAAGCACAAATGGGACAGCCTGGAATATGTGTTCGCATGACATTGGCTAATTGCCTAAACTCCTGCTGCAGTCGGTGGTGACAGAGAGATAATTTGCCTGTTCCTCTGACCCGTTGGAGACACCCGCAACAGAATGAGGTGAACTTCAGTCACTAAAGAGAGATCTTTCCCTTTCAATGCCACAGAATGACAGGGGAACTACTGATTTGGACCCCCAGCTCTATTGATTGCAATTAATGCTTTTTTCTTGGTGTCCATCAGTAAAGGTGAGAGCAGAATTGAACCCTGTTTGAGGAAGGAGAGGGTATCTGAATGTAGTATTGTTTTTTTCTACCTGGATTTCTCCTTGGCCATATTAAGTGTGGAACACTACTGCATGAATCCACAGAGTTAGGAAACTTAAGAAGTATCCAGGTATCAGAACAAAAAGTAAGAGTATTAACATGGAAATTAATCGTTCAGATTGTGTGAGTGGAAAATTATATAAATTGAACTCTGGAAAGACAAGATTAACTGGATAAATTTGACGTTACAACAGTGATCTCTGTATTGAGTCAGTGACTGCTCCATATACTATGCCACAGGCAATGCTGTATGGGCTACTTTTGAAATACTAACTGAAAGGCTTTGTGGCAAATGGAAAAAGAATCCAACAAATGGTAATTAACCAAATTATATCATAGTCAAAACAAAGAAAAGATGAAACTCTTCCATTTAAAATTAAATCAAAGGCCTTGTAATATGACACAGATAAATACTTAACAATTATGGGATGCAACATCAGTGCCCGTAGGCAAATACAGAACAATATATTTCTAATGGGAAACACTTGAGAGACTATTTATTTAAATTGCATGAAGATTTATACTGTACTAATCTCATTATGAACCATACATAGGAAACATGGGTTGCAGCACATTGTACAATAAAACTGGACCTTAAAAGATGATCACATTCATAAGGATCTTCTCCTAAATAAGGGTAGCACCACACTTTATATATTGCAACACTTGGCTACAGAAAGTAATGCTGTTAGAAAACATTAATGCTGTTAGACTTGTTTAACAAGCAATTTGTCTTCCAGGATTCCTTTTGCAGTTGAAAATCACCATTCCTTCCTGGGTGCCCTCTCATTAACACCTGTCAGATCCATACAAACGTTCACCTTTCAAATCATGTGACCTGGTTTTATTATGGCTTATGTACATTCTGAATTTGTGTCTCTGAGGGTGGTAAATTGAGTTTAAAAATAAACCTTTCCTCCTGTTTTATGATAATATCTACTTCCCATGCTGTATTTTTCATCTGTCCATGCTCAGCTGCTTTACCACTTGTCTCGGTTTGGGAGGAAGTGAGTTTTTTGGGAAGTTTTAGTTAAACCAATCAGTGGTCAGATTCGAATATTGACACCTGGTGTGACCACTGAAGAAGTGAGTCCCCTCTGAAGACACACGGGGTTAAAAGCAGAGATTTCCCAGAGTTCGCTCTCTTTCGCCCGAGGTAGCCCAGGGAGCTGCACCGTCTCTGCCCCGCCCGGCCACATGGCTGGGTGGGGGAGGGGAGCCATGGAGGCCCAGGCTGAGGTAGGCCGGAGCCCCGGAGAGAGAGAGAAGGTGGAAGGGAATGGAACCGGGCCAGCCCCTGCAGGACCGAGGGGTGGAGAAAACACCGAGGTATCTTTTGTTCCCCCCCCCAACCCCAGAAGAGAGAGCGAGCGAGCCTGTGCCGGCAGAGGAGGCGGCGGGGGGGGTGATGCCCAGCATGTGGGAGTGCCACCGTGAGATCTCAGTGCCCTGAGGGCAGCGGAGCTCGGACTTTTAACCCTTTCCTGGGTGAAGGAAACTTTGTGAAACATTAGTCCTCCTGGCTGGTGGTTGGAGAGAGAAGAGAGACAGTCTGGGACCTGAGATGTTAAGAAGATGTGGAAAAGCTGAAGTGGGAGGAGATGATGGAGTGGCTTTTTTAGCTGGACTTTTCTTGTATAGCCATAGACTGAACCAAGCTACCTGTAATACATGAGACTGCATTTGGGTGGATGCTATAGCCTGAGCCAAGAGACTGACCTGCTGTAATGATATTATATAAAGGAGTGAACAGAGGAAGATGAAGAGGGCGTGGTGGTGCCTTCCATCTTCAGGGAGAAGAGCTCTGTTCTTGAGACCCTCGGCCCCAGGGGATGAGAAAATGGGGGGGACTGTTGTCCCAAAAATGAGACATGATTGTTTTTTTAGCACTTGGCAAAGCATCCTTGAAGAAACCTATGAGCAGTTTCGGTCCATGGACAGTGGTGAGAGCACTGTACATGGAAGGAAGATGTCACAATGGCAGATTTTCTCTGGGTGGTGCCATGTGTGACAAGGAAACATGGGGAGTTTCAACCCTGTTTCATGGGGAGGACTGTGGTACAAGAGAGACTCCTCTCTCCCCTGATGGACTGAGAATTGATTATCAGAGTGTTGGTAACTTGATCAGGACTCCAAGATTTTTGTCTCACTGTGCTTTGGTGAAAGTGGGTGGGAGGAGGAGGAATGGTTTAAAAGGTTTTCATTCTGTTTCCTGTGTGTTCCTGATTTTTGTTTGTAGTTTAATAAAGTTTTTGTCCCTCTCTTTTTCTAAGTTTGAGCCTGCTCTGCTCTGTTCCTGGTCGCATCTCACAGCAGTTAGTTAAAGAAAATACATTTTCATGGGGGCACTGGCATTGGGCCAGCACCAAACCATGACACCACTACTCTAATTTTGTTTGGTGAGAAAGCTATAACTGAGAAGGAACTCAGGTGCAAATTCCCCTATGAAGGCACTACACCCCAGGTTTTTGTGTTCTCTTGTCTCTGGAGGTAGAGATGGCACTGTTGTATCACTGCTGATACCACTGTGACAGTTGTAGGTCTGGCACTCTGGGGTTGGCCAACTCCTTCAGGCACACTGGGCAGATTTATGATCAGCAGAGGGCAAAGTGGCAGCTTTGATTTGAAATCCTGAGCCTATTTAAAAGGACCAAGGAGCTGTTTCTGTCTCTTTTATCAGCTGCCCGTTGCCATTTGAAGGACAATTGCCCAGCTGGGCACTTCACCCATGGTGGCTCACTGCTTCCAAGTAATAGTGGTATTTTTAAAGAATTGTCAGACACGTGGATCTGTCTGTCTTCATCACGCCACATCAGCACACTTTTGTGATTCTGCAATTGATTCCGATTGGGAAAAGAGGTGAAAAATCTCATCAAAAACAGTTTCTGATTTTTATTTGGAGTGAAGCCTTTCTTTCTTGTGTAGCACACATACATATCCAGAAAAATACATTTTCTTAAGCAAACTGAAGGAAGTCTTGTCACTCATCAAACAGTCATGGCACTGACCTCTAGCGTTTTAAGTGATTTGAGTTCTCTTACACAAACTAGGAAGCAATTTTTCAATCAGCTTCTCTTTATTCTTTGTAAAATAATGTGGCATTTGGCATCAAGCAAGACATTTTAAATAGTGACAGCTGGTGGCAAGTGTTTTCAGGGAAAAAGCCTGAACTTGTGATTTTCCTCACTTTCCCTCATTACTGATTTGGTATCTTTAAACCATAACACTTTCTAATTTTTTTTCCCCCCATCCTTTCCTCTATCTTGTGTTGGTTGGACTTGCTGGCTGGTGATCAGCTAGAAGGATTTGGGGCTTAATAAACAATATAGAGGCCAGACTGTTCAATTGGAATCTCTGGGACAGAAGTATTGTAGAGAATAGACCAGGGGAAAAAAAAACCCCTACAACTATGCTATTTCGGTTGCAAAGATATTTTGAGGTTTTCCAACTTGTAAGAAGGTTTGAGAAAGGACTCTGTGTCTTGGGAGATTCATCTGTGGGAAGGTGTACCAAGGAGGGACATCTAGAACATGCTCTCTTCACCTCTGCTTTCTCTGCAGGTTTTGATGGCAGACACATCTACCTGTGAAGCACAAGGATTCAGCCTTATGCATGTTTTTACCCACTCTGCTAGTGAGAGATTTGGAATCACAAAGTAAGAGAGTCCAATTCCTTATTTTGGTTACAAAGAGGTGGTAGAGTTTTTATCAAATATAATAAATGAAATAGAGCATCCATCTCCCAAAAGGAACACACATCATCTGAGAAAATAAGCTGAGCATGGGAAATCTTTTACTGATGAACTTAATTGTCAATATTGGATGATCAACCTGGGGGTGGGGGGAATTGTGTGGGGGTTTTTGTTGTGTTTGGTTTGGTTTTTTTTGTTATTATTAATTATCATTATTATTGAATGCATCATGTCATCAGCATCAGAAAGTGGCTTAAGCAGCAGTACCCCCAAAGTCTAACCTTGGCATCAAGAGGCAGTAGATTTACTTGCACAAATATTGTCACCTGAAGACACACGTTTACTGTCCAGAGAGGAGCCAAAGGTAAAGTACAGCCTTGGTACAAAGTTCCTCTGATGTTGAAATTCGTTCCCTTTCACAGACTGTGACATGCCAGTTTTGGCCATTGAAGAGTATGATGCAAGATGCCACAGTTTGCTGTGGCTTCCTCTTCATCTGGGCAGATAGCCAAGATCTCTCTTGTAGATGAAGTAAAAAAAGGAAAAATGAGTTTTTATGTGGTTTTAATTTTGGGAAGCATGTTTTTAATAGCAAAATGGTGGGCATAGTAGATGTGTTTATTCCTGTTAGCTTATTGTTCTTTAAATAAATGAGCACTTGATTATGGACAGGAGGGTAGATAAGAGAAAAAGAAGCTTGTTTTTGAGAAGTTTTAGAGATGCTACTGGACTTTTTTTGCCAAAGGGTAGCTTTGGAAACTTATGTTCCCAAAGTTCTTAGGGATGGGATGGGATGGAATGGAATGGAATGGAATGGAGCGGAATAGAATAGAATAGAATAGAATAGAATAGAATAGAATATTTCAGTTGGAAGGGACCTGGATTGCCTGGAATCTGCATATGACCAAGAAGGAGATGAACCCACTGGCCATGTAAGCTGGACCCGCAGAGGACCAACACATCTGGAAGTGTTTGACCTTTGCATCTTTCACCCAGTTGAGCTCTCTTTACAAAAGCAAGCAGCCCAAACAGGCATTGTATAGAGCTTCATCAGAAGGTGTAAATCACTGTCTCTCTTTACTGGGTGCACTGAAAAGCAGCATTTATCTCCCATAAGTGTGCGAGGCAGATGATGGAGCTCAGAGCAGTCCTGCAGATAGAAGATGGTGCTGTTGACAGTGGCCAGAGGGTGGTAGCACTGCACAGCTCCTACTACTCTATCCTCCTCAAACTAAAAAATAGCTGCATTTCTTCATTTCTTGTGAGGAAAAGAAGAAAGAAGTGGTGAGGAAAGGTGGAGATTTTTTAATTAAGAGGAACTTTTACAAAAACATGTCATTTTCCTAGGCCATAAAAACATTATGCTAGCTCAGATCTGTGCTGGTGGCAATTTTCTGAGCTTCTACTTTTTCAGAGAATGCTCCTTTTGATATGACAGCCACAGGCTGTCAGGCTTATAGTTTCTCTGCTGTGGCACATAACTACCATAAACAATGACCCTACCATGATAGTGGTCATATGCAGCTTCCAGGCAGTTGCAAGTCCTTTCCAACTGAGATATTCTATTCCATTCTATTCCATTCTATTCCATTCTATTCTCTTCTGTCTCTAAGGACTTTGGGAATGTAACAATATTTGGTGTCGTGGAAGTCTTCTGGTATACATGTCTCTCCATTTTTGTAGTTGTAGGTTACCTTAATTTTTCTGAAAGTTGGAAAACTGAGAAAATTAATTGTTGAAGGGCACAAATCACACTAATGCTAACAACAGAACTATTGTGTGCACATGTACTTGTGCATATAGTGGTGTGTCTGACTGTTAGTATTACTTAGCTTGTAGTTTAAAGCATAGAGGGTCCAAAGCTCACAGCTTCTAAATGTCATTTTATGACATTATATATTTTAGAGCTATAAAAAATAAACTTGGGCTGCTGACATCAGTCGTCCCTTCTTTTTCTCTCCTATGCCACTGAGAACTGTGTGCCCCTGTCTGTTTACTCCCATTTCCAGTTGCATTTACTGTAATAGTTTAAACCAGAATAATGTGTTGGCCTTGCTGTGAGACCATAGGCAGGTGGCTTCACTGCTGTAAGCCTCAGTTCTCCCATAGGTGAAACAAAGTTAATGATGCTTTGTGGAGGGCTCTGAGATCTCCAGCTGCTGTGGAAGAGACAACAGCGTGATTATAATTGCCCAGGCACTGTAAGACCCCAGGTTTTGTGGCATTTTTTTTTTGTCTGTCTCCTGACACTTTCTGTGCTGCCATGCACACTTCTCACTGTGTTTTTTTCTCCCTCCCCACTGCTGCTCTTTTCTCTCTTGCTGCTTCCTCTCCTCTGTCCCTTAGGCCTCTCCCAAGAAAATCTACTTCGTCTATTGACCCATTTTCCTCCTATTGTTGGGTTCTGATTTGTCACTGCCTTTCCCTTCATAACCATTTGTATCAACAGTTCCTCACCACCATCCCCTTTCCTGCTCCCCTCCTCCAAAATTCTCCTTCAGCCCTGACACTTTCTCTAGAAACAGCCTGAGGCTATTTCTAACCTTCCTTCTCTCATCAAAGCACTTGAAAAATCAGCTCACTCTCTTCTCTTGGCAGGGAGGCTGCAGTGGTTCGTGGGCCAGGCTGGGAACCAGCAGCTCCTCGTTGGTGATGGTGGCAGTGCCACTGAGTCACCACCCAACCTTCGGCAGGGCACTCTCTCTCTCTCCTCTCCTAGCTTTAAAATAGGAGCTGTAGTTGTGTGCTTACCTTGCATGCATGTTGTAAAAACTTAACTACCACTTGTAAGATGGTATCTAGGAGTGAAATATGTCTTTATTTCTTGCTGTGGTAGTTGTAACCGCTGCAATCTGCACTTAGTTCAGGCCCTGGCATATGGAAGTATTTTCCACAGGCAGCTAAAGCCTTCCTTTCTCCTGGTTACAAAGGTCCCTGTGCCATAATCCTCCGACACAGAGGAGTCTCCCTGGCTGCGAGGATAACAGGCAAGGAGTCTGAATTTCCCTCCAGTCAAGGTTCAGCCTGCCCAGCCCATCCAGCCACTATCTGATCATTCTCTCCCTCTCTCTGCCCCCCTGAAATTGCTGGCAGGCCTCTTCTGAACAAAAATCCTGGTCCTCATCACAACTGCCTTTTCCAGCCTCACCAGTTGCTGTGCTCTTCCCTTTCTCTGCAGCTGACCGGACTTGAGTTCAAGCTGCCCTCCCTGCTCCTCCTTCCTGGGTGCCCTCTCAGCCTGCCTTGATGGGTACAACCCAAGACGGAGCCTTTGCCTTCCTGGGCAGCGGGTGCAGGGACAGCTCTGGTGGGAAGGGGCAGTGAACCACACGCTGGGCAGGCAGCAGTGGTTATCCCACCAGTGTCTAAGTAACAACCCAGGTCAGGCCTTGGCACACAGGTCCACCCACCTCAGCGCCTCCCAAGCTAATATTGGGGTCAGCTCAAATTTCCGGTCTTAATTACGCCACTCCCTACACGCACCAAAGAAAACCATCAGCAACCTGGGCTGATTACTACCTCTTTCCTGGGAAAGGGCAATCTGTTTGCTGTGATGGGGGTGGCAGAATGTGCAGTGCCTGCAGTGCCTTCAGAAGCTGCAGTCAACCCTTCTGGGTGCAGGTGCGCCTTTGGGAATGGGAGACAACAACAGAAATAAAGGCCACTTCAGATCAGGATAGTCCAAACCCAATAGGAAAAGAAAAGTTGTTATATTTTGTATTCTTCACCAAAATATTTTTCTTTGGAGTGTATTTGTCTGCATCTGAGCTCAAGGTATAAAAGGATGTGAGGGTGGAGTAAGACCCGTAAGTGGAAACTGCTGCTCAGCCAGGGAGAGGCTACTAACTCTCCATAATGCATGCACTCTAAACTACATCCATAAATGTCAGGCATGATTTAATAGGCTATAAAATCCTACATCATGATGCCACTGAAACTATTGAAAATAAAGGCAGATAAATCACCGTTCTGTGCAACAAGCTGTACTTGCGTTGCTATTTTTTTCATCTACCAGGGTTTCATTGTACCATTTGCTGAGCATACACAACTCTCAGCCTTGAGTTCCCATTTCCTTCTCTATTTCCAAGCTTGAATTTTCACATCAGCCCACTGGCTTTGCAGCTGTGTGGTCACACTGCTGCAAACTCTGGCCCCGGAGTCTGCAGAACTGCTCAGAAAGGTGTTGAGCTTCCACAGGCTCTGTTTTTCCCCTTAATACCAGGGGACACAATACCACTATGAGCAGATTGACTGCTGTTGCTCATATAATATATTCCTCACTTTAGGTTATGAGCATTAAATCTACTAGACAATTTTTATCTGGCAGGAAAACAATTTGTGTCACTCTTCTACTGCCAGCAAGATAGAGAGTTACAATGACATAGATGACAGAGTGCACACCACAACTTGGAACCGGCGCGACAGCTGTAATCCTGTAACCCTGTGGAGAAAATTATGCTGAAAAAGGAGGGAGGGAGTGGTGAGACTGGGAAAATATTACTAATAGAGACGATTGGGTTTTTAGAAAAGTTTGCTTCACCTCTGCAGCTGAGGTGACTGAACTGGAGAAGTAAAAATCAACCATAGTACCTGCAAAATGTAAATCAATTTGGACTTACCTGACACAAAATTTGAACTCTGTCCCTTCAGTTTCTATTTTTTCTTTATTTTTGTTGAGAATTTTTTTACCGTAACAGAATATAGCTTGATGATTTTTCTACTTTTACCTTAAGTTACATCATATAACTTAATGCTTCTTAATTTTCCTGGTCCACATCATTTAATTACATATGAAATAAAAAGGCAGGTGGAAAGGCAAAAAATAATAGAAAAAATAACAGAAGAAAGAAGAAGGAATGAAAGAGAAGCAAGAAATTTTTCAGCATTCAGAATTTGTGGGGGAAGTTTGAAAACATGTACTTTACAAGACAAAATCTGGAGGCAGATAACAAAATACACACACATACAATTTAAGGAATTTTCCAAAGTAATTTTTCCCCTCAAAATGTTGTGATTTTGAGGTGAGACACAAGTGACTCATTATTTTGAATTCAAGAGGTTGTAAATACTGACATACACTTCACTGTTCTGGACTGTGAAAAAACCAAACACAAAAGTAATAGCTTATGCTGAAATTGGGAGCTGGGCATCTAGTACTTTGCAGAATTGTCCTCCAAAAATCCTACTTTTGGTAACCTTTTCTGCTTTCCCTTACTTACTAGTGGTTTGCAGAAATGATGAGCCCATGTCCACAGGAGTTTCTCTGTGGCATCAAGGACCTTGGTCCCTGCTCTGGCTGACCCTGGCCAGCACAGTCCTGCCCCTGCCACTGCACGTCTTCGGGTGATGCCAGGAAGTTCCTCACATATCTGCAGAGATTTAAATTCCATTTAAACAACCAGCCCTCCTAAAGTAGGTTGAGTGGAGAGATTTTGCCTGGTGCAGCCCAGCCTCTTATCCCAGCTCCTCTACAGCTCCCTGCTGCTTCCTTCCCCTCCCTGTTCAACCCAGGCTCAGGGGCTGCTCTCCCTCCTCCCAAAAGCCTCTGATACAGCCTGCCCAGCCTTGTCCATCTCCAGCCAAAGGCAGAGGTACCCTGCTTTTGCTCCTTGGTCCTTGCATGCCTGGTGGCCTTTTCACACATTTTGCTGAGGCAAGATTCTGTAGTGGCAGGGCAAGGAGCAGCACGTGGCCAAGCCTCTTGACTCTTTGGAGGTGAGGAAGAGACACTGCCAGCATGAGCTGAAGATTCCAGTTTAAGGTATCCCTGTCAGTCTCCTTCTAAGGGAGACCATAGTCAGGGGAACTGAGCTGGCTTTAAACACAGGGACACACATGCACAAACATACACATTATGTGTTCCTGTGCCTTTTTACAGTACTGAAGGCAGATGCTGGCACAGGCAAAGGAGGGTGTGCCGTGACCTGCAGAGCACAGCAGTGTGGGATGGGGTACTTTTACATCTTTTACACTCTTAGCCCTGGAAGTTTTGCTTTGTGGCACCACAGTGCAACCAAAACACTAGGAAAGGCAGAAAAGGACTTGGCTGTAACCACCTCGTGGCGCCACGGGACTGTTCCACACTGGCATGAGAGGGGCCCGTGGTCCCAAGCAGTTTGGACTAACCTGATAGTCAGGTTTAGCTTTTGCCAGGTTGGTGTCACTGGAGTCAATGCTCTCAGGAGCTCTGTCAGCGCCACTCACTGCCTCATTTTTATGTGCTACAACTTGAGCCTATGTACCAGGAGTAGCATTGTCAGCACGTGTCTAAGCAATGACTTGCGCAATGGAGTCCACTTCTCAAACGTGATTATAAACTTGTCTCTCAGAAAATGCTGCACTGCTTTGAAAAACAGTACAATTCTCAATTTCCCTTTCCCTTTCTTGAGCACAACAGTCACACCTGGAGCAATAGAAAACTTTTTCTCCTATTTACAGAAGCAATACACTAGATGGTTCAAAATAATACAGTATGTGACAATGTGTGAGGATGACGTGGCTTAGACCATCAAGAATGATGTTCAGCATTATTTTCTTTTACATATATTTGCTGCTGGATGAATAGGTGTCATACCAGGATTTTTGCATTTCTAGTTTGGCTGTTGTGGGTTTCTGAAATGGGAAAGCTATGTGAGTGCCTAAGAAAACTATTCAAGTATCTTTATATCAAAATGCCTGCAGCTTTGGGGAATGCACAAATATTGCTATTTTGACTTAAAACCAAATCAAATCAAAACAAAACAAACTTTTTATCAAACTCATCATACTGGTGCAAATCCTATTCATAGAGCCAGACTATGGAATCTCAAGTAAGACTAGAATCTTAGATGAACTGATTTGCAAAAATGCAACTAAAATGGATATTTCCGGATATTAGTGAGCATTTCTCACTCACTGAGACTGGATTTCATTACTATTCCTAAAAAGTCAAGGATTTGGGACTTCTACCACAAGAAACCTGTCTGAATCTTGGAAAAAGGACTTGCCTGATAACATGAAGTGAAAGCTAGTCTTACTGCTAGTGATGAGAAGCAGCATGACATGCACACTAGGGCCACAAAACACAATTTGATTTCAGAAACCGATTTGGTAAGAGGGAAAGGAATCACAGTGCTTAATGTGCAATGGGAATCACTTCCACAGCACCTCTGTGTACCAGCCCTCATGGATTTCTCTTTAGCCCTCAAGACTAAAAAATCAGTTGCATTCTAACATGAATGTGTCCTTGCATGTTCTGTGAATTTACTGTCTCCTACTGTGCTTTGTTGCTTAAGAGCTTGATTCTGTCCCTCAGTTTTGAAGAGTCATCTCTTTTGAGGCCCAGTAATGTCAGCAGACCCATCAAGTCACATTTGAATCTGCTCAAACACTGGAAGACAAAAATAAAACTAGTAGTACAAGTGAGGCAAACAAGTGAGCACTAAATGAGTCAGTTAAGTTGTGCTGGGGAAAGATAAAGGGAAGGAAAAGATAATAGAGGACAAGCAGTATAATGAGTTAATGATAACTGGGCACTGGAAAGTAATGTCTGGTTTGAAAATAAAAAGAAGAAAGGAAAAACACTACTATGAACAAAGTCTCCTTAGTAAAAGTCAATGATTATTGCAAACATCTGAGGTGTTGCTGTACACTGCTGAAATCAGAAAAACAGTACACAAAAGAAGGAATGAAAACCTTGGCTTTCAGCTGGATGTAGGTGGCCAAGTGTCTAACTCCTTTGGGAAAAAGGCTTCAACATCCTTCTGAGACATATGAAAAAACCCCTAACCTAGCTGCTGAGCAAGTGCAAGTAGGAAGACACTGGAATCCTATGGCTGTGAAAGAGGCCCAGGTGGCAGAGAATCAGTGGAAGCCGCTGGGCAGATGCACTGCTATGGATAGAAAATTATCAGTCCCAATGAAAGGGTGGTTTGTCTTCTTTACTTCAGGGTTTGCTCTTTTTTCAGGGACAAACTTTAGGGCAGAAAATACAATATCAATACAATCTAGAGCCAGATTTTTCAGACTGTGATGAGAAAAACATCCTTCAGTCTGTTGGTTTTCTCATGTTGCTGCTGTCCCCCAACACACCACCCACCTTCCCTTTCTGGGAGAGCCCTAAGCTCCTAAGGCAGGAGCTTGGCCTCACTTCATGGGGCCATGGCACCTTTTGCCTGTATTAGTGTTGCTGACATCTATCTGAACAAAAAGTTAGGGGAATTCTGGCTGGAGTGTTGATGACAGGTGGCTCTGCCAGATCATAAATCCTCCTTTCAACTAATGGGTCCTCCCTGGAGATAAGCTAAGCAGTAGCCTCTAGGTGAGAGGGAAAAAAACTCACTGGGAGCCTGTTCAAAGTTAAATACGAGCTAATGGACTTCCTTCCCGCTCTGGGCAATCTCCACGTGGCACAGATCTAAAGAGGAGCTGACAGCTGGAGCAGCTTCCTCCTTACTTTTCCAGAACAACTGTCCTGCAACCATGGACCACCCTGCACACCAGGAGATTTGGTAGCATTTTTCTTCTCCTGCCCAGATAGCAGGCAGGACCTTAAATTCTGAGTTCTCAACAGACAGAGCTAATGAGAGGAACTGCAAGAAATCAGAGCAGACAAAAAAGGGCAGAACCAAGCAGAAAAACTAACACATGACACAGGATTTGGCCCTCCTTGTTCAAAGGGTTCAAAGGTGTTCTCCAGTCACAGCGTGTAGCACCTAGCAAGCATGGTGGAGGCATACCTGCTTCTGCTGGCAAGGGCATACTACAGGGTGGGGTGGGGTGTGTTTTGTCCAGCCACATTTCCTTCACGGCTTTCTAACAGCAGCTTCAGTGGGATTGACTTGTGGCTGAAGAGGTGCTGCAATCATGCCTGTGGCCTTCTCTACACATTTACCATTTATTTCCTTACCTTTTCTAGTTTCCATCCATTGCACTCACATTTAGTGGAGTATTGGAAAAAACAAACAGAATGAGCTGGAAGAGAATAGCTCTAAACCAGGTTGTGGTGTTGGACAGATACTTGCAACCATCCATACCGGTTGAGAGGTTTGAGGGGATGAATCAAGGCCTGTATTTGTAAGGCCCATTAATCAAAGTGTGAGGAAACGCAGCTATCGATGATCCCAGAAGGAACAGATGTTGAAACTCCAGGCAGAAAAAGGAAACTTGGGACACACATCTTCACCACAATGTCTGTGGAAAAAACCAGATTGCAGTGGCACTGCAAGAGGGAACATTGAGGACACATGGGACCAGATCTGATTCAGAGCCATCATGTCAGGTGACAGATTCTGTACAAGCCTTTGAGGCAGCTTGGAGACAAATGAAACCGTGATGGGACATCATGTGGGTATCCATGGCCAACTGAATGGGTATCAAAGAAGACCAACAAAATAAGTGACATAAAGTGGCCGCAGGGACTGATTAATGAAAGAAGATAAAAAGAAAGAATGGCAATAACTAGGAAAATAAGAGATACCTGTGCGTAAAACACGAACAGCCGTCAGGGAGAAGAACTGTTTAAGGGAGTACACAATGTGGGTGTAAACAGAAGTAATTGGGTGAAACTGGACAAATGAAAATATAGGCCAAATATCTTCCTGACCATGGGACTTTCTGGACTGTGAAACAGACTTGAAAAGAAAGAAGTGCAAGCTCCATTACCTGAGGCATTTAAAAGAGAAATCATACAAGTGCTGTAAATCCTCTGCCATCAGGGGAGCAGAGTGGATGACCTAACAAATCTTTTCCACCTCAAATTTCTATATTTGATGTAAAGAATCTCAAAAACCTCTGACTTGCCATGAGACAGAGAATAATAACCCAGCTCTTGGGGAAAACCAATCGTAATTTCATGTAGGTGAAAAGGCAAAATGTCATGGTAATGAAACAGAGAGGATAAGATGGGAGAGAGAAGCAATGTCCTGTATTTGGCATTCAGTTTTGGACCCCTCACTTTAAAAACTACATTGATGTTCTGTGGCGTGTCCAGAGAAGGGCAACAAGGCTTGTGAACGGTCTAGAAAACACATCTTATGGGGAATGCCTGAGGGAGCTGGGGTTGTTTAGTCTTGAGGAGGCTCTGGGGAGACTGCATCACTCTTACAACTCCCTAACAGGAGGGCAGAGGGAGGAGAGGGCTGGTCTCTTCTGCCATGCCTGCAGTGAGAAAAATTAGAGGAAATGGCCTTAAGCTAAGACACAGGATTTTTAAATTGGATATGAGAAAAATAATTTTCACTGTATGGGGGTGTCAGGCATTGCAAGGGGCTGCCCAGGGAGGTGGTGGAGTCACCATCCCTGGATGTGCTTAAAAGGCATCTGGATCTCTCAACAAGAGATACAGTTTAGTAATTTAGGGGGTACAGTAGTTCTGGGTTCTCAGTTGGACTGGATGATCTCGAAAGACTCTTCCAACCTTGATGATTCCATGACTCTGAAGAGCAACACCTCTACTTCAGCAGTTCAGCTGTGCTGTGGGAAGACAGTAAATATGAATCATTCATTGCTGAGTTGGTCCTGTATTTAAAAAGGGTCATTGATTGCTAGGCTGGGAGGGGATAGTACCTTCCCTCCCTCTCCCTCATTTAGTTTTAAGGCCAAAATGAAGCTTTAAGAGGCTGCAAAGAGTGGGTCCTGGTTTGCAAAATGGACCAAGGGGTGCCTACAGCAGTCTGGCCTCTGGGCCATGCAGGTGAGCCAGATCTGCATTCAATGCCAGCATACCGTGCTTAAGGCAGGCACCACGAAATGTGAGCTAAGCCTTGCTCTGAATAGATTTCCTCTCGTTTGCCATTTTTGGTAGCACCAAATCACTTACAGGAGCCTACCCTACCCCAGTGCACAGCATCCTTCCAGCAGACTCCAGAGGCAGCTCTGCCTTGCGGTCCCAGAGGTTCAAAGCAGTGCTCCGCTTCCAGGCACCTTCAGGCCTTGCAATAAAGTGGGTGCACCTAAAAACCGGCCAGGACACCAAAAACTGCCCATAAAATCACAGAGATTTGGACGAAGAGATGGCCAAGGTGTTTTTCACTTTCCCCCCGCTCTTTTCACTCCCATCACGAGGGCTGGGGCTGTACTGTCCAGGAGCCAGACAGAAACCGGCGCTGAGACCATCGCGGACAGAAATCGCGCAGAAGGCAGGGGTTTGTATCCACCCGCTGCGGGTGATACAAACAGAACTCTGAAACCCTGCGCCGGAGCGCCCGCGCCGGGCTCCGAACGCAGGGCTAGGCCGGGCTCTGGACACGGGCACCGGGCTGGGCGGGCTTGGCCGGCGGGGCCTCCGCGGACGCCCCGCACCCGCGGTGGCCGCG
>VZSE01015526.1:1109711-1218640 GCA_013398275.1 Promerops cafer
AAGCCCCATCCCTCGGTCCGCTCGGCCCCTGTCAGCGCGGGTCGCGCCCGCCGGCGCCTCGAGGCGGTGGGCTTCGCCGTGTTTTGCCCAGGGTTATTTTGGTAGAAATAACTGGTTTTCCCTCTTCTGTTTTTTGCCCGGGCGGGCGAAGGGCGGCCGCGGGGGTCTGTGCCCCCCGTTTGCGGGCGCTCCCCGCGCCGCTCCGGATGCGGGCGGGGACGCGGTACCGCGGGCTGTCAGCGCCCTGCGCTGCCCGGGGACACGGCGGCGGGCCCGGCTCTGCTGGCGTGGCTCTCCACGGCACGGAGCTTTAAGGGGGCCCCGGAGCCCGGCCCGGCCTCCCGCGGGGTTGGCTGCCCGCCGTCCCCGCCAGCAACTTTGTAGAAAGTTTCCTGCCGTCGGGGAGATGCAGTCGCTCCTGCTTCCACCAACAGTAAATTGTGGGACTTTCTTTTATTTATTTTTTTAATTTAATTTTTTTCTCCCTTATTATCCGTGTTACTACTGTTTATTTTAGTGGTTGCAATTCCTGGCATCGCTTGCCGGTGGCAGGTAGGAGAGCCAGGGCTGCCAGCCCGGCCCCAGTCCAGCAGGGGCTGGGGGATGTGTGTCCCCGTGCCTTGGCCTGCTGAAGAAGGGCTTACCCCGGGAAGTTTATCGTTTTAAGTGGAGGCGGCATGAAGCTGAGACAATGGAAACAAAATTGAGTTTCCTTTTTCGTCCAGACCCTTCCTATCTAGCAGCCCACTGCTTTCCTCTCTCCTTCCCTCACTCCCCGGTTTTGCATTTTATTTAGGAGTTGCTTTGTCTTGTTGCAAGCCAGGAATTTCCCTTCTGCTCGTGACTATCTGTGCCCGAGTAAGAGATCTTTAGTGATTGTCTCTCCCTGCCCGGAAGAAAGAGGTGACTTCCAGGCTCTCTCTAAGGGGAAGAGCCTGGAATAAACACTTATTCAGCGTGATGCTCTTTTGTTTGCTTGTCCCATGTGTGTACGGGGGAGTCTTGCATTCTATATGGTGGGAACACAATTTGAAAACTTCTGGGTGTATTTTCTCTTACTGAGTTAAATGCAATCAGGCCTGTGTCCCGTGAAGTCTTGTGGCTTAGAGCCTAGTTTGATTTTTCATAACACAGACAGGCAAATTGTATAACGGGGTATTGTATGAGTATGGTTAAATGCTAATGCAGGCAAAGTGTGTTCTATTAACTCATTGGGTCCCTAAAGATATATAAAATGAGATATAGCTGCTGTTTCTTTTCCGCTAAACCCTGTGGAAAAGTAGGGTGTGTTCTCTGGACTGAAGAACACAAATGAATGTCACAAAAAAGTGGTGTCATATGAGCTGTATTTCCTTGTTTTTGACGTGTGTCATTTTGAAAATAAGAGGCTTACTTCTGCTCTTACGGAAATCAACAGCCATCCTGTTGATTTCAGGAACTGTAAAACTGGTCCTTACCCGGCGTCACTAAGGTATGTTATAGAATTGTACTGTAAGTAATCAGCTTCCTAGCTGGAGAGATACAAACTTCTCCTTCAGTCTCCAAATGAATAAATGCCACTACATTTCAACAGTAACTGGAAAACTGATTTTTTTTAAAAAAAGTGACTAATTCTAAACATCACAATGTGAACTTAATTTTTAATGTACCTTGATTTTTGTCTACATGTAGAAACTGTTGTTATTGGCTTCTCTGTTACTGGCTATTTTATTAGTTTCAAATTTTAAAATTAAAACTTTTCAGACAGAAACGTGAGCTTCAAATGAAAGCGTTTCTTCACCAGTCTATCTGTTCTGGGTAGCTTTCCCTTCAGCATTTCTAACTATCATTGCTTTTTGGACACTTTTTTAAACCAGGTGATAAAGGGGATTGCATTCAGCAGCTGGATTTAAGAGGAGCTGTTTAAATGGTAGTTGATTATGTGAGTGCAGCTGATAGTTTCTTCAGTATTCCAGTCTGGCTCATGGTGTGGAATGTGATACTGAGGCAGGGGAAAAAGCTACACAGAGTACCCCAACTTCGCTGCCTTGTTCTGAAAAGTAGGCAGGTGTTGTGCTACACGGGTGTCACGTAGTTTCACTAGGAGCCTGTGAATGGGAAGCAGTGGTGCTGGTGGATGTGTTTTCTTGGTTTTTTTGTTGGTTTGTTGTTGGTGTTCTTTCTTCCCCTTCCTCCTTCAATTTGGGACAAGGGTGCAGGCAGTAAATGCCACAGCACCTGGGGTGATGAACGTGGAAACCTTCAGCAGAGAGGGTGAAGGCTGGTGCTTTGTTCATGCCCGAGCTGCTCGGTGCAGAGTCTCCCTATCTCATCGTGTTAGAGAAGTGCTGTAATCAGATTTGGGAAAACTTTGAGGAGGTGAAGTTTGGGTCTCTATTTTATTACTGGTAATAAGTATAAGCTTGCAGTAATATCTTGGTTTGTGTTAAGTAGTTATCAGTATGTGTGTGTGATTGTGTATTGATATGTGCTGGTTGACATCTGCTGAGAGATGAAAAATACCTTACTGATAGCCAGACCTTGCCAGCACTTGGGTGTGTGCTTGCCTGGCTCATGGCAAGCAGACCCACTGTGTAGTTGTGGCAGGGAGGTTAAGTGTGTGCGTAGGGTCTAAAGTGCAGAGAGAACTCACCCTGGGGTTTAGAAAGTAAAACCTTAGGGATGAGAGATGAGCGTGAAGGTTGGGCCCTCAGTGTTTGCTACAGCTTAGGGCGTCAGCATGGACTGGGGTTTGGGGTTGTGCTTTGGGGTTGTGGTGAACTCTGGTCTAAGAGGGCTTGAGGGTTTTGACTCCGAGGTCAGCTGGGAAGGGGCATCTGGTGTTGTTGCCATAGTCAGACTCTTTTTGCATAGATGGAATATCTGTGTTGGTAGTAAACATGTTCCTCTGATCCTCAGCCACAGTAGTTAGCTAATTATATTATTGTAAATACTGCTACGATGTTGGCACTCATTACATTATTGGCAAGAGATCCTTAAGGCCTCACCTCTCCTCCCACAGATGGGAGAATTGAGGCACTAGGGGAGTGTAAACATGTTGGCAAAGACATATGGGAGCAAAAGCTCAAAGGGAGACAGGACTAGCAGTTTAGACACAGATGATGATTTTTGTGATTAATTAAGGTCTATGTGGTGGTAACTTCTGTTTAAAACCTCACCTGGAGCTTTCTGATTGTCAGGATCTCCTTATTTTTTTTGCCTGAAATGAGTATACCTTTAGAATATCACTGTGGCATTATACGGAGATTCAAAATACAGCAGGCAAGTGGAAGGCTCCCAAAGGGCACAGTTTAATTTGTTTGCTTTATTTTTTATGAATATGACATTTTCAGTTGCTTAGTCTGGCTTACTATGCGACCATACAGTTGTGCTGGCACAAGTGTGGAGTTGTGTGGGAACTAAAACTGGGGATATGAGGACAGATCAGCTGCTTCAGGTCTTGCAGACCAGGACCTCACTGAGCCCAGGGTCCCTTGTGTGCACCTGGCTGATGCTTGAGCTGAGAGTGCTTTCTGTGGGCAGCACTGAAGGCACAGGGTCTCACTGCGAGTCAGTTTTCACAACTGGTTTCAGTGCAGATTTTATGCAGGTACAAGCTGGTGGATATAGATGCTCTGTCTTGTGTTGAGCTCAATGGGGTGGCCGCAGGAGTCCTTCAGCACAGGATCCTGTAGCTGAAGGACTTGACAGAGTGCTAATTTTGGATTGGAGGATGTACTTCGTAATCTTTTAAAACAAGGCAGAGGAAGGAAAAAGCTGAAGGGCAAGGAATCAGTGTAGTGTTTGAGCTTTCAATCTTAACTGGCTTCCCGTGACTGACTTAATTTTTGGATGGTGGGTTAGGTTATGTCTCCTGATACCTCATTTATGCTGTTTCTGCAAAGAACCTTCTCTCACTGAAGGCTTCCCATGCTGAGGGACTGTTCAGCACCACATAACCAGAATCCTGTTGCCCTCAGCCAAGGCTGAATATCTGTTAGTGCAGAGCATGTTCCTTAATGTTTACCTGTGTACTAGGAGGAGGATCCTTCTTCTGTTAGTGTCAATGACAAGGCTGTCATTAAATTCAGTGGTGTAGGATTGAATGGTAGAAGACCAGTGTTTGGAAGGACATAATATTTAACACCTGATTAATCACTTAACTCCTTGGCACCAAGTAAATTGAATCCCTGTGAAGCAAAATTTTACTAGCACTGCCCCAATTAAACACTGGTCATTAGCATTCACTGTGTCATTACAGGTGAAGTCAGTTTCCTGGGAGGCAACCCATTAAAACAGCATCTTGAATCTGAAATGCCCCAGTGAAACAGAGTATACTTTAATGATAATTTATATGCATATTGCAGCATGCATCCCGAAGTGCCTTTTGGAGGGAGGCAACTAAACGGTGCTCTGCTGATAGAAATGATGATAAGAGGGAGATGAAGTCTTGTACAGTGACACAGAAGCAATCTTTCTGCCTTTTAGAAAAGTTGTCTGAGTCCTTGAGTGCTTGCGTTCTGAATTCTTCTGACAAAAGCTCTCCTAATAACCTGCTTACTGCAGGAAAGGGAGAGAACTAAGGTACTAGTGTTTTTGGCCAGTAATATAGTTTTGACCTATGGTCCAAAAATTGGCTAATTTGTTTTTAGGGTTTTTTTGCCTATGTTTGTTTTGGAGTACTTTGTAGTTCATTGCCTTCAGCTGGGCATCCCCAGAGTACCAACAACTCAAAAGCCAGTGCTTCTGAAAATGATCGCCTTGGCCTTTGCTTTCCCTATTTGTGAAACAAGCATAAAATAATAATAAATGTACCTATGCAGGACTAAGTACTTGTAATGCAGCATGGAAACAAACTGTTTATTACAGAAATGGGGGACAATGATCTGATTTGTACCTGGCTTTCTAGTTCACACAGCGTTTTGGGGGCAGGGGTGTGGTGGTGGTTGTTCGGCTGTTGGCTTTTTTGGTGTGGGCCACCTACCTCTGCTGAGCAGTCAGAGCAAGATCTTGCAGCTTCAGTGTGTCCTCATGTCTGGATCAGCCACACGTGGGCAGGGTGGTGTTTGTGTGCCCGCAGCCTACGTGGAAGGCGGCTTTGGGAGAGGCTGGCACGTGTTGCTGCCACAATCCTGTTCCTGGCCCAGGGCAGGAGCACCTGGGAGGGATGGCAGCCAGATGTGGCTGTCAGAGTTATCCCCACCACCTTCTCCTGACCACCACCCTTCCCAGGGCTCCCTCAGGCTGGATGCAGAGCAGGATGCATACACAGTTGTTCCAGGTGTTACTCATTCCCTGGCAAGGGAGGACTCCCTGGTGAGGACAGTGGATGATGATGAACTGCTAGCATTGCCACAACAATTAATTTTTAAGTTGCAGTATGTCCATGTGCCTCCCAAGGGAAGGAGGCTGCCTGGAATAGCCCATGGGTGGGATGTTCTCTAGGCAATTGTGAAGCAGCCGAACCAAGCCCAGGTATGTGCTCAGCTTCAGCCTGAGCAAAGAGACCAGACAGGCCACCAAAGCTTCTGTGCTTTTAACAGTCGAGTGGCTATTGATTCCTGCTAGTGTGGGTTATTTTTTAGGTCTACAACCCATGCCAAATTTAGATCATACTGGTTCTGATGTTGCTGAGTTGTCTTCAGGCAGTGTTTTGTTGAAGCACAGAGGAGAACTACACTCTTCATCTGCTTCTTTAGTAACATGTGGGACTCAAGCCTAGATTATGGTGACTGCTTTTTTCTTCTTTTTTTTTTTTTTTTTTCCCAAAAATGCCACTGCTGGCAGGAAAATAAATGCAGAAAACTCCAGCCAAAGTTTAACTTGTTTATGGAATGTCCTGGAGCACTGGTAAATAAAGGATTTTGAAAAGGGTTAAGCTTTTCACTGATGGTATCACCTGCTGTAACGCTACAGAGCTCCTAAGTGAACTGTGTATAGCAGTTAAGGAAAGCTATAAATGTTTCTTCATCTAAATGAATTTCCAAAGGTTATTCCTTATTAAGCCACATGCAGTGTCTTTGCTTCCATGTCGTTCTTGTATAGTTTGCAAAGACTGTCTTGGTTAAGACAGTCTGGAGAGAAAAAGGCTATGAAGGAGATTGTCACTGCGGTATGTTGATGTTCTGTGGAATGTATGCACATAGAAATATATAGTATTGTAAATAATTTTAAAGATGTGTATATTGCCAAGAGCAGCACTGGATGTAACTGCAAGAGCTGTGTTAATACAACTCCTCAGAAGTACTTTGGACGTGACAGCTGATTTCACAAATTTAACTATGAACAGCTGCCCAGAGATTGGATGTTTAATTTTAAAGTAAAATTAAATATGATTATGAATAGGAACAATGAATGATTTCTTGGAGTTTGTTTGTGTCTTTGCTTTTGTTGTAGGTTTTGTTTTGGGCTTTTTCTAGTCAGCTCAAGTAGGGTCTGATCAAGAAATTGTAAATTATTTGTTTTAGGAGTTTATTCTGGAGAAAACCAACTGGCAACCACTAAGGACTATCCTTAAAACTGATGAAATGAAGCAGAGAGTGAGATTGTTTATATGGTTTGAATTTCAACTGAATATAGTTGAAGTAATTTTTTTCATTATGTCTTCAGTGGGATCCTCCAAAACATCTATTAACAGAAACTAGGAATGTTTTCTACATGGCCTGGGATTCTGTGGAAATCTATGAACTTGGAGCTCTAGTAGGTAAATAAAACGTCTAGTAACAGTGCCAGAGATAGCAGTACTAAAATTCAGAGATGGATTTATCCAGACAGTAGGGCCACAAGACATTCTGTAGCTGCAAACCACAGTTTCCCATTTATCTTCCTCCTTTTTTTCTTACAAAGGATTTCACATAGAGGTAGTTTCCACCATTGGTAGAGCCCCATGAATCTTGGCTGATGCTCTTGGAGGTCAAATGCAATGATCCCAGCATTTACAGCAATACTGGGGAGCCCTTTCCTGACTTTCTATAAGGTCGATATTGTGATTTCCCCTCTCCATGACACAACTAATCATTTTTTTCTCCTGGTGGATTAGGATTGGAGATAGTTGTGTTTATCATATTCCCTCTTGAATGGCTTACTCTTATCTTCCTACCTGCCTTGTGCTTTAAAACACAGGAAAAACAAAGCATTTTCTGACCTGGCCGAAGTTGAGCTTTGAGCTGGTAGGGCGTGAGGAACTTCAGATTCTGGGCTGAGGCTTTTGGTTCCACTTGTCACTGGAGGCTACTAAAAGAAACATTCCTCAGTAGATGGATCCTCCCTGTCACATCTATGAGAAGCTGCTTGGATGTTTCCAGCAGGCACCACTGTAAAAGACTGCCTGCAACTTAAAGCCTGCAGAGCAAAGAAGGTAGTGCTGATGGGCCATTGTCACCTGTGCCACTGCCCTTCTTCTGTAGTGGCTCTGGTTTCAGCAGTGTCACTCCAGCTCCATGGGAACAGCTCCCTGCAGTTCAGAGCACCACTGCTGGGTTGGGCAGTCTGGTGGAGACATGTGTAAATGTTGGACATCCAACTGGCATGGATGCCCATGCCATGCTGGATGCACACCTGAGTGGCAGACCCACCATCTTCCTGGAGGTGAGGAAATGAAGGGCTGGACTGCTTTCACAGAGGGATGAGGATGCACTCAGTGGTGCCAGGGATTCCAGGAAGGGCACAGAGTTGTGGGAACAGGAGCGTTGATGGGTATAAATTTGCTTCTCGGTTGGCAGACTGAGTGGTTGTGTCACTGTCTTCTGGCTTGAGCAAACGTGCTCTCTGGAAGAGGACTGAGGGAACATAGTGGGAGCAGCTTCCAGGAGAAGGTCATGGAATGTGAAATGTTTCATGGCTTGTGACTTTATATACGTATCACCCATTGCCCAGTAAACACTGGGCTCAAATACACTGGAGATCGTGTCCTAGCAAACTACCTCACAGCAGCTGAGTCATCAGAGCCATCCATGACTGACCATGTGCTGGCTTCTATTACCTCCCAATGGGGACAAATTACAACCTCAAAGTAAGAAGAGAGTGAATTAATACTGTATGCAGAGCCAATTAGCACAGCCAAGTGAGCCATGTTGACAGGCAGTGGCTGCAGGCTTGGAGAAGTGGGCAGAAAGTGCAGGGGTAGGGGTTTTTTTTCTTGGTAGTTTTGAGTGGGGCACTTTCAAAACTTCTCTGCTTAACAGAAACAGTGAGGTCTCTTTGTTTGCTGATTGACCTCCCAGAACTGGTCTGGCACCTGGGATCATATTTTAGGAAATAGTTTGGTTAGTGAATGAAAGAGAAAGCTGAGCTCAGTTTTCGGTTTCGGGTGAAATAGGCAAATAAAACCATAGTGGGAAAGCAACAGGGAATAAAATAGAAATCATCTGTATATTGCAGTTTGAATCTGTGCTGTTGATCAGTTTGGATTACAGTGTGCCTTTCTTACTACTGAAAAAGATACAGGGATATGCAGTGGAGTTGCCTGGGGAAGCTTCTATAGGAAGACAGGCTGCAGTGCCTAGGACTTCTTGGCTTGACTGCTGAGGGAAATATGATAGAAAACTGTAAAATTGCACAGCAGTGTGGTAAGGAGAGCAACTCCTGATAGTTCAAAGCTAGAGCAGGCAATGACATTACTAGCCAGGAAAATTAAAACAAGTACTTCTTCCATCTGTGGAGTTACGGCGCTCACTGCTGCAGGGTGGTGTGGAGGCTAAAAGTGCAAATGGATTTTAAAAAAGAGGCTAAAAAGATATTAAGACTAACAGCCTGTGTGGGGGGAACATCCCTCTATTTACCCTGGGGAAAGTTAGTTTTTTCTGTGTGCTAAGCCTTTCCCAAAACAGAGACTTCTTTTGGGGATAAGATCACAGGCTTGCTCTGATGTGTAGGCATTCAGAAGCTTCCATATAAAATTGTACCCTGGAAGGACGGTCTTAAATGCTCTTCTCCTTTGGATTCTTTTCAAAGTCTCAGCCCCAGCAGTCTTGATTTCAAGAAGACAAGTTAATTGTTACTGAGAAGAGAGCTAAGGAAGAGTTGGTGTATGTGACTCAGAAGTCAAGGTTGCTTGGACTAGCAAGAGATTGGCTTTGCTTCTGTATTTACCCAGATTCAAATGACAGCAGGGAAAACTTTCGGGGAATAAACGAAACTGGAATTACAGGTCAGGATTTGAAAAAGAAGTTTTCTGGTTTTGGGGAGGAGACAACTGATTACTTCTAAGAGCCAAATGTAGGTTACCCATGCTTTTCCAAAGGTCTCCCAATTCCCATTATCGCCCATGTGAAATGTGTTCCTGAAGCATTAACTCCTTTTCACATGTGTGACAAATGGAGCTTGTAGCAATGGCCATCAGAGTTGCTCCTTTCACTGCCTGGCCAAATGTTGCAAACGTTCACTCAGCTGTGTCACTTGCTAAGGAATGCTGTCATTTGTACAGATCTTGCATCATGCTTTGACTGTGATTTTTTTTTTTTAAGTGGCAAACAGAAGAATGGTTATAAAAAATCAATTCTGGTAGTATTTTGCATGTGTAGTTTTTAAGTATTTTCCTAAAGAGAGAGTGATTCACAGTGTTAGATGGCCAATAAAATGGCTTTTAACCTCAATTTAGTTTTCCTTTCTTCTAATCTATACAATGTCCACAAATATCTATTTAAGTAATTGGACAGTGTCATAAAGATTTAGGTAGGTTTTATTTTGGTAAATAACAAATTATTTGCTGGATGATTGATTTTTTTTGGTAATAATTTTACATGTTGTTATGATCAGCTTTGCAGTGAAATGTAATGGAAAGTACAGTGTCCAGCATCAAAACCTGAGCATTAAAAGTAGTTCTTAAGAAGAAAGGCTTAAAATTGTACATGAAATGGAATTATCTGGTAGGTTTGGAGGTAATATTACGTAATAAATAACAAGTTTTTTCTTAAGCACATGAATTTCCATTTTTTTAATCGTACTGATTGTTTTCTGCCATGTTGATTTAGATTAGTAGATTTTGTAGCCTCACCTTGAATTTTTGTTGACTGGAAGAAGGAAACAAGCTTTCTGTTTCTGCAGCCCTAGAGCATTTACCAACTTTGGGTGACCTGGTCATTGTAATGAACTAATTGACTGCACTGAAAGAAGAAAATCTTCTCTCCATATCTGTTACCAGATGCTGGCTTGGCTTTTTGACAGGCTTAGGCTCTAGAGGTAGAATAGTGGGTCTCACTCATTTGAATGTGCTTTGGCACTAAATATTGTGCTTGGGATTTAGCTTTAAAATTATTTTCTGCTATTGTAGTTATACCTGGATATCAATACACTCTATTTTCATGTTTCTTAGTTTGTGTTAAATGAGAAAAAAACCCCAAACCCCTTAAAATTTCAATTTTTAAAAGAAGTGGCCCAGAAGAATTGTACATGTTGAGACATAATGCCTTGAATGCAGTGCTAGTCAGAATCTCTTTCTCTCCTCTGCATGTTACCCTCTATACTGTGTTTTCATTTAATGCTTTAGTGGTGAGATCCAGCTTCTTCAGCCACAGAGTGCTACAGCAATGGAAGATCAGCTGATGTGAGAGGGATTCCTCCAGTTTGGCATCAAGGTCTGGCTTTGCAAGCAAGAAGGGGAGCCATCGTAGCTGCAGAACAGGCTGTTGGTTCCAAATAACCCAAACCCCTTATGGCAGTAGTGTTGTTAGAAAGAAAAGGCTAAAAAGAAACAGGTTTTAGCTTGTGTCCTGTAGTAGAGGTGTATGTGCTTTCTAAGATACTCAAAAGTCTCTGTTAGCTCTATGTTTTAGTGTGTGTATTGTCACTACCAGTGAGGGAGGGAACCAGGATTGCTCTGCTTCACAGATGGGGAGCAATGTGGTTTCATGGAGTCTCTTGGTGCCCGTGGGCTGCTGCACAATAACCCTGTGCTTCAGCAAAGTGGTGTCCTCAGACCCTTTGCCTGCAGCCTGCCTGGGTCCCCCCTCGCTGCTGGCTTGGCAGGTGATGCTGTGCTAATCCCATCACTCGTGCTGGCTCTTCCTGCTTGCGGTGAGAACTTCATGGCCCTTCTGCATGTCCCTAGGAGGTGAAGGCTGATGTCACCATCACTTCAACAAGTCAAGTTATAAGGTGAACCTAAATAGTGATGAAAGAGAGATCTGTTTTCCTTCAGTCTAGACTGGGGTTTCATAATTCCCTGTCTGTTTCCCATCACTGGTCCACAGAGCACCCTGTTGTATGAAAAATACTTGTTCAGCTCTGTAGGCCTCAGCCTCCTTTTTGTTGAAGAAGAGGAAAAAGCCTTTCCCCAAGTAACAACTGAGATTCTGTCATTTTCTTAGTCTCAATTAAAAGATGAGCATAGGTAGACCCAGGTTGTTGGTGGATGGTTGGCACCGCAGTGAGGAAGGTGTGAAAGCCTTGGATTGCAGACATGGAGGTAGCCCCTTCCAAGATTTGCCTACAAAGGACATTGAATGCTGGCCTGGAGTGGGGTTTAGAGCATATTTAAATTTAAACATTACAGTGAGCCTATGCATATTTAAATTTCCATCTTCTAAAGAGGAAAAAAACAGCAAACCCCAAAATAAATTAAGGGGTTTAATTAGTAGACTTGGCTAGAATGATAGCTTTTGGGGATGGAGAAAGTACTATTTTTGGGTTGCTTTCTATGTAACACTTGAGAAGCAGAGCCGCTTTTGACTGACTGGTCCTCAAAATACTTTTTATCAAACTACTTGCTCAAAAAAACTACCAGTGGTGTAGTTGGTATCTATGCTTCTGGAAATAAATACATATACTTAAAAAGTAGATGTTTTTTGTTCAGACTTTGTCCCTGTGGATTTTCTGAGAAAACTTACCATAGTTTTCAAAGTTCCAACACACTGCTCACCTGCACGTTTTTGTAGCCACATATTGTTGGTGATAGTGGGCAGTCCTGCACTTCAAGGTTGGAGCGTCTGTCTTGATTTCCAGCTGAGTTCCCAGGCTATACTGCTCCGGACACACAGAAATTTAAAGGTATTCTTTGGCACTGCTGCAAGGTGAAATGTGTAGATAGGGAGCTGTTTGAACCAAAGATCTGATATCTGTATTCCTGTACACCTGCTCTTAGCTGTGGGATTGGAGGTAGTTGTAGGAAGGAAAACAACCAAAGAATTAGGGTGGGCTTGAAAGTGAAGAGGAAATTAGGAAGTGAGGATGAAGTTTGCTATGATGAGCAGCAAGGCCCGTTGCAGACTCCTGTGGAAATCATAAAAATTTGCTTTAGTCATGAGAGGCAGAGGCAGGGAGAAGCTGAATTGGAAAGGGTTATTTCTCATTGTATGGAAGGATCAGATGGAAGCACCTGGCAGTTTTGAAGAGTGGGAAGTCTGTTTTCATACAACATGCAGTGAGGTTCCCAAACTTGCTGCCAGCAGGTGTAATGTAGGGCCAAGCAGGCAATTGTTTTCAGAAGACAGTTCATAATACATGGATCTATCCAGGACCATTCATTGCCAAGGGAACAGCTGTGGTCCTTGGCTCAGAAAGCCCCTAACCTGTGGATTTCTGTGGGTGTGTATGCAGGATAGTTTATTCCTTGTGCTCTTACCCTGAGCATTTCCTGCTGGGTGTTGCTGGAAATGTGGTATTAGCTTAGACAGACCTTTGAGCTGACCAGGAATACTGTGTTTTTCCATTTTAATTTAGGACTTTCATATTTGGTGCTTGACTGTACAGATGCCTCTGACAAGTGGAAAAATAACAGGAAAACCTCTCATGTGAATCAGACCTTCTGTTCTGTTTCTTGATCTTGTTGTGATATTTCCTTAGCAGAGGTAACCTGACCATCTGAAATTCATGAGAGGAATGTTCTTCAGACTATGAAATGAATTTTGTTTGGGAAAATTGCTGGGGATTTTCCTATCTTTGACTCTCCTCTTGGTCTGTGATGCTATTTATTGGCATAAAGTGCCTTGACCTATTTTATTTCTCTAGGTTTTTCCCAAGATTTGGCTGACCGAGAGTGGAAAAAATAATTAGATTCTTAGATAATTCAAATGCTGTCTGCTGTGTCAGGCACACCTCTTCTGATGTCTGATGAGTGAACACAGTTCCTTGCAGAGAACTTTCTTTAGATGGCACAAACATGTAACCACATGACTGTGGCTGATGAACAGGTGTTATACAATACAGGGAGAATTTCAGGACTTCTACTAATATATTCTGTTGGCATGCCTGAAACCTGCGTGGAGTGACTATCTTGATTTGATAGTTCAATCTTTTTGCTTTTCAATCCATGACTCTTCTTTTCAAGTTCCTAATAGCTGGGAAAATTGAGAAGGAAGTGTTGTTTACTGAGTACCTGGACTTCAGTTTTCTACATGTAACTGTTAAGAAATGAGCAAGCCAGCAGACAGGACCTTCTAGTGGGACTGTGTGTACAAAATGTTTTCCTTCAATGGAAGTTGAGCTATTTCTCAAACGATGCTTGTCCTGTGCTAGTGCAGTTAGTGGGCAGTTAGAGCTAGAGAAAGGAGCTGGCTAAAGAGGAAAAAGCTCAACCTGCAGATGCTTGTGTGTCCTTTACAAAGACCCCCCCCCATCTGGAATGGTGTCCTACAGCAGGCAGACATACCCACTCTAACAGCCTACTCTCACATGGTACATTGTTGCCTGGCTTTAGGTAGGACTGAGTGATGCCTCTGAAGCACAACTTGCTCCCCTCTAATTCTCCTGAGGTCCTGTCCCTCCGCAGCAGCCTGGAGGGTACCTCTGGGGACCTTCCTTTGCTGCTCCCAGGTGCTGGCTACAGAGCCTCAATGTCTAAAGACATTACATCTGCTACCAATGCATTAAAACAGAAGCAGAAAGTCCCAAAGGATGCTGATAGCTGAAGAAATTCTGTTTTATCAGTGCAAAACACAAGGAAGTTAATTTTATCATTCCATACAAAAGTGAATGGAAGTATGTCCGTGTACCACATGCAAAGTCTGGACATGCACTTTGCTAACTCACTGTGCAAGCACGGAAGTAACATGATCCTGTGACCAAAGGCTGTATTATTTGCCAGGTTTCATAGATAAATCTTTCATTTCTAACTCACTGATGTCCTAGCTGTTTGCACCCATCTACTTTGCTCCTGAATTTCCCACTCAGGCTTTGGGCATTGTTGTGGTTCAGTGGTGCTGCAGGAATGGGGGCTGGAGTTCAGTCGGTTGACAGATGAGCAGTTAATGGTGCACTCTTTATTGCAGCACTCACTTTAGGTTGGTGAAGCAGGGCTAAGTTTTACCCTACCTGCCTTTTCTGGTGCTCAGCCTGCCCATTTCTCACCATTACAAACGGATAACCCTGCACAGTCATGCTGAATTTTCCTTCAGGTTTGCACCTCAAGTTTTACCTCACCCTTCATACATTTGAAGCCACAGTCCTTTAAAGTGTGAGGATACTGGGAGAACACCACCCTAGGAGGCTGTGAAGTGTTTCTTCTTCAAGTCACTTGAAATGGGAGCTAAATGATAAGCCTTGTTTTAGAAAGCAGAAGTATTCTATCTGATCTAGTCCTTCCAGTGGAAAAAAAAAAAAGGTGAGGATTTGATAATTTATATGGCAATACAGTCGTAAACTTGGAGTGATTTAGACTGCTAATGGAAAGCACTTTAACTTTGACTTTTTAATTGTGTGTCAGATGAAAGGATAATCTTAGTCTGTCTGATTTCCCATTGCTGCTGGGTTGCACAGCATCTGCCTAAAATGAAAAGGCAGTGTGCAGATACCGGTGTGCAAAAGTAGCAGGTGCACGTGGCCAGATCCATTGCCTGGCTTCCCTCCATTTCTCAGTCTCAGGTCTCACTGGTGTTCGTTGTTAATTATTTTGGCTGTGGGCTTGTTAAGAAACCCTGACACCCAAGCATTTTTCCACAAGTCATTTGTGCTGGGATGTTTGTTTAACTAGTGACTGGACTTCTCTTGTTTTGCCTCTTACTCATAAGAGGCAAGGATCTTCGACGATGATGAAAAGAAGAGTCCTGCTCAAAGTATGGTGAGGCATGTGAAAATTGTGGCTTTAACAGGGGTTCTGGGTCTTTGTTCTAGGTTGACTCTGCCAATCCTGAATTTTACAGTGTGGCTGTACAACATTGTCACACTATCCTTCCCTGCCCCAAGAGTGTCTCTGAAGGAGTATTTGCTCATATCCAGCTTTGAGTTGGTTACTTCTCCACAAGTTTTTAACCATTCTTTAAAGGCACTACGAAAGTGCACCACTGTTACTTCACTGAGGATTAAGTTTGATGAAGCTCTTAAGGTGAGGGTGGTAGCACGCTGAAAGATCTTGTTCCACCCTTCCCCTTTCTTCTCCCTTGGGCTGACACAAATGTTGGGGTGAATGTGTGCATGACAGGGCAGCAGGTCTGGGTGAAAACGGACGGCTTGTGTTAGTGCAAGGCACAATGTTGTGAGAACAAGCAGCTGGGAACATGGGGAGGGCAGGGCATGGTTTTTTTGGTGGTGGTGCCAACAGATCTGTGATTAAAGCATTGGTGAAACTCAGAATAAACCTTTGACCAGATCTGTGTTACATGACATCAGAACCAAAGCATTTAAGGATTCACGTCTACTTTCTCTACAAGAACTGTCCCTTCAGGCTAGATAGATTAATTATGGGAAAAGTGGTCAGGGGTTCAGGAAAACTTGATGGTTCTTTTGCTGAGACACCGTCTCTGCTTTCTTAAAAAAAATATACTGGGCATCTGAAGCAGCATGATTTGCTGTTGTAGTGTCAAGGGTAGAGCTGTTGCATGGAGGTCTGAATGAGCCTTGTATCAGTGTGAGGCCCTGCCACTGTTACCTGCAGCCTCCCAACCATATTGTGGCTTGCTCTGTGTTTGAGCACACTGTGGCTGAGCTGTTTAGATTTAATTGCTTTAATAAAAAGAGGCACTCGCATGTATTGAGTTTTCTGAGATAGACTGAGAACACTGAAGGCCAAACCTCCCCGCTTTCATTGTGAATCTGTCTGTTCTGTACCACTGGTGCTGACAGACAGTCTGGACCTGTTTAACCATGCAGCAAAGCGTGAAGCCTCTCTGGGTCAGGAAGGAAGCTTGTCCCACGTGCCTGATCTAGAGGGCATTTCAGAGTTTCAATTACCTCTTAAAACTATGTCCTCAAAACATGCAAACATGCCAATGATATGTTCAGTCCTTGAGCCGTGCTTACCACAGCTTTCCTGGGAACTTGGTGTATATGCCCAGTTTGGTGTGCAAGGTATCTGTGACATCCTTTCCATGGAAAACTAGGCCAGCTCACAGATCTTGTTTTACATTTCTTGTATCTTCTCTGCTGGCCTTGCAACATGGTTACAAACTATACCAGACTGGCCTCTACTCATTATCCTGGACAGGGAGGATAGGCTTGGGTTAAGGTTATTCTCTGGAGGTACGGGAAGTTTTAGTCCAGCCCCTGCTCTGTCTCACTGTGTTGTCTGTGACCTTGAAGTCGTTTAATGTGATTGCCACTTCATAAAGTGTTAACACCTAGCAAAATGAAGTCAGATGAGTGGTGGAAACTGCTTGTGCTTCTGTTATACAGATAATTAATACCATCTTCCCGTAATCCCTTGCTGGATGATTAATGCTGTGGAATTATTGGTAGTAGGACTCAGGGTTTAGTAACACTGGGGTATGATTTTGGATAGTTCACCCTTTCTTTCCCCCCCCCCCCCCAATAAAACTTTTGTTGTAAACTCTTACCTGAAATCTCTGTAGATATCACTGTGCTGCTGTGTTGGTTTATGCACAAAAGAAGGCCTGAATCATGGCTAGGACAATAAGTGTAAAATTTAATGAAAATCAGTATTGAAATCTGCTCAGTGTGGAACTGACTAAGTTACCAATTCGGTATTGCCCCAAGGTTTTTGATTTGTGTAAATTTTAATGAAAGAGTTTCTTCCAGCTGATAGCAGTTTAGATGATATTGTGGTGAAGACTTGAGAAATTCTCCTCCCTCCAAAGTTACTTGAAAAGATAAAGAAGATTCTGCAGCTAAAGGAGAAATGATGTCATTCTTCATGACACAGATTGTAAGACAATCGTGTTTTATTGGACCTGATTGCTAGCCTTCACTGAATTCAAGAGGATTTGGCTGAAGCCTATAGTGATAACTAAGCAAGGGATGACTGATAAAGAGAAACTCCTTATTAGTCAGTAAAGAAAGCTAGGACAAGAGAAAGATGTCACGGAGGTAACATCAGTAGTTTTAATTAATTTTCTGAAAGCTCAAAAATGAAGAAAAAAGAATGCCTTTGGTTTCAAGAAAACAAACCCTTAGAAGCTGTGTAGATTCCTAGGGATTTATTAACAGCAAAGTCCATTTGTCTGTGTAATTACTATTGCTTTTATTTTGAGGTGTTTTCATACAAAGCAGAATGATTCAGCATTTCAGAACTCCATTAATTCATTTGGTTTTTTCCTGACTCAGCTTGAAGAAGCTGACTGAAAGAACACCTTTCCCTCCAAATATAGACAGACAATATGTTGTCTAATAATGACAATTTCTGAATAGCAGATGATTGGAGCAGCAGCAGGAATAGGAACTGGTGGTACTTTTTTCTTTTTATTTTTTTTTCCTCCTGAGCCTTTACACTGCCTGCAAAGTTGGAAAACTTAATCTCACGTACTGAGGGAATGTTTGTATCCCTCCCTCTCAGTAACATACATTCAGAATGTCTCTGACAAATAAGAAATTGGTGCAGGATCTACCTCATTCGTTTGGTTGACTGCTGTAGAAGACATCTGGCTATTATTTCATTATCATCTCCTTGTGGGTACTGTAACAACTGGAAGAAATCTCCAGTTGTTAAATCCCTTTCAGGTTTGTTTAAAGTGGTTGTCTCTCTTGATTTTGTGTCTTGTCCCATCTCAGAGGTGTGATTTCCTCTTTATTCTACTACTCCTTGCTGAACACTTCACACAGTACAAAGAGGTACTGAGGTGCCAAGGTAGGAGTGCAGACAAGTAGTGCTGCAGGCTTGTTCAGCATGGACTCCGTGGATATCAGACAGTGAAGAGGTCAAATGCTGAATGTTTTTGTTGAGTTTAATTTCATAAAGGAAAGAACCCATAGCTTAACCCTTCCCTGTAAATAGATAGCCATTAGTTCTTGGGACATTGTAATTAGTAGATAGAACTCCTAAATATATGAAAGAGAGATTTTAATTTTTTTGTGGGGGGCAAAGGAGGGGGAAGTGGTGAAAACAAATTATGTAAGATTAGAAATCCTTGATTTAGAAATGTATCTTCCACAGTCGCCCTGCTGAATGTCTGTGCATCGCCCTCCCTTGCTTCTCATAAGTCCTGCCAGTGTTCCTGTGTCACTTCTAGTGTGGGCTCTCAGCTCTGTTGAGGAGCAGCAGGTCTGACCTGACAGGCAGCTCCCAGGCATTATTCCTTTCCTTTTTGTTTCCTAGGCTGAAACAATCCATGTTTGCCACCTTGTCTGAGATCAGGCAGTTTTCCAAGCTGCAGCAGCTGTTTGTATATTCCTCTTAGGTTATTTGAGATGATGCACAGAGGATTTTGGAGCTGCCTCTGCTGGGCTTACTTAAGTTATTGAGAGTTATTTTTGCTGTAACCATCCTTGAATTAGATCAGCTCAAGTAATGTTATTGTGCAATTTTTGCTCAGGACCAGTACAGCGGACAAGAAAGGTGTGTATGTGTGTGGGAGGTTTTTGGTCCTGTAAATAATAATAATAATAATAATCTTCAGCTCTTCACTGGTCATTTCTTTCCTCTCCCATTACTCCCAAAGAGTGTTCCTGCATGTTTTACTGGTGATATAAGGTTTCCTTTGGAAGTTAGGTGCCAATTTGAGCTTCACTTAGAAGCTTTACAAAAAGGTTGTTGAAGTGCTGAGAGAGAAAGAGAGCTCCCTTTGAGCACCTTGCCTGCCTTAGGGGTATCCCTATGAAGAGCTGCATCACTTAAATGCATTGAGAAAGGGCAAGGGGATCAGTTCCTGGAAGAGTTTTCTTTCCCTGGGGGACTCTGGAGGAATTTTGCTTGTATTTGAATCCACTTAGTGGTGAGAACAAATGCACCTTGCTCTGTATTTCTTGGAACTGGGTCTTGCTCACCACTTACATCTCTAGTAGTGGTGCTGTGTGATTTTGTGTACTCCAGACTCCTGTGGTCCTGCAGTGGTTGTGGGTTTTTTGCCTCCTGTGGTTTGAAGCAGAGTTGCTGAGGACTGTGTGTGTAGGAATAGCAGATTAGAAAATGAGAGGTTGGGTAGGCTCAAAGAGCTTCCTGAAAGTGTGGGAGTACAGGCCAGAGAAAGGAAGAGAAATCTTTTTGAAGCTGTATCAGTGCTTTACATGGACAAGAATAGCAGGCAGAGCGTATTGACAGAGTGATCTGAGGATAAGTGTTGCTGCATAGCAAAGTGTTACTGCTGTAAAAATCACTGCTGTCCACTAGTGAAACAAATTCTTCCAGTGTGAGTGCAGTTTGACTGGTATGGTTGAGTCACAGCACGCATTCTGCTCACACAGCTGTGTCAGTGTCAGTCAGACCTGGTGAACGCTGATAAGTCTGCACGTGTCTGCAGTGTATGTGCAACCCTTATAAAAATTATGGCGGTGGTGTGAGGAACAGCTCAGATCACGTCTTGGGACGTGCTGTGCCTCTGGGAGGAGATGGCTGGGTGTTCCGATGCAGGTCTGTAACATGTGTGGTTCATTACTGGTGCAGTGGTGCTCGTGTCCTTCCTCCAGCTTGTAGAATGTCCCTCCTGAAAACAATTCAACTCTTTACCTGAAAGACTGTAGGGAGTGGTAACCAGGCCTTGGGTCCTTGGTGGAGCAAGGAGACATTTTGTCTCATGTTTTAGCTGCTGTTTCCAAAGGTTTTACAAAGCAAATCCATGTAAGTTCCTGTTTTTCTAATGGGGAAACTGAGGCAGAGAGGAGCAGTGGTATGAAGGGAGCAGCTTATGTTGCACCTACAGTCCTAAAATGGGAATAGCAACCTGTTTTGCTTTAGCCTGGTGCTTTGGGCACCTGTTTAACAAGACATTTAAGCATATGCTTAAGGATACGCATGGCAATAGCTCTTTTACCATTTCCTCTTTTCAGAGCATCATAAACAGGACTTCTCTCTGAACCCAGACTGCAGGGCTGTGCCCACTCATGCCAACCCATTGGAATCACCCAAGCTGTCAGCCAGGACACAGCTGGTGTCAACATCTGGCCTGTAGAACCTGTCTTATCATTAGGGATGCAGAAGGTGGAGCAAAGAGACATCTGAACAGTGAGGAAGTGGTAGTAGTTGGGTTGCAGGAGATGGAAACAAGCTTGTTTGACAGGTGGCTCTTGGATGTCGTTGACTTGAAAAGAAACTCCTGAACCTCCAGATGAGCTCAGAACAATCACACAGAGACAGCACAGGGTCACCAAGCAAACGCTTTCATGCAGTGGTGTAATGACCCCTGTTAGTCATGCATTGAGTGTTTAAGCAGTCTAGTACCTCTGTTTAAAAACAAACACCAACCTAAACCAGCACCAAACCCCAAACCAAACAAGCAATGACTGTTCCAATACCTCTGCTTGTCTGTCTTCAAAGAGACTTTCAGTCTTTGCAATTATCGTGGCATAAAATATTTCATGGTTGTGCTAACAGGCAGACTTGTGTCAGCCCTGGAAGCTGCTTTAAGGAACCCCAAGGTCTGACAGCCAACCTCACTCTTTTAAGAGCAGCAATTTGTCGATTGCAAGAAAATGACCTTTTTCAGGATCTCAACTCAAACAGGAGCTGTTTGCAAGGTTGTGGGATTACAGTGCCTAGAAAGCATTACCAACTGCATTTTGCTGCTGCATTCTCTTCATACATCACATGGGACACCATTCATTTTTCTCTGAAGACCAACCTCAGTTCACTGTATCCCTCTGGGCATGTTGATCATTCTGGGGCCTTTGCCACTGATTCTGGAGGGATATGATTCAGAACTTTCATCTGCGTTGGATTTTCTCAGTGAGATTGTTTATGAGAGAACAAATTTCAGGATCACATCCCAGGATTTTATATACTTTTGTTTCTTTCCATCTATAGATCCAGGATTTTTGTGAGTGTTGCAATCTTAGCATCAGGACTTAATCCACTCTGATTAGAACCAATGGGAGTTTCCATTACTAATTGCCACTGACGTAAATTCCAGCTCATAAATTAGGGATCAAAACGTATTATGTTATTGTTATAGGCTACATTAAGTGCAATATAGATTATATATATAGTAATTTTATGTGCAATATATGTTGTTGCTTCCTACATTTGCTTTTAAGTAATGTTACTTTCTAAAATTAGGGACTACTGTAAGCTGTCTGAGGAGTTAGTCTGAAGTAGATTTTTTTGTCCAATCCTGAAGACAGCTGGATTTTTTTTTATGGGTGACTCCTTTAGCTCTCTGTGTGCTCCTTGCCTGTACCTCGGTAATTCCTGCATTTAAGAAAAAAATCAAATCTAAAAAATACTCCTCTGTTATTTTGTACAGCATTCAGCAATCCTCAGGCATCTTGTTCCACAGATCATAGGCACAAGCCAGTAGCAACAATAGACTGATATTGTCTTTGATGTTTGGAACATGCAGATAACTTTGGTTTCACAGAGAAGCAAGTTGTATAAAGGATTGAAGGGGATGAATTGATGTCTGAAGATGAGTAAAAGGAGCAACTGTGTGGAATGAGAACAAAAATTGGTCACTGCCATAGAGGTGCTACCAAATTAGTAGGCATTGGGTTAACATCTAATCCCTTAGCTGGAAGGGTTAAGATTTACTTAAATAACATCTGCATAATGATTTTTTTTAATGGCTAAATGATTTAATAAAAGGCTGAATTAAATTTATTAAATGGTTAGTAGAAAGCTAGAGCCACAACACAAGGACTACTTTCTCTTTTTTCTCTTTTGTTTTGGGAGATGCACAAGGCAGACAGAACTGGTGGTTCAGAAAGGGATTGCTCATCTCTGCAACGTCTCAGAAGGTAGAGTAATAGATCCCAGCTAAAGAAAGGAAGATAGCTCTCCCCCTTAGAACCTAAAATTTGTGATGCAAATCAAAGGGAGGCACATGTACCAATTTTGAAACTTACTCTTAGCTCACCCAGGTAATTGCCATACATTAGATTTTCATCAAAAATTTTGTTAAACTTTCATAACCAGATTACCAGAATCGTACAAAACTTCTGTGATCTAAGATTCTGTGATTTAGGCCTGGGTCCTGTAAATGTCTATTGAGATTTTCTGGACCTGCTCTTAATTTTGGCCAAATATAGTTTGAGCATCTTAATGACTTGAGGGTGAAATAATTGAAAACTTCAGCGTTTACAGTGATGATTATGGCTAAAAGACTAGAACAACAGCTCTTGATCTGAACATTCCCAAATTTGGAAGTCTGAAATTCACATCTGGTTAGAATTTTTGGATGGAAAGATTTTGTCCTTAAAAAAAAAAATAGATCACTGATGCTGAAACTGAAGCAATTACAAAATAAATCCCTCAGGAAATACAAAACATGGTATGGAGGGTTTTTTGGTATTTTTTTAAGGAATTGATTTCAGTGCTTCTCACCTTGATGTTCTCAATTCACACCATTAATTCATATTGCTCAAGTTAAAAAAGAGGATGGTAGCTTAAAGCAAGGCACAGCTCATGGTTAAACAGTCTTTGGGACTTTTGGACTGCCTGTCAGTGGGAAAGCCAAGGGTTAATGGCTCGTTCTGTCAGCTCTTGGTGCAGAGATGTGGTGTTCACACACCAGGAGCAGTTGAACAAATGCGCTCGTGTCTGAACGCCTGCAGGCTTGTGGCTCAGTTTTATATGATTTGGGGTTTTTTTTTAGAATCCTTTTTAAAAATACACAGGAATTAAGCAATTTCCTTTACATGGTGCCTCAGCCAAAGCCCACTGAAGTCACTGGGAAGACTCCCACTGTTTTTAGCTGGCACTCAGATCCATCTCGTGTTCCTTACAGCCTAGGCTACTGTGAGTGTCTGTGGGGGTGTGTAACCATCTTAGTTCTTCTAGAAGGGCTGTCCTGCTGTACTTCAGTTACCATGGAATAGATTGTCCACATTACTAGCAACGTAATTATTCTGGATCAAAAATACTTCAATTCCAGAATTGTCTCCATGTGGGGAGCTACTCTGGAATAAATCAGGCAATGGCTTCATCTGCAATAGCTGTGCTCCTTGCTCGCTTTCTGTAGGCAAGGTGTTTTAAACAGAGGTGAAAGGCAGTAAAGTGAATCCCTTTGCACTTCAGCACAGCCTGTCTTCTGCACATCTTTCCTGAATTGTAGTTGTTCTGATTTATAAAATGGAATTAAAACATCCATCCTCCCCAGACCCAGGTGTGCAGAAGTTCTTACTGTGGGCTCTGGCCATGCTCCTGAGCCCACATTCAGGTCTGTATAGGTGCAGTTCTGTGCCTGTGACTTCAGTGGGACACTCTGTATGTACAGATCTGCTGGCAGGACTGTGGCCTCACAGGAGTAAGGGAGCACAAGTGTTGCCCTTTGTTTAGGGATCAAACTTATCTACTCACATTTTAATGGGACCCCTATATATGGAGATGCTGGAGTAATCTGGAGGAAAAGCCATGTATCATTGGCTTTTCCTACTACTGCAGATGAATCAAAACACTCAACTCTTTTTATAATGTGTGTATAGATCCTGTGAGTGGACTTGGAGCAGACTTTAAAGCTTTTACAGTTTCTATTTTTTTAATGGATCTAACAAGACCTGCAGGTCTAAGCATTTTTAGCTCATTTTCCAAACTGCTATATTACTCTTGTCTTTTCATCTGTTCCGTTAACATCCTAAGTTTTCTATTAATGTGAGTACTGGTGAATTCACTGCACAGATATAATATTCATTCCAGACGTTTCACAAGACAGTTTTTAGACATTCACCCACGTGACGGTATGTTAACTTTAAAGCATGTACTTAAAAAATAAAGAAGGAGCTAAGAAAAAAAAAAATTAAAAGGTTAAAATGAGACTTATTCAGTCCCTTTCTTTGCAATACATAAATTCATGTACAAATACGGAAATGGAAGGATGAGTTAGTGTGTTTCCATGCCATTATTTTTTATAACCACATGTGCTGGGACACATTTTGTTACCCCCAACAGAAAATCCACCACTTCTTTGTATTACTTCCTATCTTGAGATCTCTGCTATTAGTCTGTCCTAAAAGCTCGTATCAATTAAAGCAGATATAGAAGCTTATCATTATTTGACTTGGAGAAATCTGGTTGAAAACCTGGTCAGACATGATGCTCTGCCTGCAATTAATCCAAACTGAAGAGATGCTGCCTCAAGTATGTATCACCGTATTATTTGTCCCTACCACCTCCACCCCACCTGCCTACAAAAGGCTTATTTGCTCAGCTTTGCGTCTGTAGTTGCTTCCTAATCCAGTTCAATCAAAATTATCAGTTTAGGATTTTTTTTCCTTAATGTATTCTGGATAGCAGATTTATTTCAAGTTAGAACATTGCCATTTTCTTTAAATGGTGAAACTGGGAAGCTGAGATGCCCACCTTAGTGAGATTTAGCTCTTAGTGAACATGGGGTCTGTTGTGGTTTCCTGAGCCAGATTTTGCCTGTATCTGAAGCCTACTTTCTTAGTGGCATCTACATATTGAGGTAAAAATGTTTATTAGAAAGCAAAGAAGTTAGGACTGCAAACAAATTCTGTTTAAAAATAGCAGAGAATGCATTTTTCCATTTTAGGGAAAAAATGGAAAGCAGATGGTAGGAATTTGTGACAGTGGGACTTACTTTATTTGTTGGTAGAAAAGGTTTTGTTTTGGAGAGTCCCCTTGTTCTCTAAGTAGGTGGGGACAAAGAGACTCATCCCCTTAATAGCTTAAATTGTGCTGTAAACTTACACACCCCTGGCATGGGGCTTGGGCTGGATGCTGTAGGGCTGAGGGGTCATCCCCATCTGCCTACAGACTGGGTTCCAGGTTCAGGTAATTGAAATTAGCCCCCAGCAGCTTTAATCATTAGGAAGTTCATTGCCATGGTGTGTTTTGTGATCCCAGCTCAGTTGGGCAGTCACTGTGCGGCTCCCTTCAAACGATGGCCCCTCTGCTGCTCCAGCACGTTCTCTGTGTGTTAATGTTCATTTCCCTCTATCAGGCACTTGCAACATCTGCTCAGCTCAGTGTTCAGCCCCTCACTGCCTGGCATGGAAGTGACTCTGCTTCCTGAAAGGGCAGGGGAAGGGAGGGAGGAAAAGAGCCAATGGGCTGGTGCAGAACATCTCTTCTTCCAGGCCCTCTCTTTTGTACTAAATTTAGCTGTTGTGGCCATGAGCAGGCTTGTGCTCAGCAGCTGCACAGTGTAGTCCCTAAACCATCTCTGTTTCCTGCTGATTTCATATTTTGCTAGGAAGGATATGGCGCAGGACGTGAGGCAGGATTAAGCAAGGAGCACGGGCGTTAGTGGAATGACCCTAGGGAGAGACAGGCTGGTTCTCTCTCAGCTCTGTCCAAAGGGAGGTAGCTGTGACGTGTCATGTAACAACAGGCTTTTCCTTCAGCCCTGGAATCACTCTCTTGTGCCATGGTTTAGTTGCCTCCCAAATTGCCTGATGCTAAACATTTATTAAGGACTCCATGATCAAATGTTTGCGGTTTGACAGAAGCAGCTAACACTGATTTAAAAGGAAATACATTGTAATATTACCTCCAGAGAGCCATGGAGGAGAAACTTTGGACAGGATTTGCACTTGATAAAATTCTGTTTTGACATAGTTGAGAGAGGTAGGAAATTTCTCCTGTGACTTTTCATTATTATGTCATCATGAGAGCAGCATCTTTTGCTTCTTGAGAATCTCTGTCCCTGCTGCTAATTCCCCACCTGAAATCTTAATAGGTCATGGGTGACATGAGACACTTCAGCAGCCATGAAGAGATGTGAACAGCCATTCCTGGGGTAAGGATATTAAGAAGAGTCCAAGTTGCCTGAAAGCCTGTTTTTTGCATGAAACTTGAAGAAAATGAGGTCAAGGTTCAGGTAGACTTTGGGGATTTACAGTGGTGAAGGAAATCTTGCTCCAGTGCAATTAAAATTTAACTGAAGAAATAACTTCTGGTTTGTTTGTTTGGTTTTTTTTCCTGTAAGATTTCCCCTCTTGCCTTCAAAGGTCTTTGAGTAAAGAATTAGATTGCTGTAGTCTAGCTGAACAAAAGCAATGAAACAGCACGTGACATCTACAGTTTGTACAATCATCCTTAATAGGCCCATATATCACATGAAATTATCAGGTATGGATTTTTTTTTTTATATAGACATGGAGATCTCTGAAGACAGAGTTGGCATTTTGGCCAAAGATTGTATAGATGCATCAGAGAATCATAACCTCCAGTGCAGAGATGATCCATGTGGCCTTTCCCAGTCTGTTCTTAAGGCTCAGTCAGGTCCTGCTCCTCCGCCATCAAAGTTTATTTAGGCTTTTGTTATCTGTTCTGGGATGGCTCAATGATAGTTAGCATGGGCAACTACTGCCTTATGTTTAGAAATTAATCCTGTCTTTCTGGATGCTGAGGATTTATTCTTGGCCTAGATTTAGTGTCTGTGTCTGCAAGTGAGCAAAGGTTTTTTTTGTTTGATCTTCCCTTCTTCTCTGAAACGAATGTCCAAAATTCATAGGTGGAAAAAAATACAAAGAAAAAGATAGTCATGTGGATAATAATGTTATTTAATGATACAAGTGCCCTGTAAATCTGTGTCCGGGAACTTGCACCTGGGATTACCCTCACTGCTGTACAAATTGGCTGGCAGAAGTTGAATAATTTGTGGATATAGGGAACCTAGATATGTCAAATATGTACATAATATATGAAAACACAGATTGTATCACTTATGCTAGATTTTTTAGTGTAGGGAAGTGTGGTGTGGAGGTTTTTTTTGGTTGTTTTTGAATAGTGGTCTAGATTGCATACCTTAAATAGCATCATTTAGTAGGAAAAAACCAAACACCTTGAGAGACTGACCACTAAAGATTGTCCTCACTGCTCTGTCAACATACCTGGTCACTCCAGTTTCCCCACTATTCCCTTTCCTGTTTGCATACCCATCCTTACCTCCACTAGAGTGCTGCTTTCTTCTTGAGCTGAAGTTGTTGAAACTCCTTGTTGCCAAAGCTCCAGTTAGGAAAATAGTAGAGTGTAAGCCATCCCTGTTCCATTAACTCAGCAGCTGTGTGTAGCTAATCAAATGCCTCTGCTTAACCTGAGGGTCACTTTTGCCTAGGTTTGACCTCCAGTGGCTTCAGGTGGCTCCTGGACTTTGCTCTGGGGTGGGTAAAGAGCATTCATGCATTCCCTTTTGCCTAAAATGCCTTGGGATTGTAACTCCTGGTGACAGGGCAGTAAGGAACAGGAATTAAAACCCTGCAGTTGTTCATTAAACCCAGGGCTTTGGCTGATGAGAATTTGTGGTCCAGTGTAAATTCAAAGGAAGCGATTACAACTGACTCCCGTTTACTAACACAGGTATAATATTTGCTAGCCAACACTGACTTCAGGATGACCTTTTTGAGTGGTTGTCCTGGGCTGATACACCACTTCTGAGATCAATGCCATGCTGTATGTTTGGTGCAGTGTCTGTTCTCATGAGTATTGTGATAAATTAGTTCAAATTAATACAGGACAAAGGAGCTTCTAGATGACCCCTTGCATAACAATGAGTTTTATAACAAGATTAGTGTTGAGTTGCATCTCTGTAAAGAATGGAGTTGGCTTTATCTAAGTAATGTCTCAGATGCAGCTGGTGTTGGCTGGCCAAAAGAAATCTTCCAATTAATCAAAAGGACTAATGTTGCTGGAGTGTGAGGGTGGAATAAAATGGTTTTCTTTTAGAAAAAAACCCTGCCTTCATTGTATTAATAGCACCTGTATTCTGAATAGTGAAAACTCCATCTCTTCCTCTCATCTCTAGAACTGTTCCCTAGGGCTTGCTGGGGTATTTGGATTTGCAGTTTTTTCTGAAGTCTGCACAGCTAGTGCCCTTAGAATTTGTATTTCCATTGTAGGGGGTGGAAAAAGTCCCACCACCTTCAGCAAAAATAAGATGGTTATGCTGCTTCTGACATTCACAGCTCTTGAAGGTAAGAGTCTTTGCTGCTTCTACAGACAAGGGGGCTTGTGGAGTTTCCGCTCACTTGTTCTCATGGGTGTCTTGTGTTTCCTTTCCATCCTCAACAGTGAGATCTGATTCTTTTTTGTGTTCTATATCTGTCAGATAGCACTGTTTCCCATTTTTCTTTTCTCCCATGCACTAGAGAATTTGTGCCCCTAAATTTCCACCTGTCTCTTAGTAACAGGATTCCTCATTCTATCTCCAAACTAGGAGCTCTGGGTACATCTGATAATAGTTTCTCATGTGCCAAGGGTGGCATATGCATCTCCCAACAGGATTGATGTTTTGGGGTTTTTTAGGTTTTTTTTTTTGTTTGTTTTGCTTGTTTGTTTCTGGGTTTTTTNTTCATCTGTTCTGTAATTACAAGCTTAGTTATGGCCAGGGGTATTACCATGCTGCAAGGTATCATGGACTCTGTCCCCAGCCAGGTATTGCAAGTAACAGGAGCAGGTAGTTCTGTTCCCTGAAGATACCAGTATCTATGTTTTCCATGTTTGCAATTTCCAGTGTTCAGCAAAACCTCTAGTTCTTGTCAGTAGGAACGTACATGCTTGCTCTCAGCAAGCTTTTGAGCTTAGTTCATGCAACTTCAAATATTAAGATCTTGTTTTTATTTTTGCATACTTGCAGGTTGAGGTGAGTTTCAGCACAGGTTTCTGATTAATACTATAATTTTTGGCATTAAGATTAAAGTGGAAATAGAAATATGTAGTAATATGCATCTATAGCATAAGTGTATGTGCATACATGAGTGCATGTGTTGAGACATAGCAGAGCTTTGCTCGAGAGACTGTCTACTCTTTCACCTACATCAGTTAAGGCAGTAAAAAGTTTTAGGTTTCCATCCAAACCAGGTGTACTCTGCTTTTAAATGTATTAGTAGCTTTAATATTTCAACTCTGGGACCTTGGATCACTGTACTATGATTCCAGTTTGGATGAGCATAGGAAGAGGAGAAGCTAAATAAATTTAAAAGTACATTTTATTTTTTGTTGCAGCTCACAAAGTTACATAATTTTAGCACTGGATTGAAGGCAGGAGGCAAATAGAGTGGTCTGTAGTTGACTGCATGACAACTGCAGTTTGTTGCGTGGATATCATCCCATCATGCGCCCGGTGTCTAATTCTGATTGGATTCTCCTGGTGTGAAGAATCACACTTACCATCAGTGGGATGTCCATCTGTCTGAGCCTGAAAGCAGCTCAAGGATGCAGGCTGTAGATGAGGAGTCTGTGGGATGGCTTCACTATGCCTATGAAGTCTGATGCACATGAGTTACAAGCATCCAGTTTGTTTTGAGGGATCCTTTCTTGCACTGCTATGTGGTTATGAATGCAGATGTTACTATTGAATTCCTCCATGGTGGCCACTGAGGGGGCTGGGCACTCAGGCACTTTACAGACATTGGGGTAGTGTTTCTGTGGGGCTTGCCAGTGTTAGGAGGTTATTCTCATTTAAGGTGACTTTAAGGACTCAGCAACTTTCTGGTATAACTGGAATCTGGTGAATGTTGTTTGGTTGGGTTTTTTTTATTGTTGTTGTTGTTTTTTGTTTTGTTTTGTTTTGGTTTTTTTTGTTCCAGGTGTGTAAGGAGTGGTGCCCATTCACTTGCTGTGCAGTGAGATTGTATATTCCTCATAAATTGTTTTTAAATCACTTTGGGATCTTCCTGGCTGACAGGCAGATCCTGTGTAAGCACATCACTTAGCCCTGCAAAGCCCAAGCCTTAGGGAGCTAAACTGGCTGCCAAAGCAGCAGGTGTGTCAGCTCAAAATTACCTGTGAGGAGCAGCTGTAGGCTCGAACTTTGCCCGTTTATTTGCTCAAGGTTTTATCTCATCCTTTATTATACAGCCCAGTGACAATGAGTATTTGCCATGTCAGTTAAACCGGGCCGTGGAGCGGCAGCTCCGTGCGTGCTCGGTGGCCTCGCGGGTGAGCGAGCGGAGCCGTCGCCGGTGTTGGGGAAGGCCGTGCTTCCTGTGCCATCGGAGCAGATAGGGACACCTGAGCAAACAGTGGGGCACCCCAGGGTCTGGAGTAGGGTGACTGGTTTGGTACGCTCAACTGATTTTTTTATTTTTAATTTTTTTTTAATGTCTATAGCTTTTTTGTTGTTGTTCTGGGGGTAGATTTTGACGTTAGAGCGAGGCAAGAGCACTCCAAACAGAAAGCTAAACTTGCATTTTACTTTTAATTTGCTTCAGGATTGTGCAAGTGGACAGCAAAATTAATATCAAAACAGTAATTTCTTTTGAATCAAAGGCCAAGTGGAAAGTGTAGCAGCAAAGTGTGCTGCTGTGCTCAAGATTGTTATTCTGAAAAAAACTAAAAGAAAACAACAATCCTCAACATTAAAAAGAACCCTATGTAGCAATTGAAAAGGCTATTTTTGGTGTAACATTTTGATTTTAGCCAGATTGCATGTATCGAGGGAAATGCTTACTAACATTTGCTACCAATTCTGGTTTTCAGACCCCTGGCAGCAGACTTAGAGCCAGGCAAGGATGAATAATTTTCTGCCTAGTGCCTTATAGGAGGATAAAGTGGCATCGGTTTCTGGGATTCAGAACTGTTTGCTGTTGGAGTTCAGGCACCCATATCCCAGCACTGGTTGGGAATTAGACGTGTAATGTAGAAGTGACAGGACTGAATATGCAGAAAACCAGCTGGTTGCTCAGAAGACCTGATCTCTGCCTCAGCTTACCTTGACCGGTTCATTTAACCACTCTGTGCCTCAGTTTCCCATCTTACCTGCCATGTAACTTATCTTTTTAGCTGTTAAACAATTTTAAATAGGACTGCCTTCCATTATTCAAAACAGCTGTTCTACTTCAACACAGTCTTAATAATAAATGTAAACAGCTATAGTCTTTGGATAGTCAAAATAAATTTAGGAGGATTCTGGTTAATTTTTGATTTTTCAGCTGTGTTACCAAGGGTTGATCTTTGGACCTATATAACCAAACTTTTTCCTTAGTTGCTTTCTGTTATTCTGCCTTTTGAAGGACTTTGTGGAAAAGAAAGCAGTATAAAAATCACTCAACCGGTTTGGCAGGTCCTGTATAAACAGGAGAAATGCCAGGAAAAGTCTGATGTCTTTGTTGCCAGTTTAAAAAAAAGGGGTTAATTTTCTCCTAAAGGAAACTTCAGCTGTTGCTGTGTGTGAGGTGGACTGTGGGGATGGGAATGGGGTGGAATGGGCTTGGGGTACTTGCAGGTGGGAACATTCCCTCAAATGCTGGGAATATTGTCTCAGTCATCTTCTTGACTGTAGGAACAGAAGAAGCATTTTATCATGGTTCATGTAAGCAGATTTGGTTTTTTTTCCTTCTCTCATCTCCTCTGACAGTCTCACAGCTCAGCTCTGGTGTTAAACACGCCCTGCTTGATTAACTGGGGGTGATTGATGTCCCCGTTTTGCTTTGCTTGTACCCGAAAAGAGCTGTGCTGGTATTTAAGATTGTGTAGCTGTGAGTTGAGATGGGTGAGGAAACCTGCCGTCCCAAATGGATCTGTGCTGTTGCATAACCGTGGGAAGGGTTGGAGTGCCTCTGTCCTGATTCTTGTGGCAAAGGAGGGATATGTTTCTGGAACGGGTTTGAAGCTCTCTTCTGATTTAGGCCATCTCTGCTGCCACTTGTGAGCTGAGAGATTTCAGTCAATGCATTGCCAAGCAGAAGCATTAGAAATCAGAAGTTCCCATAAGGAGGACGTTTAAAATCAGTGCTAAAATGCAAAATGAAATGATGCATTCTGAGAGCTTTTGCAAGTTGTCCATGTCATATTACTTCTCTTGTAGTTTATCCTTCTGTTTCTAGAGCAGCAGCATAACCCCAGAAACATGGCCATGTGGGTAGAGGGTTGAAATGGGATTTTGGTAATTTGTTGCTTCTTCCTGCACCTCTGTTCTAACTGTAAACTGGGATTCAAACAGGCCCTTCCTGTTGTGCTTCACTATCTTGATGATTTTGGCTTTGAGCTCATCAGGGCTGTCCTCTGCTCACTATTTCTGGAACACTTTGGGCAATGGTGTGGTGTTTGTTTGCTTCTGAGCGCTATCACTGTATAAATACCAAGTCCTAACAGTAGGGTTCACAGCCAAATAGAGTTCTTGGGAGAACATATTGTTTTCTAAGGTGTCAAAGTAGGTTTTTCCTCAGCCTCTGTACCCTAAGTGGGTACCTAATCTGCTTGTGGTTTGGTCCCTCCACTTGTAAAGGTGAATGTAATAACACTTCCCTTCATTGCAAGAAAGTTCTAAAGGTAATATAGGACATATTTAAATAGCGTATTAATAAGGACCATGAAGAAGCCTTCAGATTGAGTTAAAATGGGCTTAAGACTAGTACTTTACCCTCTTTTTAAAATATGTCTGAAGTTTACTCTATTTCAGCTGGCTCAGTTCCCAAGCTTCTCACTTCTGTAGTGAGGCAATATTTGCAGGTCAGAGGCAGTCTTATGGTGAGGGTGGAGTGGCTCTCACTAGAGTCTCCATTCAGATGTGAACCAGCAATGCTTAGTTGTGAAAACAAGCCAAAGATAACCAGAGGGAAACTTCAGCACTTCTGTTCTGCCAGGAACAACATCATAAGCAATGCTTCAGGATTATGAGCTAAAACAAAATAATAATTTGAGGAAGAACAAAAAGAGATGGAGAGGTTGAAAGGAACAATTAAAACAATTGGGGAACTTAATGAACAGGAAAAGCTATGGCAGAAGGAAAGCAGCTAAACTGAGATTTGTCACAGGGCTTGACACACTTGTGGGCCTCAGCATTTATCCCACTGTCCTGTTGCCACAACCAAGGCAGTGAGGGCTGCGGTAGTGCCACAAGTTGTTTTGGAGAGTCACAGCAGGTCTGGGAACAGGCAAACTTGTGTCCTCACCATTTCTCTTCAAACCTCTTCTGTGGAGCTTGTTTTATCCTGTGCTTTGCTGTCTGGCATCTGCTGCCCAGCCCTGTACAGTACCCCCGTTCAGGAGGTGATCCACTTCTTATTCCTCTTCTGAGTGCTGGGAGTGCCCCTGGAATTTCCAGAGTGAAGGAATAAGGTCTGTCAGGGTGTACCCTGTCACATGGATAGGTCATACCTGGAAGGCATCTCTTGTTTTCAGAGCAGTTGGGAAAGGATTGCTAATAGCTCTCCTTACGCAACAGAGTATTCACCCACTTAGTTCATTACTTACTGGCTCCAGGCAGGGACATGGCAGATTTGTTAATAGCAATGGTCAAATCATTAGAATGTGCAGCATTAATGGAGGAGAAAGCATTTAATAAAGAGCCATCACTTGACCCTGTCATTGTCCATGGAATATAGACCATATTGTTGAATTCAGGCTCTGCTCTTTTCCTGTCATCTACCACTTCTTAAAAGTATGTCTTGCTCAGGAGCTTCCGCTTCTCTTTGAACACATACGAAAGCACATCTATTCTTCTTTTGGATCAGATATGCAGTACCATGACCAGCTGTTTCTGTACAAATGTATTTTAAAACTCCCCTTAAAGTTCTGCCAATCCTGATGGTCCATACTGAGGACCATGTTTTATACGAAATAAAAGATTTTACTGTGCCTCAAGCTATCCCCCAGGTGGTTTGTTTTCTTTTTCTAAGTAGTATTTTGGTGTCTGATGATCGGCAAAAAGTTCAGTTTCTTCTGCTTTGCATTCTCATACCATTAGACTGCTGACTGGCGAGACCTTACAAAAGCTGCTAAATAGCTTGTTAAAAAATTTAAAAATCCAATTTTTGTACAGGTTGACCTGCAGCAGATTTTGTTTCTTTTTGTGTAACTCGGTTTCTTTCAGTGGTCTCCCAATGCATTTTTATGTTTTAATCACAGCTTCCTACCAGCTTATCCTTCTGCAGTATATCTTCCAGATTACCTTCTCTTCCCTCTGTTTTTATTTCCTTTTGGATGTTGGGCTGTATCTGTCCTTTCTTCTGTCCATCTCAGTAGTTCCTTTATTCCGTCCTTACAAGCTAGATCATTTGACTCTTGTAAAACTTGCTTGTCTTGCATACATAGGGGTGTGTGTGTGTATGATGCAGAATGAAGAGCCTGCAAATGTGCAGGATGCAATATTCTAAGTGAAATCCTACAGCTGTTTTTAATATACTCTCCTTTGTCAGCTAGAGTTTCCTTTTCTAGTCACACTGATCTTAATGTTGCTCACATTGAAGTAAGTAGCTGGAGTAGGTGAAAGAATAGGGGGAGAAGAAGATTGTAATTTGATGTTTCTTCCATATCCAGTTTCTGTACAGTAGTCAAGGTCAGTGCAAGTATGGCCCTTTCTAGGAACTCCCTCTGCGTTTAATGTGTTGTGAGTTGAATAATCTGAATCTTTGTGGTGTTTTATAGTGGCAAACATCCATGATCCCTTGTTTCTGGACTAGCTTATTAAGACAGTCTTTGAGAATGGGTATTTTATTTGGCTGTCTTCTCTCGTTGAGGATTCTGTTTAGTTTTACTCAAGTAGATCTACCCATTTTTTCACGAGCAGCCCTTACTATAGCTGTCCTATTCCCAGACTGACCTAGATTCTCTCTGGAAAATTGTTTTTACCTATTTAGAGGTGTTTTGGAACAAGGGGATGTGGCACACTTCCCTGCCATGCTGTGTGTGCTGGGTTACTGGGGCACTACTTGAATCTTCAGGAGCAACAGACTGTAAGGTGTAGCATTAGACCTCGGCATGGCATTCCCAGGTTTTTCTGGGCATTTGGCATGCCCTTTTTCATGCCAAGTCTGCCAGAAGTCTGAAGTGTGGAGAAATGCTGTGGTGGAAATGAAAGGGTGCTGTGTATGCTAATACTAAGGAGATAATAGATAAGGAGAGACAGTAAGCTTAAGTTACTGGAGAAGAGAAATAGCGAGGCCTATATGTGGATTTTAGTTCCACCAGTGTAAATCTGGACCAGAAGCACTGTCTAAAAATAAATAAATAAAATTCACTGAAAAATTTTGCAGGTACAGATGGGAGCAGGATCTAGCTGTGCAATGGGACCAAGAAGGGTAATTTCTTACATTTGTAAGTGGTATTTTTAAAATGTGTATTTCAGGATGTTGCAGCTCTACAGGAATTCTGTTTCCATCAGTGACTGAGGGTTAAAAGAAGCTGTGACTTTCATGTGAATTACTCTCCCATGATTTTTCCACTACTTAATTGATGGGCAATTAGATATCCCAGGACAGTGAATGAGCTGACCTCGTCTGTGTGACAGTTCTGACCTGTGATTTGTGCTATGTAAATATTTGATATCCTCTTCTGTGAAGGACAGGATAACTAACAGGATACAGTAACTGTAGCTTCAGTAGAAATGTTCAGAAAGCAATGCACATCCATGGTAGGAAGATCAGAAATGATGATTGTCCTTGAAATGATGATTGTCCTTGGATATGTGTTTGAATGCATAGTAACAGTGCGACTTTGACAGCTCAGTAATGCAACCAAGTAAAAACACTTGTGGCATGCCAGCCCTGAGACGCAGAAGAGGAGCTTTCCCTTAACACATGAGAGGGCAGCTCCCTGTACACCATGTTTCCCCTTAGTCTTCCCATCTCAGTTTCATGGCCTCCAGGAATCTTGCCCTGAAATGAGCCCATGACTGCAGTAAGGGTGTTCAGGGTGTTAATTCCCACGCACACAGGCAGGGTTGTTCAACCACCGTGTTACAGAGATGAGGCTTCCCAGCCCTATCTGTTTTAAAAAAGAGAGCACAAAAAGTGCAGTGAAATATCTCTGACGTGCAGCTAAGCCTGGAAAGTTCTTTGCTGTTGCCTTCCTTGCTTCCTTGCTGCTTACTCACTGGCCACAGTACTTCAAAGCCTCATGTGGGATTTTTCCTAGCTGTACAATTAACTGTCTCTCTTGAGCCTTCTGTGGTGCTTTGTGTGGAGTGAGTGTACCAACAAATCATGGTTTAGATGCCAAAGGGACCCTGTGGGTTACAGTAGTGGCCCAGCTTTTTCCATGCCCTGCTTAAACAAAGGTCAGTAGCAAGTTCGTCAGAGGAGTGTTGCAGTGACAACCCCAGGATGCAAATGTTGGAGTTGCATTTGGAAAAGGGCTGAGGGCAGATAGTTTCTTAATGTCAGGCAGTTGAATCCATGGTTGACTTCTGCCTTGAAGTTGTGGGGGGCCAAGTCCCAGCTTTGCTGCCTCTTCTTGGAGCCTTGCTGCAGAAGGGTGGGTGGATAGATAAAGCTTTACTCCTGTTTGGACTATGATGATTCCACTTCCAAATTCTGAAACAGAATCTGCCTCTTGTGTATTTTCTGCTGCCTAGCTGGGATGTCTACAGATAAAATTCTTTATTATACATATAAATGACTGATCCTTTGATGAACTATACTGAGCTTTTTGACTTGGTTTTATCTTCTAGTTTTACCTGATACTATCTTCACATAGCCTGTTCTATTCTCTATTCCTCCATATTGGCTGCAAAGAAATACTTTTGGAGTGTGTAGTTAAGCTAGTTTTTTGCTTGATACTTGCTAATTTGAAATATTTTGGAGTGCTTATACAATAATGCAACTGTATCATGGCATTTCCAATGACAACATTGACCTCCTCAAGCTGCCTTTTTATAGCACTTGAGTGCATTGGTATTGCTGTCTGTACAATTTTAATTTAATTAGGACAGTGGCTGTAATCACTATGGGAGAAGCATGAACTTCCCCACTGTCTCCTTTCCCCTTCCCGTTGTGATGAACCATTGCACCACTGTGTTTGTTTTTTATTTGCTTGAGTAAGGATTGAGGCATGAGAGGAGAGCCATCATCTACCCCTTTGCAGGGAGGACAGGCTGGAGGGGAGGGTCAGGGAGGAACTAAACTTCACAAAATTGCTAAGGTTACTGACTCAGTCTCTGCTTTCTGCCCAGGAAACGAGATGTTAATCTTTTCCCAGTGCTGCTTTGCATAAGGTCCATTCCAGAGAGCTGTGTTTGTTTTAATTTCTCTAATTACTGATAGTGTGCTGATTATGCTGCTATAGATTTGACGTGAATTGCTGTATTAATGGGATCAAAAATTAGGAGATGTCTGCCATGGAAATTAAGAAGATGACAGAAGCTGGGGAAAGGGAGGAAAGTAGAGAGTTGAATTCATACCCTGTTACTGCAGAGCTCTAGTTGGCTTTTTTTGGAGCCCGAGCCTTTGTCCCTGGTAGAAGTTGGAATATGCAAACTATAACATTGACCAAAGTCCCCAAATGTGCTATACAGTCCCTTAGAGGCTCTGATTTCCTTCCTGCTCCCTATGTTAGACCACGTAACTCATCTCATAGTGGTCTTCTGGACTTTCATATCTAGCTGTGGTATTGCATACAAACCACTGGTGAACAGTGCCTGTGTCTTCCTTCCCTTTCCTCTTCTTCTCACTTGCTTCTCTAATGATTAATTTACTTGAGTCTTTGGCTGTTTTCCCCTGTGCTGCTCCGTGGCTGGTTTGCTGTCATTGCCCTGCTGGGTGCCCAGATGTTCAGGGCCCTTCTGAATTTTCCCAGCAAACACATCATTTCCCCCCAACCACCCTTGTCTCTAAGGCCCTTTCCCCCACTCTGCTATACTCAAGCCACCTTCACCTATGAGGATCTACAGTAGGAAAACCAGACTGTCACAGGCTCCCCCTGGCTCCTGGTCCCTTGGCCTGTCTTTTAATTTCATGGCACAGGTACACCAGCACTATGGGAGACAAATGTGTGTCAGCTTTCAGTCTCAGTTCCTTTCCCCCTATATGGTATCATTATGTGCAGTATAGGAGAAAGTTCTTATTCAGTGATTAGGGTCAGCTGTCTTTTCTGTCCAGCACAAGGTATTTGCAGATCACATTGCCTGTTCTGGTTGCCTGAAAACTGCTGCATAGGTATTGCATTTCTTTGCTTTATCAATTAAAAAAGGTAGTTTTACTATACCACCTATCCAGCTACTGAAATAATCATGTCATTGGGACAACATAAGAGCTTACTTAGCAGACTTTCTTACATACTTTATTTTCATTTCTACAAAAACATGTATATTCTTTGTGCCTGCCATCTGAGTGAACATAGTAAAGGGACAAAAAGTCTGTCAGATTGCAAGGCTGTTGCTTTGGAGTTTAGAAGGGTGCCATTATATCAAAAGCCTGAAAGGATTTTTATTTGCAGCCTCCCTCATCCTCAACTGTTAGACTTCTTTTAAATTTAATTTTGATACTTTGATTTTTTAAATTAATATTTTTATTTTAGCAATATGAATTATTTGTGTTCCTGGCAGAGAAAATTCTGTTCAGGTAGATTTTGTCAGTAAAGGATGTACCCCAATTCTTCAAACTGAAATTAGTGTGTGCTTTGATGGCTTTGGGAGTCTAGTCAGCTGTTAGATACATGCCTACTACATAGTAGTAGTAGTAGTATACCTTTTGATTTAGGCAGGATGGTTTGATCTATGGCATTCTCAGCAGCTAAATATTTAGTAAAGAGAAAGAACCCATAGATCCTCTTGATTCTTAGCCATGTGTTTCAGCCTATCTCTGCTCAACTGGGCAGGTGAAAGCATGTCCTACTCTCAGCAGACCTGGCTGGTTGTCCAGGTGGCCCTCTTGGAGCACCAGCCATCAGAGTAAACCCCAGGGAGGGCCTTCCATAAAAATGGACTTCGTGTAGCTCTTCAGTTACTGTAAGCAACATGAAATTTCATGGTGAAACTTTCTTGACTCCCTGTGAACTGAAGAAACGGATCAAAAATGATGACAGCAAGCAATATGCCATCTGTTTTAGTCACCTTTTTGTGGCTACTGGCAAAATGCTCAGGAGTTGCTGTTTTGAAATTTCTTAGCTGGTAATTGTTTGGGGCTGAGCATTTGGTCACTTCTAGGTTTAGATGTTTATAGAGTCCCCTGGCAGGTGGTGAATATGGAATGTGGTAGTACCAAGCTCTTTCTTAGCACTCATCACCAAAAATCTCACAGGACCACATCAAATGTGTGTTGATTTAGTTTCTTTTACCAGTAGATTAAGCTGCAGCAAGGCTGTTTGCTCAAGAGCATGCAAGGTTCGTGCAGGTTCTACTAGCACTACCTATCCTTCCTTCCAAGCTGTGGCTTGAGCAAGCCTACCATTCTTGGCCTTAATACAAAGGGAAATATTAAACTTGACTAGTTAGGAAATGCTTTCAGAAATATTCCTACTAGCAGAGTATCTGCTTGCATAACCTTAGAAGCATGAGACACCAGCCATGTTTTTGTTTGTTGGATTCCACAGTGTGAAGCACTGGGCAGTTCTGGAGTTCTGAAAATTAATGCAATCCGTTCTCAGTGGTGTGAGCACAACAGGTACCTCCTGGAAACGTGACTCTAAAAAGCCTCAGAAAGCCTGGAGAAGGACATGTGACCTTGTGCATTGACTGTCCAGGCTGGCCACTGTGTGTGGCTGAGCACAGAGCAGGGGCAGGTTTTAGAACTAGACTGGTGTTTACAGTTCTGCTGCCAGCCATGTTACTGCCCCATGCTGCAAACAGGGATTAAGCTTATTTTTTCCAAAAGCCCAGTGTCTTGACCTCCTTGTGCCATTGCCATTCCACACTTTTTGGAAGTCTGTCCAGGACAGTTAAAGGGCAGCTCTTTCAGCATGCAATTGTTAAATGTATTGCCCTTGAGAGGCACATGCTGTCCATTTTCAAGACAGCTTAACTCTGAAATTACTTAGCTCATTTGAGCTGTACTCTTGCTGTAACTCAGGTTGTCTGTGTGTCTAATAAAAAGAAAAAGACTTACCTAATGTCTGTAAATTGCTTTGATCTTTAGGCTAAAGGCACTGACAGAAAAATGCAGGATTAGAAAGAGAGGGCATTTCAAAGGCACTAATAGGAATTGGATAGCTAACTCCCCTTCGTGCCTTGTAAAATGCTTTCTGCAAATAGTAATTCACACATTCTGTACTGTAGACATCCAAGATGTGTGGGAAAAGTAACTGCAGTTCCATGTCTTGTTTGGTTTTGGCTGTCCTGTCCTTATGAATACTAGGAAACAATGAATCAAATGCATTTGTTTAAAACAGTAAACCTCAATGAAACTGTCATGGTATAAATCAACTTGTAGTATGCCTGTAGGAGATTGATCAGTAAAGGCAGCACATACTGGAAGCATAATGCCTTGGTTTGATACAGGACCTCCTGGGTCTTGAGGGAAGTAGATGGGTTCTGGACTTAATTTCATTTTCCACCTGCTCTTGGGCAGTGAGGAGACCCTTTGAAGCCACTTTGTCTTTTCAGTGGTGATTCATTGAGTATGCAATATGACCTGAGCTTGGACTGTGTCCTGCATTCTTCAGGAGGCAGCAAAAGGACATTCAAAGAATGTAATAGTAACTCGTTTAGCAAAAACAAGAGTACTACGTTACTTGATGGTAAATAGAGTAGTCTTTAGTGATGTGTTTTTCTGCAGCAATGACAAAAGTTACTGATTAATGTCTTTTAAATGGTAGGAAGGAGTATAGTGCTAAACACTTAGCTTGTTCAGATCATGACTGATTTGTTAATGTAAGATTAAGTGGTTTGGCACTACAGTGGTACTCATGCATGTATCATGGAGTTGCTGTCAGATTTTCACTCACATAAAACCCTTGGAGTCTCCCCACTTGCATGTCACTTCCCCTTTCCTCCCTTGGCAAATTTCTGAGAAGACACTTAGAAATTTCATGGCTCTTTTGAAAATTAATCCTGCCACCCTAGAAAGTGCTTGGCCCCCCTTCAGCACTGGGCAGCGCTGGCCACCAGCGTTCTGTGTGTGCTCTGGGGCTCCCTGGGCAGCTGGTGCATCACTAGTGCTGCTCACATCACCAGGCACACACTTCCTTCCTTCCACCCACATTCACCTCCTCTGCCATGGTTTCATACCTTTGTTCCAAAGTTCACGTTGTCCTCTCTCTTTCTCTCCCCCCCCCCTCCACTTTATTTTAACAGCAGGAAAGAATTTCATACACACCTCCAGCGAGCCCGGTACCAAATTACACTTCGTCACCACTACATGTCCCAGTGCCTCAAGCGATCAGGATGGAGGAAGACACCATCAGACTGCCAGCACACCTGCGTGAGTGTCAGCACGAGGCTGCTTAAGTTCTTGGACTGAGGAGGGGGCGGGGCGGGGTGAGGAGTTATTTCTGGTTTTATGGAAGAGAGCAGGGAAGTCCCCGGCTTTATACTTTTTTTCTTTTAATGAGCTCTAGCTAGTTTGGTTTTCCTAGCTGTTGTTTTCAACTGAAGAAAATTACTCTTAAATACAGTATGCTGAATCTCCCCTCCCGTCTCCTGCACCCCTTCAAGCATTTGGCCTGTTTCTCATGACAGGCACAATTATGGAGGGCTTATTTTGATGAGAATTGCTGTGCTTCCTTCCACTTTATTGGAATTGCTCAGTTACGTTCTGCAACATAAGGTCAGAGTTTCACCAGCTGTGGCAAGTGGAATGCTTTTGTGCTGTGGCTATTTTCAGGTTCTGAGGGGTCTCAAATACTTGTGATGCTCAGGCTCTCTACTGTAGAGCATGATTGCTGCCAGAGGCAGTGGGAAAGGAGGAGGAGTGAGCTTAGCTGTACACAAAAGGATGCTGCAAAGGAGGAAGAACATATCACTGACATTGGAACAAACATTGGAGCTGAGGGCAAGATGAGAGCCGGGTACTTCCTTACTGAGATGATTTAAAGTTTGACAGATAGGAAAGCCCAAGGACTGTTGGCCAGTGAGAGGTGAATTAGGATGGGGACAAGAAGAGTGGAATTTTCCTTTTTGGAGGGGAAGCAGTTCTGATGGAAATAAAGTTGTTTTAAGTAAACTTTTATCAGGTGTTACATTCCTGGGCTACTTAAGCAGCAATGAACAAGAGGGCCAGGAGCAAACAAAACTTTGTGCTTTGCCCTCTGACAAATGGGTTTGGGATTTTGTGGGGGGAAGAGGGGGAAGTCCATGTTTATCACAAGATACTCTCATTCCTGTCCTCAGCTGTCTTCCATGCACAGTCCTTTTCTGGATGCAGACTGTGTTTAAAGCATTTCTGTAGTCCTGTGCTCGCTTCCTTGCTAGCCACTGAGTTACTCTGCCCCACAGTCACTTGCTCTTATGCTGTGTTTCACATGTCCTGCATGGCCCAGTTTTCTGTGCTTCCTGGTGGGAATGGGAGCTGCTGCTGCAGTGCTTCTGACCGTGTCTGGTCCCTGCCTGAGCATCCGTGAGCTCCCAGGCCTGGCTTGCACATATGTGTGGCTGCTCAGCTGTTCCCCTGGCCCAGCGAGGACTTGGTTGCCACACTTACAGGGCATTTCTATGCTTTGGCCAAAATAGACCAAAAAAACCCCAATACAGAAGCAGTTTTTCTCCTGCAGTTATTTTCCCTACTGGTGCTGTTCATCCCCAGATCTTTTGGCTTTTTTCCTCATTGCAGTAGTTGGTACTGTTTACTTCTGCTGTGGGAACCACTGTCTGTCCACTCTACAGCCAGGATCACAGCTGGGTTTCCAGTTACTATTGCCCTCCTATTGCATAAGGCAGGGAGGCAGAGACTCTTTATACCGAAAGTGGTGGTACATATTGTACCTGCTTCCTTCCCAACAGCTAGCCAGCATGCTGGATAGTGTTGAATTTATAAAGCTTCCTCTCAATGAAGACTTCTTTCGCAGTATTTTTAGAAGGTGATCCAGCCTTTCACCTTGACTCTTGTTTTGGTTTTTCTGTTCTTGCGGTTGGCACATTTTTAAACTTGCAAGGCTTCTTTCCCTTTAGTATTTCCACACCAGTCTGACTTATTGCAGTGTAAAAATACAGATGATTAATCATGAAATATCTGTGAAATAGCCTTCCAACAACATGGAACAGATATTTACATAGCCTTACTAATTGTAGTCAATGGCAGTGTAGTATTTTGTAGTTCAGTATGCAGTCTGTATTGACACAAAACACTGTTGTCAACCAGCAGACCACCCAAACACTGTTAAAACCACTCTTTAAGTACATAGCTTCATAGCTAGGCCAGGAGCAGCCATTCTGCATTTCTGAAATGATCTCTGGTATAAGTTTTGCTACAAAACTTCATGAAGTACCTGCTGTGTTTAGGTCCAGTAACTGAGCTACAACATGTGCAGAAAGATTTCTGCTCTTCATGTAAAAAACTTAAGTGATGAGGAGGATATAAGGTCTCTAGATGTTCTTTTAATGCTTAATTATCTCCTTATTTGCTTTTTTTTTAAGTGCCCTATTTATAGTTTGAATTAGTCAAGCTTCAGTTTCCAACTATTAGATCTCATTATCGCCTTTCCTGCTAAATATTGTCGAAATACTCCTCCTGATATAGGTGCTTTTAGATAGTCACTTCTTAACCTTTTCTTGGCTAAACTGGATAGGAAGAGAGGTTCTTTAGGCTGTCAGTCTTCCTGTTAAGCTTTCAGATTTCAAATTCTGTTTATATCGCCTCTGTGAACTGTCTCCCAGTTCAGACATCCTTAAAGTGAAGACAATAGAAATGAAGATGATATTCCAGTAGTCTTGCTAATACCATGTATAGAAATAACTCAGTTCTTTTTGGGTTTCATGTCATGAGGTTTTAAGAGGTATTAAGACAGGGTTTTTCAGTTCCTGCATGGACTCCTCTCATTTATTTTTTGTTTATTTTTAGAGATGTGTCTGAGGTACAGCTTTGATCTTAAATCCAAACTGCCTCAGAAGTGAGGCAAAGTAACTACCTTCTAGTTCAGGCTGTGTGTGAAGGTTGGGTTTAGATCTGCAAAGTCCGAGGATTTTCTAGGTCTGAGATTTTGTTTGGTTTCATCCCTACGGTTGTTTTTGTTGTTTATGTGGAGCATAATAACTTCTTTCAGCCCTCATTCATTCCAGTAGAACAGGGAGATGTGGTAAATTCCTCCACTCACACACACAGAGATAGGTTGTCAGGCCTCCACTCCTGTTTCTGTGAAATTCTGATGGCGTTCAACAAAATCAAGGCAGGGCTCAGTCCCAACCCGCACATCTTCATGTACCTGTGCTGTAGGTGCAGCTGAAAAGAGCAGTTGACACAAAGAGAGACCTAGAGACAAATGTTTCACATGGGACATGTAGAGCAGTCTCTGGATTCAGGCAGGTTTATGCCTTCTGATAAGAAATTTCACTGTTTCTAATGTTCCAGAGCACTCTGAGAGTACCAACAGCAAAAGTATCAGAACAATAAGTACAGCAATTTCCTTTGGTGTGATAAATTATTTCTCACTGCTTAGTGAGCAAATGAGCCTCAGGTAGGCTGAGCTAATTTTATCCAGAGCCTGGGAAAAGTGCCTTTTGGAAGGGTGAAATGCGGACCTCTCTTTGCTACAAGCTTCCTTCTTTTTGGTCAACAGAGCTAAAATTATATAGACAAACACCTTTTTCTGGGGGTGATGTGAAGGCACTTCCCCCTTCTCATGCAGCCTTTCATGTTTTAAGTAGCTGGTTTCTCCCCAGCCAGCCTATTATATAGAAATGCAGTGTAATCAGTCTTAACTTTAAATCTCTGGGATAGTAAGAATAATTTCTGGATAAAACATACCTTTCTGTGGTGCTGCACTTTTCTGTAAGGGACTTTTGACCCATACTTCTAAACATACTTGTCTGCCTAACATCCACTAGGAACAGAGTATTGGCAGCATTGTCAGCAAAATATCAGTGGGGAGCTGGGGGATATCCTTTCCTACGTTTCAAGTATGTAGTCAGAAAACAGTTGCTCTTTGTCCCTGGTGTGTCTGCCATGGTAGCTTTGCAGCATATATGATCTCCACTAGACTACGCTCATGTCAGATAGAAGGAGTGTTTGGAAGATGGGCATTTTTTACTGAGGATCAAAAAGAAGCAAGTTCAGCTCACACACAGGGTGCTGCCTTTGGTGCCTTCTGGGACATTGGACACCTTGTTTTAGATCCTTCACTGTAAAATGAAAAAAGCCAATGAGTGCAAAGACTCTTAAATGTTTTGGAAAATAATACAGAAACTGCCCAGGTACTGTGATAATGAAAAATGCAGAGAAAGGTGGAAGTCCTCTGGAACTATTTACATACCCCTGTGATAATGAAAAATGTAGAGATAGGTGGAAGTTCTCTGGAACTATTTACATACTCCTTATCTCTGGGGAAACCCTCCATTTTGCCACAGAGAAAGTTAGTGAGGTTTTGTGTTGGGGGTCTGTGTTTTTTTAAATCTCATTTTATTCTTTGTCTCATCTGGTAAAATGTTATTAGCTACTTATTTTATGCTATGGCCAATACCTTGTAGTAAAAAGTTCTTGGAACTGGATAGAGCATACAGCACGTAAGAGATGGATATGAGAACCCTTCCCTATATCTATTAATATGCTCTGAATTATGGAGAAAACAGCTTTTTCCTTTTTTGTAATACACAAGATTAAAATAAGGTGGTTTGCCTGCTGAAACAGCAACTGTAAATGTGTGCTACAGGCTTCATGGTTTTCTTTTGTGTTCTGCAATATAAAACTTCGTCAACGAGAGAGAGAGAGAAGAAATCCCAGTGCTGAGAAAGGACTTGTTGCATGCTCTGATCCTGTGCAACATCATTCCCCCTTGCACGCTTATGTTGATTTGTACAGTTTGATTTTTATCTCTGAAGGGCATCTTCTCTTGGGAACATGTGTGTGTTTGTTTAGGGAGAGTGATCTCATGGGCAAAGACTTCAGGGTTTTCAATTGATACAGACATGAAAAAAAGTTCATTTGTTCCTCTGAACTAATTACTTTTCTCTCCTCAGTGTTGGCATCCTTCACATGTCTGCAGCCCATTGTCATAGTAAGACATGCTGCATATACTTTTCTGTGTACACAAAGCAATTCTTCTTGGCAGCAACTAATTTTTCTTGCTGTTGCCTTTTTTTCTGAACCCCCAACAGTTTGCACTGATGTTCAGAGTGCAGTGATACACTTGAGATGTCACAGTACATGCATCACCTTGTAGGGGAGAACTTTTATTTTGGGACTGCAGTGTTGTCTTGACTCCACTCACTTTTGGAGCACTGTGATAGTAGGGAAAGCTAAAGACCTATTTGTAAAATCATTTGAGTGCTTTTTGTTTCCAGTGTAGGCTTGGGTTCTGATCTTTGGTTTTCCAGTGTGTGATAAGTTCCAGCTCACAGCTGATTTGGATAAACTTCATAGAATGCAGGCCTGGTCACATACACCTAGTGAGATCACATTTTTTATTTCAGTATCTCTGTGTCCCTTGTTGTTATGGTCTGTTCTACTTTCCTCATTAAGGACAGAAGGGACATTTGTTTCCTTTTCTGCAAAGATTGTATTAAAGGCCTCTAAGTTTTTAGCAAGTGTTTCATAGGAATCTTTCTGCATGGCTATTTGTAATATTATTTGATGCTCTGATTTGGTGGGAATTAGTCCAGTGGTTCTGTATTGGTTTGGCATCTTTGTGACCTTAGCTGTACCGTATGCTACAATAAAGTTGTGTGGATATGAGTAGTAGCGTAGGACAGGTAGTTGGGCAGTTTCTTTAAACTAAGGCATTCATTAGACCTGAAGACACTTTGTTGCCAGTTTTTCTTCTGATTGTGCATTGTTGCCTATATGTATCGTTTGTGTTTTAAGGGCACTAGTTTTATTTTTTTTTTTCTTATTAAGGGAATGCAGGAAACAATTAAGAGAAGGCGGAGGAAACAACAACACTCAGGATTGCCAAGGATTCATTTTTTTCTGTATAGTATCTATTAATTATGCTACTCCTTTTATTAATCCTTTGGCACCTGTTAATTATTCTACAATTTTGGCAAGCAGCTGGAAAGCCACTTTGAAGCATTAAGCATATTGTTGTTTAGTTACTAGAATATTCAATGCACTGAACTGAAAGTATGCAGTGAGATGGGAAAAAAAGCCCTTTACCCTAAGCCACATTTAGAGCAGCAAGCAATAAAAATATTTGCTTTGGAAGGATCTTTGTGGAACAAAACTGACTGACGCACATACAAGGAAAATAAACTAAAAGCTTCATATGACAAAGGGACTGGGAGAGGTGTCCAGAATGTCAAATTAGTGGCTGAGACTAATCCTGGTCCTGCTGAAATGAGTGGTTAAATTCCCACTGATTTTTCTGGGACCTGGGCTGGCCTCTTTCTCAAATGATTGGCTTCTAGACCTCTCTTTGCTCTTCTCTGACATTATGGCCACTTAAGCCTTGTTCTTCCCTCTTACTGCCCTTGCCTTTTCCACCTAATCTGCTTTTCACCTTACGTGTAACCAATACCAACCCACGACAAAAAAAGAAAAAAATTAAGCCTGGCCACCTTACTGCTTGCTAACACCTTATTGCACTATTTAATCTTGATGTTACATCTTTGTCTTTTACCATAGGCTATTCTTGCACATTTTTATTGTGAGCTATGCAGAAAGAGTCCATCCAGCAGTGCCTCCTGGTCTCTCAGTTTATAACTATTGATAATCTACTGACAGGCCGACTGCAGTGTGGAAATCCCAGCCAGCCATCCTGTCAGCCTCAGTGCCCATTACTTTGGTTAACCCCAGCAAAGCTCCTTCAGGACTCTGAGCTGTGTCCAGTTGTTGGGCAAACAGGATGCAAATCATGAGCTGGGGAGGCACTGATCATGCCTACCTCTAACCTAAGGTAGGCTGTTCCACAGGCACCCTGTGGTGCTCACCTGGATTGAACTCATCTGCTCCACCCTGCATCCCAGGGGTTTCTTACAGTGAATCTCAGGCCAGCCTCAAAGAGATCATCCAAACAGGGAACTTGGATGGGTGGGAAGCCCAGTCTGAGTCACTCTTGTGCCATGGCTGGGCACAACATAAATGCTAATGTTTGTATGGACTGTGTTGCACTGGGAAGAAGAGTGAAACCCCATTACTGATTCTGCTGGGAAAACTGTGGCCTTTGGATTATGGAGATCCTGCTTTGCATTTTTCTGGCATGGTCTTCGTTCATCACCTGTAGGAAACAAACCCCCTTGTCACTGGGTTTGCACTGGAGTGACACAGGACCCCTTCTCTTGCCACTTTTGCAAACCACTGGCGAGTTTAACCCTAGATCTGTTGACTCCTTACTGCTGCCTGGTGGCTATGGCAGAAGCATCCAGGCTAAGTGTGAAAAAACTTGTAAAGGGAGTTCACTTGCTGTGAGCTGATTTCTGCTCCTTGAGAGATTACAGAATCAAGTGGTTTTTATTTTTCCCAATGTGCCTTGTTGTTGCCCAGAGTTAACAGCAATTTCCTGCACCGACAGTTCCCAGTGGAAGCGGGTGGAGGGGTAAGATCCTTCCTGCCTCAGTGGGAACTTCCAAAGCAGTCTAATGTGGGAGGTCAAAAAGACCTGTGCTTCAGGATCCGGAAAGCTGGCAGTGTGGGTGGGAGTCCCAGTGGTGCTAAGCCAGTCTTTTACCCTCTTGGAGAGCTTCACTGTAGAGTTTTGAATCTCCAAAATACATGGGTTCACCTCTGTTCAGAGGGGAAAGGAAGCCAGGTCACTTTAATATGGGATTCAAGCTTGATCCCTTGTGGAATTCCCCTGGAAAGTGAGGAGAGGAATAAGAAGCAAAAGCAGCAGGACATTTATGGTATTGCTGGGTTTGAAGCATTTTTAGCTTTGTCTTAAAGGGACACTGTCAAGATCAGTGAACCTAAAATTAGCTTGCTTTTCTCTTTCCATCCCAAATGTCTGTTTGATTTTTCATTTGTATTAGGTTATAAATGCTTCCATGCTATTTTTTAAAAATTATTTTTGTAAGAAATAAAATGAATGCAAAGAATGCAGCATTCATAAACAGCCGTACAACTAAAGAAAACACAGAAGAGAAACTGCGTGTAAGCCATGACTAACAACTCCACAATAAGAAACCATTGTGTGGTGAGGGCCTTGCAACAAAACACAAGTGTGGTAAAAAGCCCTGCAGAAACAGCATAGCATCATGATCTTTTAACAGGGATGAGCTGTTGTCTCTTGGGAGAAAACAGCTCTGTCCAGCACTGAGGGGGGCATATAGTGTCTAAGGAGAAAGCTGCTGTAGCTTTGAGATCCCAGGAATTAATGTGGTAGGTCATGTGTATACACACACAGAAGGAAAACAATTATTTGATGCCATTTATGAGAAGCTGGACTTCCTTCTGCTGTGCTTTTACGTCTTTCCTCTCTTGTGCTGGCACTCCTTCTGGTGCTCAACAAATACAGCTTGGTAAAATATCCAGTAAATGGGGTTTTATGCCATTTTTAGAACTCCCCATTTTACTGCTGGAGCAGAAGGACTAAATGATTCTTGAGTTTGTTGAAGACATTTTTGGTAAAATGATTCCATCCAGATTTGGAGGCCCAGTCCAACACCTCAGCCAAGAGCCTCTTTGCAGTATCATTCTCCAGAGGTTCTTGGGAGGGTGGAGCACTTAATGCATCAGGCATTCCAGCCTTGTGGAATGCTTGTGCACTTTTATGGGATGAATAAATTTGAATGTGCTCACTTCTCATGTAAAATGTTTTGTGCAGGACTAGCATGGTGCTGTTAATGTAGCAGTGATCCTTGATCAAGAAGTTATGAGTTAGTTATATATTTAATAGGCAAATGATTGGTGATGTTGGAAGTTAATAAACAATCACCACTGATTGGCTTTTGAGAGTCAAAGCATTAGGAAACTTGCTTAAGTCCAAATCTTTCCTCATGAGTTTTTATGCATAGAAGTCATACCCCGGGAACAGCCTGAAGCACCCTGCTTTATTTACTCCATCTGCCTGTCTGGTTTTGATCTCCCTATGCTTTTGTATCCCACTGAAAAAAAAGTGTCTGCTCTGCACTGACAGTATGGTCAGGTAGCTCTGTGGCAATTATACAGACCAGAAAATGAAAATGTCAAATTATACCATGACAAGTAAAAATTAAATTAATGTCTCCAGTGATTAACCAACATGTTCTTCCTGCCTTTAGAGTCCACAGGCACAGTATGGGGTGTTCTGCAGTCCATGGAGAGGAAGGGTAAAGGCAAAATTCTCAGTTATGGGGATTGCTTTGGATACAGCGGAAATTTTCCAGTCTGAGAGCTTACTGAGGGGGCTCTTTGTAGCTGGAGATTCACTATCCCAAGTCCAGAGTTGCTTGTAGCACTGGATCCCATGGGCTATGAGAACCTGAACCTCTCCTGCAGGAAAGCATTATTCTACCCATGTCCTGCATGGCCTCTGCCCTGTCCTGGTGCTGTGAAGTGCAGGAGGGTGTGGTACCCCCGTATGGGTTTTTTCGATCCCCTCTGTAAGGAAGAGTGGTAGTTTCACTGTCTTTTGGACTATGCACCTCTCCTGCCCTGAGGGTGTAGGGGGAACGTGTGAACTGAGCCCCAGAAGTTAAGTCAGGAGGGGCTGGGAACTGTAGAAACACACTTATTTCAGAGGTAGATCCTGTAGTGCTGGTAATGAATTTGCACTGTCTCAGCATCCTGATAAAAAGGGTTATTTTCTTACTATGTTCTCAGCATTCTCCCTCTTCAAGTTCTCTAGAAGCATTTTTTTTAATGTTTCCCTCAGGTGTCTTAAAGTTTGTTTGCAGAATAAACATCCCAAAGGGGCTGTGAGCTGGTCAGAGCACTGGCATTTTATTTTAAAATGCCCACCAGCAGCAAAAAAACCCACAGAATAGTTCTGAAGGGAAATTTCCTTTTTGGGTTTTTGTATCCCTGAAAGAATTTCCGATGCAGGCAGATAGTAATTCCCAGCTACGTACTTCCTGATAAGGAAACGGCTCCAATAAATGCAGCTATAAATAGCCACCTTTTTATTTTTAAAAAAATGTAGGGAGATCTGTTTAGCTTTTATTTCAAACTACTGAAAGAAAGGGACAGTGTACAATAAAAGTCTTAGGTTTGGCACCCCTTTTCTTTCCAGATAAGTAAAGTTCTTAATCTGCATTTATATATTTAATTTTGTAAAGTTTAGATGTCTGCTTATTTCTGCTCATCCTTCGCACAACACTGTAAAAGAAAAAACCCACCCACCTTTTTATATGGTAAACATAAATTGCATTTGGCCTCCCTCATGAAGGGAAGGTATTACCTGCTTTACACAGAATTCTTAATGCTTTTGCTTTGTGCCTATATTTCAGTTCTTCTCTTTGTATAGTTTGTTAAGGTGCTTTGTCATCTCAGAAAAAGTACCGTGATCTTCAACTGCATTTTTTTCACATTTGCTGTGGATATGCTGTAGCAAATGCATGGTTAGACCTAAATTCCTTTTTTCTAAAAGTAACTTGCTGATACAATTCTGTGCAGTTAGTTTATAAACCTTCTGAATTTTCTGCATTATCTTCCCCCTTTTTACAGTTCTGTTTCATGTATTTTTAATTTCATGCCTTTCACTTTGGACTTCTGCTAAAATTTTCCCTTGCCAGTCCTGCTTTTTTTAATTCTTTAAAAAGTGAGCACCAAACACATGGTACCTTCAGAGAAACAAATAATTATTTACCCCCACAAAAATTTATAGAGATGAATAAATTTACTGCAAGAGCTAATGTGAGAATGTCATTGCAGGTTAGATTTCAAACTGGCTGTAGCAGTCATTCAGATTACAGCTGAAAATATCCACTGCCTTGAGAGTTTTACAGAGGATGAGTGCTTTGTAAATCATCTTGAGCAGCACTTGGACCTTAGTTAGTCCCTGGTTTCTGTGCTTCAGCAGGGTCTGTGCAGGCTGCCATGTCCTGCATAGCTGTGATGGGTGGTGGTCTCCAGCAAAATCCAGAGGCACAGCTGGGGATGTGCATTGTCACTGGGGTTGTTGGTGGCTGGGTTATCCTCTTTTCCTACTGTTCCTGTCCTGAGGGCTCCCTGGTTTTCCCGGGGGGTGGGTAAGGTGGACGCGCTGAGCTGGATGTACAGCACCGGTTGAACCATGGCCAAAGCCCCTGCAAGGTGACGGTGCCACTTCCTCAGTGCCGGCAGCCAGCAGAGGTTGGGGCCCAATCCCCCTTTTCTTCCTCCCCCTTTCTCCTTCCAGCAATTTCACAGGATCTTGTGACTTGTGGCCAAATCCTGCCCGTGAGGGCACTCAGCTGCCATGGGCTTCTCCTCTTGGCTGCTGCTGATGCTCACGGCTGGCCCAGAGCCGAGCAGATTGCACAAGGCTGCAGCTGGTGGCGGATCCCCCTGTGCCCCTCTCGCTCCTTGTTTGCTGGAATGACACGGCAGGGCTCAGCACGTGCCCCTCCATAGCCCCCGAGCACAGTGCTTTACACAGTATTCCTTTGTAGGCACCCGCAGGGGTTTTACCTCCCGTCTCCTGTGCTCCTCTCTTGGCTGCACCAGAAAGGTTGATCTGCTTGTGCAGGCCTTGCCACACCTCCTGAACAGGCCCGTGGAACATGCACAATTAATACGGCATTAATTAATTATGGGGAGAACTCGCTGCTGGCACAAGAACCAAGGCTTGCAGCTTATAAAGTGAATCCTTTGATGCTGAGCTTTAAAGAACGTTTCCATCAACTCAAGCCAGCAGAGAGATTCTGTGATATTTATACCCTTCCTCCGTACAGACTCCAGAGCGCTGGGTTTGGCCACCCTGGACACCAGCAACAGAAGTGGTGGTGGTAAAGGAGGGGGGTTCAGAAAGCATAACCAGGGCTTGACCCTCAGGAACAAAATTTCACAAGTCCCACGTGAAAATGTTGGAGCTGAGCCAGATGTGGTTTGTTGAGCCAGCGCAATAGGTGCAAAAAGTGACCTACTGGTCTTGCTGAGATGAACAGGATTTGTCTCAATGTCTCCAGCAATTCCCAGAGTTTTATCCAGAATGTGTGTGTGTGTGAGTGAATTTGTCAGCTTGCACTGTGCTTCTACTTACTTGGCCAGTGTTTGGGGGAAGAGAGATGAAAGAACGACTGTGCCTGTTTGGTTTGTGCAATACTGAGAATTTCTCCCTTTCTACTTCCTCCTTCTTGGTAGTGCAGAAGGAAGTAGCCCCAGTTCCTGCTGGTCCACAAACCAGTTACTCATTTCAGTTCTGCCACTTTAGTGGGTCCTTGTGTATTTCCTAGTAGGGGAAATCTCCCTTTATGTATATAAGTTCCTCCTTCCTACTCTCTCTTTTGTTCTGATTTCTTCCAAGCAATCTGTCTCCTTCAATTTTTAACTTCTTTGTTGGCTTTCGCTTCCTCTCAATGATTCAGTGAAGGCATTTTGTCAGAAAAACCCTCTGTACTAAATACTTCTTTGTTCCCTTTTTTTTTTGTTTTTCTGTGTTGTACTTCTTTGTATCTCCTTTCCCTGGAACTTCCTTAGTAGTCTTACTACCTCTAGGCTTTTAGCTTCATTACTCTGGGTAGTCATTACTGTGTTGCCAGGTATGTAATTGTTCAAAGCACCTTCATCTTTTTATTAGAGGTTTGTTTTTTTTACTACTCTTTAAATACTAATAGGCAGTGGTGACAAATACTGTTATTAAATACATAGGGCTTGTCTCATCACTGCTGTACAGCTTGCTTGGTGGTTTTTTGCTTGTTGAAAGTGAGCATAACCAAGTCACAGGAGTCATTCTCTACTTCCACTTTATGTTCTCAGAGATGCAGTGTTTGGTGTGGAGTAGTGGTGAACTGGTCACATGCAGTAAAAGGTTTAGTGCAGGATTTGAAGCCTTGGAGCTCAGCAAAGTAGAAACAAGGGATAGCACTTAATGTCTGTAAATAAATCTTCAGTTTTTACACCCCCTCTCAGTTTTAAAATCATGCAGAATGAAAAACAAGCAGAGGAACTGGGAGTGGCAGCAGAGGTAAGAGTGATAGCGAGCTGAGCTGTGTTTGTGATGGGCAGACCTGAAGCAGCTGGGCTGTTAAAGGAGTCAGTATTTGCTGCTGGCCTCCTGCCACACCATTATCAGTGTGTGCAATAGCAATGGCTGAATCTCACAAGCTTTGGCGCCGATTCAGTTCAACAGAACACCCAGAAGTAAATCCAGATGTCTTTTAAATCGGTTGGATCTGTAGTGTTATGGTGAGTTCTCCATAATTACGATTTTCTTGTGAGAGTTCTGGGAGAATCTAGCTAGTCCCAAATAACCCTCAGAACACAGCTTCTCACGCGTGGCCTTTCTGGTGCTCCGTCATTTGCAGTGAGAACATGTGTGCACAAAAACTCCACTGGAACTCAGACAAGAGTTAACAATCAAAATTTATTTTAAAGCTGAGAAGTTTTATTTTTTTTTAATCTGACACATGCATCTCCATGTGCATGTACATATTTAGATCCTGTGGAGGGAAGTTGCTCGAGTACTTAGGTTTTATGCAGAGAGACTGTAACTTTTCCTTTTTCTTTTGAAGCTAATTAGCACTTAGAATGTGTTACAACCATTTCTTTTAGGGAGAGTTGTAAAATTACTGCCTATGATGAAACAGAAAATGGGTGCAGAAGACAGTGGAAGGTGACTTCCGTGTCACACGAGTTGCTAAGCAGGCTCAGAATTGCTGTTCTCCCCACATCTCTGCTGCAACAAGCAGACACAAGAGGGTTAGGCTGTGTTTGAGTCTAGAGGCCTAGGCTTGAAGGGGTCTTTCAGTCTGTTTTTACTGGTTCAAGTGTACAGAGTCAGCAGTATACATGTGAAATCTCAAAGTTGGCTAAAAAATGTAGATGGGGCTCAGTCAGCTGTTTTTAATGCTTTCTTACTGCGTGCACTCCATAAGCTACTTCCTGAAGAGTACTTATATGAAGTCTAATCCACAAACAGTCTTGGCACCAGTTTGGTAGCTGAAATAATCAGAGTATTCTAACCTATTGTGAATAAAGGTAGCTCACACTGATAGTTTTATCCTGAAATTACTTTGCCCCACTTGGAAGCATTTTCACTGCAGAGTTTTATAAGTCCATATAACATCAACAACAGAAAGGCTGTAAAATTATAATTTGTTTTACAAAACATGTCTCTTGGTCAGCTATAAATTACACATATGCTTTAAATAATTTGAGCATCACAACAGGCGCACTTCAATAGATCCTGACAACTGGAAGAGCAGGGATATTTTCAGTATGAATAAAATGCCCTGCATGTCATTACGACTTGAAGTTATGGTCATCTACTAAATTAACTGTTCCCAGTGTCATTCAGAATTTGGATGAAAGTAAATTATTCTTATTTTGCTAATTTTCTCAGTTTTTCATATGAGACCACAGGACAAGGAAGTCTCATTCAGAAGGATGTTGTGGTTGTTCAGCAGAAAACAATTATTGATGTGAGTAGCTCATGACTTTTTCATGTGGTTTTACAGTAAGACCTGTGAATGTCCCTTGACTGTAGAGTTAAGCAAAGATATTTGTCAAAAATCAGTCACCATACTCAAATTTGTATAGCAACCGTGCATAGATTCCACAATTTTGCACCAAAATTGTTAGGCAATTGGAGTTCTGACACAGACTTGTTAAAGCTCATGAATTCCTAGGGAGGTGTCTTAATGCTTTGTATTTGTTCAAACTCTTTCCCACTCAGGGTGTGGTGGTCTCATCCACGTGGTCATTTTTAGTGTGCTAGGGAACCTAGTTAGAGCAGACTACTTCCCCAGTCCTCCTATTCCTAGGAAACCAGAGGGGGAAATCATGCCCTGCAGTTTAAAGAAAAGGTAGTTTTGTAAGTGAATAGGTTTGCAGGGAGAAAGTTATAATGTGACTATGAAGTCATACTTAGTATGGAGAAGGTGAGCAGGAAATGATTATTCACGGTTCCTGACAGAACAGCGAATGCAGAGATCCAAGATAAGTCATTGGGCAACATGTCTAAAAGAAACAAGAATGAGGATGCATCACTACATGAAAGAAATCATTGCAGGAAGATGTTTGCAGGGCTGAAAGTGTGAATGGATCTCTAAAAGGAACCAGATAAACCTGTGGAGAGAGGGGTAAGCCATGTGGTCAGTATGGAAACAGTGGCCTGAGTGCAACAACAGCTCATGACGTCCTTAAGGCTGATACACGTAATATATATTATAGTAGAGATTGCTTTGTGTTTCCTTATTCCTTTCACTTTTTGCTTATACATGAACTGCTGTAGATGTTTGGGTAGATGGGTTGGGGATCTTTTCTAGTATGGTAGTTTTTATATTCTTCCCCATGTCATAACCATTTCCAGTGATTTGACAGTAGTGTGGATGCTATCCAAGCAGATATATATTCAGTACACATATGCTATGCCAGAGGGCTCTTTTAGGTGATAACTAACTCATCAGCTACAGGCCGCAAAAAAAAAACTTAAGTGGGGGGATTTGCCTTTAAGCAATTCCGACAAAAGTCTCTTTACACAACAGCTGACTGGATCGCTGAATGTAATGCCAAGGGCAGCAAGAGAGAAAAAAAAAAGTCATGTAAATTAGCTGGCGAGGGAACAGGACAAAGCTATCTGGTAAGGGGGGGAATGGGAGAGAAGGGCAGGCAGCCACCTCCTGGAGCTTTGGCTTTAAGGACCAAGTTTGCTCCTCCTCAAAAACAAATTTTGAAGTTGAAACTGGGAAAAATCTGGAGAACTTCTCCGTATAGCATATAAGCCTTCAGTGGATGGTAGTCACCCCCATATGCAATTCTGTTATCCCTGGCATTTGTTTCTCCCATACACCCTCAAAGGATTGCTTTCATTTTTCTGCTGTTGTTCAATCTAAGATTCAGTTTGACCTGTGCCCCTTTTTATGGCCCTGTCTCACATCTGTGTAAATGTGTAACATGAATTTCAGTTCTGCTTCCTCTCTGGCCCCAAACAACAGTTTGGGTTTCTGGGTGTGGTCATTAAAAAAAGTTATTCAGTATTATTTGTGATTTAAAATGGTAAATTAAAAACTAGCTGGAAGACTAGTAGTGCTTCTGATCTGCATCCCCTTTCCTAAGGTGCTTCATAAAATACAGTATGTTGTTATTCACTCTGGCCTGGATGTTCTTGGCTCTCTCCCACTTAGTGATTCACAAGATGTCTGTGAGATTCATTTTTGTAAATGTGGTTCTCTCCCTTCCCGCTGTATATCCTCCCCTCTCCTTTGTTTTTGAGCTTGTTAAATAAAACCCACGGTACATGTAAGGGACAGAGTGCAGTCTCTGATATACTATTGGAAGAGAATTAAGGGTGTAGAATTTTCTCCGTGATTTTCAAGTGGGAGATTAGAATAGTTTGCAAAAGCTTTTCTGCAGCTCCCCCTCCTCTTCCTCTGCTCTTTCACAGCCCTGTGTGTCCTTTGCCTCTCTCAAGATATTTTTTTCTAATAAAAACTCAGTGCCTCGTGCCCTCAGAACACTCCTGGCTGTCCCTGGGGAGAGAGGAGCTGGGTGCAGTGGGGTCCTCTGTGAGGGCAGAGCTGCACATCCCAGGGCTGGCTGCTGTAAGCAGGCAGGGGTGTTTGCGGGGCTCGCATGCCAGAGCCTCTTCAAACAGCTCTGCTCAAAGGCATGAGCTGGGCTCACTTCTGAGGGAAATTTCCTTTTTGGGGAAGTTGCTGCAAAGGAATTTCCTGTGTGGGCAGACAGAGCTTCCTGACTTGAAGGCTTCTTGGAAGGGAAACTGTTTCATAATGAAATGATAAATTAAAGACATACCAGCCCTGGTTTGCTTCAAAACAGCTATTGAGAGAGCTCAGGCGGTGCACCATTATGCTCCTGCGCAGAATGAAAATAAATTGCATCCTGACAGGATTCTCCATAGTAGACCATATCCTTCCCGCAGCCTTCCTCCCTGTAGGTCACCCTTTCCTCCTCCTTTCCCCCTCCCCTGCTATTTGCTTCAGTGTCATCTGTCTTTTGCAGCCCCCTCTAACCAACAGGCAGAGGGGCATGAGGTTGGGGAATGTTTGCTAAATGTGTTCCTTCCTCCATGAAGCAGTCAGCTCTGGTTTAAGCCCTGCTGTGCTGGCTGGCAGGATGACTACCGTGGGTGGAAGTCACAGAAGTGGCACAGGGCTGCCCTCAAAACTGGGTGCCATTGCTGCTGATGCAGTTGTGATAAGGAGAAATTGGGGATATCCTCAAAGTTTAAGTTAGTGCCTGTAAGGAATGTCTTGGTGCGATTATGAAAATATCTGAGAGGAAGTGTTGCAGATAACTGTTTCCTGTTAAATAAGAGGAAAGAAAGGACCTTTGCTCCATCCCAGTTAAGACACAATGGAGGGAGGGCATCGCCAGAGAGCTCAAGCTGTTTTCAATAGGCACCAACCAGCTCATGCCATTTCCCTGCTCTGCCCTGTCACGATCTGTGGAAAAGGGAAGATGAGTGCTTGTGGGTGTCTGTGCCCCAGCGGATGCCCGTATCTGGGAGCTCAGCTGGGCTGGGTGAAGAGCTTTGATCAGACTGCTGGGGTTGCCAAATACATGGTACCTGCAGATGGAGGATATAATTTCAGATGGCACAGGAGTAGGGGGAACAAACAAGTGAGAGTTTCATGTTACCTTTTTTTTGTCTCAACTGTATTGTCTCTAAACTTGATGGGTGATTCTGCCCACAACACCTAGTTCTGCAGTGATCTGCCATGCACTGATACAAGTGTGGCATCAACATTTTCTTTTCTCCCCGGAGAGAAAGCCTTTATTCCCTGCCTCCTATTTGGCTGGCAATTAAAGCTGTTTTAATTCTTTGCAGGACTCCCCAGAATTGGTGTGCGTTATGTGCCTTGTTGTTCCGAGGAAGTCTTACCCCTCTCCATTGCTTTATGAGTTTCTTTAGAGTTTTGAAACACAATTTTTAAAATCACTGGCAGAACACTACATGATTTTATAATAAGTGCTGTAGGTTTGGGAAATTTTTCTTAAAAAGGCATATGATGGAGTTAATTCCATGACAGTGAAAGAATTTGAGGCTCTGTTTGTATTTTTTAAAGCAAGTTTTCGGCCTGTGTAAAGAAAAACTAGAAAAAGTGGTTCACATGGCTCAGAAGTCAGATACAAAGGACCCCAAAGTGGATAAACACTGGGCTCATAACTTTTATGTTGTCACCACCTCTTGAAAGCATTAAATTAATGATTAAAATCAGTGTACTACATACTGTTTGCCTAAGTTACTCCTCTTTTTGTCCTTGCTAATGTATCAGCTAATCTGCACCTAAAGAAATGTCATTGCACTTTCTGTATAGCCTGCCTCCTTCTTAGGCTAGGGTGATGTGCACTTCTCTTTGTGTGCTTGACACAGCCTCAAAACAGCTGCGGGGTTTGTCATCCCTCCTTTCCAAACTGTGAGCTCCCATTATCTCATCTTCCCCCCCTGCCAAACAACATGGGACTCATTTCTGTCACCTTTCTGTTCTGAGCAAAAACTACCCAGAATTACTTCTGTTCTACTCAGAAATAAAATCTAGGTGGCATCCTGTGATGGTGGCAGCTATAGCCATGCCAGGAGGAAATCTGAGTGAAAGCACAATGATGAGCTGCTTACAAAACAACAGTTTCACCAAGATTTTGTGTGTAACAGAGGTTTGCATTGTTAATCAGGTGCCACTCCAATCACTGTTCATCTTCATGATAGTGAGTTCCAGTAAAATGTGGGTGGGAGGACACTTAATTTGTGCTGGTTTTTTATTGCTTTAAATGCACACACTGCTTGTTCTTGGCATGATATCAAAAGACTGCTGGAAGAAAATGAGGTAGAAAAGGGTCATGAGAATCACAACCGCACAACGGATCTCTAAGGGTATTGTTCCAGCTTCCACGTGGAAAGCTCAGAGATTCCTGGTAGACATTCTTGTTGGGGTGGCAGAAGGGGGAAATCTTAGATTTCACTTCTGGCAGTAGTGGGTCAATAGGGTTTTCTCTAATCAGCTAAAAATTAGCCGTGATGAAGTTTAAGTAAATTGTAGGCAGTTACTCCTGTCATAGGAATAGATATGGAAGACCAGTGCAAGGTCTTTGAGGACAAAGGAAAGGCTGAAGAGGTGAGGTTGGAGGCATCTTGCTACCCTTACTCTTGCAGATGATGTTTTAGGACCTTATCTTGAGCTCTGTCCCTCCATGTAGTTTGTATTTCTGCTTGAAATTAGAAGGCTGGGCTATGGTACACGTCCCTGCCCCAGAACAGTTAATTTTCTTATATGTTTGTCTGCTACCAAATATTTGTGGGCATTTCTCTTGCTAAACTGTTTGCTTCTCCTACAGTGCAGCATGAAATATAGGCAATGTTTGTGAAAGCTCAGCAGGTTTGGTGTTGGAAAAGTTGGGGAAGGAATAGGAAAGCCAAAGATCATTTCCAGGGAGCTATTCTTCTCCTGTTCTGAGTCACGGGTTGTAGGGACAGTAACTGGTGTTTTATCCAGATGGATTTTGTCCTGATCATTTGAAATGCTTCCTTTTTCACCTTAGTGTAATTTACATTCACAAATCTATTGCAGCAAGAAATGTTAACAGGAAAGAAATGTAAACACTCCAACTGTGTTTTACTTCCTCTAAATATCTATATGTTTGTGAGAGTTATTAAATTAAGAATAAAATAAAGCTTTCTAGGCAGCAAAGGGAGCTGAGATTGGTTCATCTCCTGAAGATCTAGAGGGAGGGAGAGTGAGGTGTGCAACGATGCTGGTTGGTATGTTGCCCAAGTAGTCACTGTGATGGAATTTCAGCATGGTAACAGAGGCTGTCCTACACCAGCTGCATTTGCTTCCCATGAGAAAGTGGATTGGTGTGGAGAACACTGAGCTTGAAAGAGAAAATTAGGGACATGAGTTTCCTCTCTTTCACAATCCCTATTTAGGAATTTTTAATCACTATGTCTGACTGTAGATGAAAATGTTTAACTTCTTAACTGCTGAAGGATGTAATGATTTTTCCAGGAAATTTGTCCCTTAGTATTTGAACAAATGTTACTGGAAGGGAAAGGGTGAAAAAAGATGAGGCTCCCCTTGTAACTTACTTTACTAAAGGATGGATAACATGGTAGTGAAGACTCGAATTAAAATTCGTAAGGTATAGACAAGGCAGGCCAAGTCAAACTCCTCACAGTCTTTAGTAATTTGCATCTTTTATTTCTAATGCTTCTCTTTTAATTTTTTTCCAGGACAGGTTGCAAGCAGTAAATAAGTAAGCAAGGGGTATTGACAGTAGGTTTACTTTTTGAATTATCTTTCCAAGCCTTCTTGGAAATAGTTTGATAGACTCTCTGAAATCTATGAACTAGAATTTGAAAAGGAAAATAATTGTCCTTTTTACAGAATGTCTTTTCAGTTCAGCAGTCTCGAAACCATAATCACTTGCATTTCCCTTGACTCTTTTATACATGTCAGAGTTTCAGCTCTGCCTAGCTAGACTAATGTGACCAAAACTGTCTGGTTTAAATGTTTTTGAGGATGGGCAGTCAGCTTTTTTGAAGCAGGTGAAGGGATGTGATCTCTCTCTTCACACTGACACTAAGATTGCTTATATCTGTGAAAAACTAAGAGAGACGAAATGATATTTTTCTTAGGGAAATTTCCTTTCTAAGGAAGTTAGTCATATGAAATAACTATTATTATTTTTAAATCCAGTATGAGTTGAGGGAGTGCCCTGATTACACATTTCCTGGAAAAGGCCGTTGGTGACGTACCACTGACTAATGAAAATCGCCAGTTAGAAGTAGCTCTTTTCTATTAACTATTTGAAAAGGAAAGAGTGTTTTAAAAGCACATGTCATTGACATTTCCTTGTTCTTTCTTTTTTAACCCACCATCAGTGGGCGTGTTTGCATCATTACCAGCTACAGATTCATGGCTCTGGTTGGAAAACACTGAACTATTCTGATATAACAAAATAAGTAAAGCCAAAGCCTGATTGCTGTTATTTGCCATTAATGAGGGTGTGCAGCTTAATGCCACAACCTAAAATTCAGATAGGAAAAAGAGAAGCACAAGGGAGGCACAACAAGCATGATAGTAGTAGATGAGTTGGATTTGCCATGAAAATGAGGATAATGCTTTATCTACTGGTGGGTAGCAGCCTGCAAAGAGCTCTGTCCAGGGGTTAAGGATGGAGTTTTGCACACATGAGAAATTCTGGTCAGAAGAGGGAAACGCTCTAGCAAATAACTTCTGTATTTCATTGCTACTAATTCAGGTTTTTCTACTATGTGTTAAACTAGTGTCCAGGAAATCTGGGAGCTGATGAGCCAGAACTACTAAATACCATTTTAGTTGTTATGTCTAAGACTCTGGGAATCGTGTTGCTTATCCTCAGAAGAGCATGACTTGTGACTGCAATTTGTTCAACTCAAAATGACCTCTAAGCCTTACTGGAAGTCAACTTAAGCCCCACCCCCCCCAACCAGAAAAGCATAAAAATATGCCCCCTCCTACTAATACCATAAGAGATTTTTTTGTTTTAAAATTATCATCCTGCAACATTTTGTTTTGAGTTTAACCCCAACAACATTGACATGACAGAATTATGCAAACAAGGAAATTTCCATGGGCTGAATTGCACAATCTCAAGAAACAATCTGAGTAATTAAATAAACATGAGCACTGATGCATTAACATTGAAGGGCTGTGCATTCTCTGTAGCTGTTGGAACAGAGAGAATAAATACACCTTTCTTCTTCCCTGTTCATTGACTTAACACACAGGAGGGTATGAATATTACCTGGCTAAGTGTGTATACAGTGCCAAACCACAGGGGTTGTTTGGAGGGTTGCTGCCTGAGATTTACCATTCAGTCAAAGAAGTAGCACTAAGGGAAAATACTCACAACGCTGCTATAGGTGTTAAAGCTGTGCAGTGAAAGTCTAAAGTGTTTCCTAGTGCTTTAAAGATTTTCCTTTGTACTTTCATAGGATCCTGTATGGCCTGTGACAGCCTCTACTCTGGGATATAGTAAGAATTTCCAAGTCCACCACAAATATTTCTGTGAAAGGTGCAATGCAGGCACCAACCCAGAAATGATGTACATTTCAGCTTTCAGCGACATGGTGTACTTAAATAATATTATATTCTTACCTAGAAATCTTAAGCCCACCTGAGTACATCCTAGGTACTCTCCCATAAGTGAACTACTAGTTTGTATTGTTTTACTGCTGTTTCCACTCTGTAAATTCACCTCATGCCCTGTAATGCCTGTAAGGGCAGAATACCTTTTTTGTCTTTCAGTGCTATAGCTTCCATTATTACAAGGGTGCTTGGGTATTGTAGGGATGAGTCTTACAGAAATTAAGATAATTAAGTGATTAAGGTAAGTAAAAATCCAGTACTAACCTCTGCCTTTGCATGAGTGAAAACCAAAAGCAGTAACGGCCATGAGCACGTTGATCTGGCATGTGTCAGATGTGTAGCTGTTGGAGGAGTGGGATTCTAGAAGAATCATCCAACAGGATTAATGGCTGGAGCAGTCTAAGGAGCTGATGGAGCTGGTACTGTTTTAAACAGGATTAGAGTAGAGAGGATTCAATTTGGGGATGCTTTCTGAAGGGTGCTCCTCTAGTGCCCTGGCTTGCTCGATAGTTTTACGGGAAGATATTTGGATTTACCCTGGGCAGTTCATGGGAGAAACAGCCAAATTCTCAGGAGGCTCAATAACAAGTTTTGCTTGCAAACTTTAGAACATTCAAGTAGAATAAGGTACTTAGTAAATTTTAAAACATCCAGACAGAGTAAGGTACTCTGCCAACTCGGCAAACTTTAACTTATCCAGTCCTGAGCCATTCCTCCAGTCTCCTACAGATCCACTTAGGGGTCTCTTCGAAACCTGGTGGCCTTAAAGCCCTGTGTGCTGCTCATGCAAATCTGGAGTTCTCAGTGGAGTTTTCCAAGTCAGGGTTTGAGATGTGTGCAAAACCTGAGATTCATTGACTTTCCTATGGTTCTAACTTGCCGCAAAAACCTGTGTCCCATGCAGACTGAGAGTGTGTATATTTGTGGAAGGGATTAGAGTTCAGGCTAAGATGATGAGAGAGAGAGTTGATATGAGCAAAAGGATTATGTGAGGAGTTAGGGAATTATAGAGGTGCTTTCTGTGAAACCAAGAGTGGAGGGTACACAAGAGGCCTTTGGTCTGCTCTGGGAAAAAGAAAAACAGGGATCCAGACATACTCTACCTGCACTGGGATAGAAGACTGGCATATTTGGCATCATGTGACTTGCGAATGTGTGCAAAACACATTATTCCAGCAGAAGCAGTTGATTTTTCTGAAGGCTTAGTCAATGAATACAAATGAATATAAATGAATCGGCATTTTATTGGGTGATTATCAACTGGTGAGACTCCTCAGCAGGATGATGGATGTGGTTTCTTTTTCTGACTGTCAAACAGAGAGTTTACGTGTCATTCTTCACTTACGTGAGTTTGCCCAAGGCTTGCATTATTGGTAAAAACTGTCCTCTTTGCTGTATTTAATGATCTACAGGTTATCAAGCCTTCTGCAATCTTTTACTGGCTGTGACAATTTATTGCATGATGCTCCTTACTTTTCCTACTTAGAAGAAGGTCCTCTGCAAGGATAAACACATTAATTTCTAGAAAATATGTTTAAATCTGCCAGTGAAAGATGCTTATTTCCATTATTCCAGGGATTTAGCAGTAATTCTGTCTGAAGAAGATGGAAGAATAGTGAATGTGGGTCAAAAGGCATTGACAGATAGAAGTTTATCTAACAGGCTTGCCTTTAAAGATCATTTGAGGAAGGGTAACTGAATGCAGCAGTGTGCCTTTGCCCTGAGCAATGCTGAAAGAAGCTGGAGCCCCATAATGCCATATCCCAGCACATCTGCATTTCCAAAGTCAGCACTGGATGGGTGGAAAGTCTGTAGCACACAACAGTAACTCGGAAGAGCAGAGGGAGTGAACAAAACATGAGCCAGGGACTGTTTCCTCATTTGTAGTTATCAGGACTTTGAATGTGTTGTTGACACCTTAATTCTGCTCCATAGTCCATCCCCCAAATGGTCACAAGTCTGCAAACACGGACAGACAATGGCTGCATTTTGGAAAAGAATTCTCATGCTACTAGTTTAAGCAAAACTAGTTGGCGTGGTTTTTCACTTCTAGTGGTTGAATGCACATGCTGGGAACTTCAGAAAGAGTAGCTCTGACATTGTTTCCTCTGTGGGATTTTGCTGCATGTTCCTCTTCAAGCACATGGAAACAACTGCAGATCTTCTACGGTGTTTCACGTCGTATGAAAGGCAATGTAATCTTAATTCATTTTAAGAGGCACTGATTTGACTGTTTGACATAAAGGGAGTTTCGATCTTCCTGATGACATTTCAGAACAATACCAGTGAAAAAGATCTGCAGCAGTGCAAAACTTGTGTAAAAGAAAAAGAGAATTAAGCTTCGGTATCTGAGACTAGTACTGATATTTACCTTTGTCTTATTTTAAAGGCCTTAGCACATGTTACACTTACGTAACAAAAGGGAAGTACTTCACATTAGTGTTGTTTTACTGACCTGGGTGGTTTCTGTCTTTCATAGATTTCCAACTATTTTGTTTCCAGGTAAATATAAAGATGACTACTAACTATGTAAGTACAAAGAGGTGACTATTAAAAGACAGTAGCTGTCTTTGAAAAAGCATGCTCCTTGGCAGTGCCACAGAGGTGTCAGCAACTATAGAGGGGTGAGTTAGGAAAGACAAAGTTGTTGCTAGTTGATAGCTGTCTGATTATTTTAAGTGAGAGTCAACAAAATTAGTGCAGTAATGCATTAAAATTTCCAGCTTAAATAAGCAATTTTAAGTGGAAGACATAAGCTCCTTATAGTCCAGGTGTCTTCCAGAGCTTTTGAAAACAAAGAAACGGTGTTGCTGGTGTTGGTTCAGAGGCAGCATTTCCAGTCAGTTCTTTCACGTGAGGCTTTCTTGTGTTCTTAAGGTTAAAGGAAACTAGGAAGTTCAGTCTCAGTCTATTACTCATGTGGCTGTGATTATTCTGGACCTGGAAGGTTCTGCTTTATCACATTCCATGCTTGTTGTACGAGAAATAGGATACTGAAACAGGAATCTTTGAAGAGATAATAAAGAAGACTGATGAGGGAGTCTTAGGCTTCCCTAGAGAAATCGTTCCAGTGAGATGATCCATGTCCTCTGCCTCTCGTGCAGCCACAGAGACATTGAACAACTTCAGCTATGTAAGGTCTGGTTGCAATACATGAATCTGCTCCATCCACCAACTTTCTTCCCTCTCTTCCCATATCCTAAAACACACCAGAACTCAAATGTTTTGAAGATGGGGCTTGTTATGTCTTATACCTCCTGTCTGTTGTGTTTTGGGTTTTTTAAACTTTTAAAATTCTATCCTTATTGGTATAGTCTTTCTTCACACAGCACCACACCATCTTCACTTCTCCAGAACCCACAAGTATGAAAACCACGTAGTATACATTAAAGACCCACTAAACATCAATTTTTATTTCAGTCACAGAGTAGACTAAGGTGAAAACTGGGGAAAACCGGGCCAGTGAAAAGGGAGGACAGGTTGGATCAAGGGAACATGAAGAGGTTTGGTTTGAGTCCAAATCATGCCAGCAGTGATCGTAAATAAACACTTGGTGGTGATTCAGTGTTTTCTGCTAAGTGAATGGATGGTATCTGTCCTGTCTTTGAACAACTGTCCATGCACATCCATCCTCTGTGATTAAAAAAAACTGCAGGTGTATCTGCGAGCTCAGGTGTATCTGCCAGGCCTGGAGGAATCAGAGAGCAAAACAGGTTCTCAAAGCTCAAAGTGACCTTTGTCTCTCAGGGTTATCCCAGGGCGGAGGCAAAGTCATGTAAAGTGGCTCTTCTCTAGTCTACATAGTACAGACTTTGTTGGTGGCTGGTGCTTCCTGCTTTCCCAAGCACTGACTTCCCTACTGATACAGAAGTGTCATGGAAAGCAATAGAGAAAGCTTAACTGGGTGGTACAGCTTCAGAAGGGGGAGGGAAGCCAAGAAAAATCCACTTGTCAAGTGAACCAATTAAAAAATTAGAAAACTCAGCATTTTGTCAGTCACTTCACCCCCTGGCATTTCCTTCACAGTTAGGACTTTATTCGTCAATAAAACAATAATAACAAAACATGTACAAGGATTCCAACTATCAGCTATTATAATTCTCTTTAACACAGCAAGACGCTCTTCAGCAAATAACCATTAAGAGATTAAGTCTCTTTTATGAATACATTGTTTGGTATGCTGAAGGCAATGTATTGGACATATTTTCACAGGCTTAAGGAGTGGAAGACCTTGACAACAAGCTAATTGTCTATACCTGGCATAGAGGCAATATGAAAGCCTTGGTAGTATTCTGTGCCTTTGACCAAAGTAGCATTCACTGGGGATTGTTTGCTAATGTAGCCCTTGGGTTGGCTGCTAATAAATGTGAGTGTATATTATGATGATGCTTTCACACCAAGATCCTGAAATACCATTTTTGCTGAGGGACTTTCAAGACTTTTAAGAGTTCTCCCAGAGGAAGGGAGTATTAATGTTGTTACCATTGTCCATTTTGGAGAAGGGAAAATAGAGGCTCCAGTTTCACCAGGTACAGTAAAGCAGGGTCATGTAATGCCCCTGCTGAAAATGCCAGTCCTGCCCTTTTGCTGCTCTTGCTGTTATTTTCACCTGCATGCTGGCTGCTGGCAAAATTTTTTTTCCTGTTGCTCAAATATTCAGACTGAGAAAATCCTCTGAGTTAAAACAAATGTTGGGAGAAAATAGTCGGGGTTTGATTCTTTTACCTTGCAAATTTCCTTGATGGGAGTGTTTGTACAGCTACTTGAACACTAACAAGTTTCAGGGGAGCTGTGTGAAAACTGGGACACAAGATGGGAGTCGGTAGGACTTCTTTATTGTGACAGTGCCACTTCAAACCAACCTAAAGTGCTCATAAAACTCTGGCCTGAGGTACAGGTAAATAGCCTTTTGAAGTGCTTGTTCACATCACTCCTGGGGGCTTCCCCACGCCAGCTTTACTCTGGTTAAGTTAACACGCACAGGGTCCCAGTCAAACACAGTCTTGTGCTGCTGCGTCTGTATTTCAGCCAGCCTGCCTAGCCCACAGAGGCCACAGGTGAGTAGAAAGTGCAGAGGTGGCACCAATAGTGCAAGATGCAGAATCCAGTAATCCTCATCTGTGTTCTCCAAAGCAGTGAACAGTCATTCCCCACAGCCTGATAGTAGTATTTAATTGCTTATGGTGTTTTTTTCCTTTTGTTTTTATAATGGCTGATTTATGGGCATGAAGCCTCTACTCTTCAAACATAAGAGCTGCCAGGGAAAAAAAAGGAACAAGGAAGCAATTTTTTCTGAAGTTTATTTCCTGGGAAGGTGCAGTTTTCAGCTTTAAAAGGATGTATGAGGCAGAGAGAAGTCCTGTAAACATGTTCACATGTGCCAAGGCTCCTTCAGCTTTTGTCTGAATGTCTCCCAGGACACACTGACTGTGGTTCATTGTCCTCTCATAGGAACTTGGTATTAAATTGTAAATTCCATATACACACAAGACAAAGAGAAAACAAGTGAGGCTTTATCATATCTCTTACAAAAACCCTGAGTCTTCATTATTTCCTCTCCCTGGTTTCTGAAATAGTTTTAATTTGAAAATCATGAAAGCATGATCATCTAATGGAAAATTAGAATAAATGCAACTGGACAAGGTCCCTTAAGGACTGTTTTAATCACCTGCTGCTGTGCTCCTGCAAAAGCCTTCCACCTGATCTCTGCAGCTGAAAGGGTATTACTCAGAAGAATGAGACTTCACATTTTAGAAGCGTGATAGGGATCAAAAGAAGTCAAGTGCCAATAAGCTCTGTGTCAGTGATTTGCTTTACGATTTAATAGTGCAGCATCTGCTTTTTAAATTTTTTTAAGCATACTGCAAGAAAACCACTGCTACATTGCTTTATTCAGGAAAGGTCCTTGTTTCATTGCATTATAAAAATATTGGTTGGTGCATGTATGAGTGGTGTTTGTATATGCAAGGGCATGTTTAACTTTGAACATTGAGACACAACGTTTTGACTTTTGCTGATGATGCCATGTGAATAATGTCACATCCATCTGAGGTGGATGCAGAGGCAGATACCACACAGCTGGATAGCACTGGGGATGTCCTCTGCAGCTTCTCAAAGGAAGCTCACCCAAAATTCAGGAGTTCATATCCCTGGTGCTGGTCTTCTCTTTAAAGTCAACCTCATCCAAGCTTCTGCCACATAAATGATGAGCGTTATGGTTTTTAACTTAGCAAAATGCTGTTAGAAACAGAGAATAAAAAGCTGTAGTATTTTCTTCCTACCAGCCTCTGCTTCCTGGTGGTTTCCTTAGGGGGCACATTTTGGTAGTTGCAGGCTGTAATGTCCTAGGATTTACTGTGCTCCCCTCTCAGAGAGCTTCTTGCAACATGACCACTGCTCACAGCTCTAAGTACACTTAATTATGTCTCAGTTTCTGTTCTGTCTTTCAATTTAGGGGCTGTGCTGAGAAATACTTTGTGTTGTTAATCTTAAGCTTTGACCGTTAGGACTTCGTTCTAAGCACGAGGAGGTTTGTTTTTCTGAAATAGGAACGAGGTGCTGAATGAGGTCACCACATCAATAATTCTTCTTGCTTATTGATTGTCTGGCACATGCATTTATCAACAGGTGATAAATAGGATTTTGTTGTGATGTAGATCACAGCAGGTCTCAGAGTCAGTCAGTCCATTTTAGTCTGTGAGATCAGATAGGCACCTAATGCATTCATGTTCTTACTTCACACCTGCGTGTGCTGATGGAATTCATGAGGTCATTCAGTGTGGGTGTGTCTAGTTCTGCTTCATCAGCTCCTGGTGATTTGCAGAAATTTGTTGCTGCTTTAAAAGATGCATCTTGATGAAATTGCCAGTTATCATCCTGGCTACCTGATGTATTTTTTTCTTTATACTGTGTACTATGCCTACTTCAAAAACTACAGTCATCCTGTGCTACTTTGTACTAGATTTCTCTTTCTTTCTATTTACTTGCAGATGGGTGTGTTTAAGCATGTATTTAAATTTCAGTGCTTTTATGTCTCACTGTCTGAGAATGGGAGAGGATGATGGGGAGCTGCCAATGAGGAAATAGTGTCTGTAAGCTAGAAGAATGGAAATAGTGAGAAGTCAGGCACATTTTTAGGGAGGTGTAATGGGGAAAATAAAATCCCAATACAAATCTAAATGTCCCTAAAAGTCTTGGAATCCTGAGTGGAAATGAACCCGGGTACTTGCATATGTACAAATGATTTGTGTGTAAAATTCAAAGTTCTCTATGGATTGTACAATGCCCACAGCAGATTTTTCAAACTGCGTAAGGGTAATGACTTTTACTGGACAGGGTGTAACATTGGCATTTTCAGCATAAGAAATTATCTGGTCCAGAGAGCAAAACATTCCAGGAAATGGTGCAATTGTATACTCAAAGTATAACAAATAGATCGCTAAAGCTTTCGTGGCATTATTGGATGTTCAGAAGAAAAGTAAGTACTAAACTCAATGTAAGTGTCCAACTGGCAGTCCTTGGTGTCATGGCCTAATCTATACTGTAGGACAGTACTCTGTCACACTGCCTTCCTTGGAACTGGGAAACATCTATTGTAGCATCTGCTAGATTAACTCTGGCATTTCTCCTTACTGCCTTGGATTGGCTGAATGTTTGAGGAGCAAGCTTCAGCTATCCTCCTGATGTGGGAAGGTTGCTGAAGTCTGGGTGCTGTGCTCATACCTGCATAGTCCATCACTCCATCCCTGGTGACTTCCTAACGAAACTTAGTCTCACAGCAAGGTTAGCTCTGAAGTCTTTTCTTTGCCTTGGGGATTTTTTTGTTTTTCTTTTTGCAAACAAGTCCTCTAAAGCGAATCACCTCTAAAAAAAAAGTTGAGTTCTTAGTGGTCTGTTTTCCTTAAAAACTAAAGGAAAAACTTTGCCTCTGATCCCGCATGTTTGAATTCTTGGTTGACCTGATCTAATATTTGATAGTAGGATATAATGTTTCTGATGGCAGCATAGAAATATGTCATTTTTTCTGCTTTAGAGTCCCAGATAGGCCAGTCCAGCAGTGCATTAGGCAAAGCCTCGCCAGCAGGTAGAAGGGATTCTTTCCCTCTGCTCAGCCCTGGGAGTCTGCACCTGCAGTGCTTTGTCCAGTCCTGGTCTCCCCAGTACAGGTAAGAAATAGACATACTGGAAGAAGTCCAGTGAAGAGCCATGAAGTTTATTAAGGGACTGGAGCATCTAACATGAAAGGAGAGACTGTGAGAGCTTCAGCTATTTACCCTCAAGAAGAGAAAGCTTGGGTGTGTCCTGTCCGTATGTATAAATATTTGATGGAAAAAAGTGAAGAAGACAGAGAAAATGGGCACAAACTGAAATACAAAATATTTCATTTACATTGAAGAAAAACTCCTCTAGTGGGAGCATGATCAAACACTGCAACAGGCTACCTAGAATGGTTCCGGAGTCTCTGTCTTTGGAGATACTCAAAACCCAAGTGGATGTGGCCCAGAGCAGCCTGCTCTGGTTGACCCTGTTTTGATCAGTAGATGGACTTGGGGGATGCCTTAAGATGCCTTCCAACCTCATTTTTTCTGTTATTCTGTGCTGTGTGCAGGCTAACGAACCCCAGGAAAAGCCTGTAGGAAGCAATGTCAGGCTACTGTTGACTGTTCTCCTTAGTCTGCTGTCAGGATAAAATAAGCTGAGGAAGAGGAGCTGATGATGTAGGGAGAAGAGGACTGAAGGGACTGTAGCTGCTAAGTGAGTTTCAGAACAGTTTGGAATCATAAACATTCACTAAATTATTTGAAAAACCTAGGATATCATCTATTCCCCTTTATTGTCACTGAAGTTCATTCAAAAATTCTGTCTTTTCTTTGGGATAGTAAACTCTAACTCTGCTGTCAAGTAGTGTCAAATTAGAACTTAAATGATACCGAGTTGCATTTACAGAGAGATTTAGGATCACAAAATAATTCATGTCAGAAGGGACCTTAGGAGGTCTCTACTCCAACCTCCTGCTAAAAGCAGGGTCAGCTCTGAGGCCGAAGTCCCTCGGTGCTTTGTCAGGTTGGGTCTTTTAAGCCTCCAAAGATGGAGATTGCACATCTCTAGGCAACCTGTCCCAGCACTTGGCTGTCCTCAGAGTGAAAAAGATTTTTCCAGTCTGGAACTTTTGCTCTTAGACTTTGTCTTAGGTGAATGAATGTTACAAACATGTGCCTTTTGCATTTCTCAGGGGTGTATATGCAATCTGTATCTCTTACTCTCCTGACCACTTCTAGGAGTTCCCCTATGCCCTTACCTTTATTTTGAAGCATGGAAGGGCCTCTGAAAATCTTATCCAATGTCTCCTGGAGTTCATAGATTTAAGAATTTGCAAGATTGAAACTGAATTCTCTTCCCTTTCTAAAATAATAACTTTCTTGTGCTTATGAGGAATGATTTAGGATTGGGAAAGTCCTTGATTTGCAGATGGTGTGTCTGGTGAAATATAACCAAAGCATTTCTTTTTAAGCATTTCCTTCTGTTAACTTTGCTGATAATGATGTGGTAGAGATCAGAGCTCGGGCCATAATTACATGAAGTTTGCAAAGAGAGGAAAGCTCCAGAATTCCTTTTACACTGCCTAGCACATTTCTAGGAAAACGCATCAGTAAAATGTTCTAAAAGGCAAAGAAAACTTGTGTGTGTGTAATCTTAAAAAACATTGTATCTGTGTATATCAAACAGACTTTATTTCTGAATAATGTCTAAGGTAGCAAAACTCCCAAGTAATCTCCAGTAGCATATTTTTTCGTGTGTGACAGAGGTTAATTTGGTCATGCTTGTTACTCAAACCATAGCTGCCTTTTTTTTTTTCTTCTTTGTGGCGGGGTTTGCTTTTTCTCTGTCCATTTCTTGTTGTTCCTAAGAACAGATATTTGCCAAAACAAATGTATGTGAGTGATAAAAGCCAAGAGGAATGTCTGTTGGACCACAGGAAATTTCCTGTGCAGGAAGAGATCTTAGGACTTCCTGTGGAACAGAGCATTGTGGGTCTGTTGGCAGAAGTCCCTTTACCACAGCTGCAATTAACCAGAAGAGAGTGGAAAATAGTTGGCACTGCCTTTTGCAGTCACATAGCTCAGAAGAGTCTGAACTAGACACTTAAAAATCCACAGCATAACCAAATGGTAAATCAGAGTGGATTTGCAGATCATTACTCTCAAAACCAAAAACAAAAGTAAAAAAGAATGGTCCAGAATTTCTGGTCACCTCTGTTCATACTCCCATGCGTCCTGCCCACCTTACAGACTAACTCGGTGGTACTGTGGTACGTGGTACTGTCCCAAAGTTTGATGCTGCTAGAAGGAGACCACTTCAATGAAATGTGTCCATTGTGCCTGTACTTCGTACCCCACTGTACCTTGCAGGATTTACAAGACACTGCTAGTCAGCCTGTACTCTCCAGCAGGGTTTTCCCATGTCCCTGCATGAGGCTTCCCAGTGGGTACTTCAGGCAAGTTCAAATTGCCAAACAAGCCGTGTCCCACATGTTGTCTTGAATCTGTGTGATGCCAGAAACTTGTGCTGATTGCCTGAATTTGAGCATGGAAGACCCTTCTTTTTGAGTGATCTTTTTTTTTGCTTATAGCAGATATGCATCTCTTTACCCAGGCCTCTGAAACAGCACTTAGAAGGATGCAGGGGATCTGTTTCTGGGAAGAGTAGTGAGGGGACAAAAAAGGAAGGGCACAGGATGCTAATATAAAATGCAAAATGCAAATGCAAATGAAAAAGAAGGGAAGAGACAACTGGATAATAGGAGGAAAGGAGTATAGTTCAAAGGGCAGAAAGAGTAAGGGACAGAAGGAAAAAGACACCAGGAGCACAGATTTTATAAAAAGGGAAACTGGCCAGTCTGGAGACAAATGTATTTTTTGTAAGAGTGGGTACAGAGCACGTTTAGATCCTACACAAGAGGGAATTTGTGATGCAGGGGGTGTCAAACCCATTATTAGGTGATGGCAGATTGAGCTGAATATGGACACTTGGCACTTCATCCTAGACTGCAGTCACAACTTCATCTGTGGGGACAGTTGTGTGCCCTCTGCCTGTACCAGTCCTTGACCTCGCTGGGAAGGTGCTCCAGAAAGTGCCCCTGAATTGGTGCCCGAGTTGTGGTCTGTGTTCAGTGTGACGTTAAGGCTGTTGACTCTCTTCAGAGAAGTCGAACAGAACCTGACTGTGACATTTAAACTTCAGCCTTTTGAGCCAAACTTGACCACAATGGTCTCACCTGGGAATTTCTGAGCCCCTCAGGTAGCTTGGTTCTCCTCACAGAGTTTGGACTGTGACCTGGTGCCCTTGCCTCTGCTGCTTCAGCATTTGTTTTTTTTCCTCACAGCTGTGTGCATGTTCACTCTTTTGTACCAAGGAACTCTTTATTTGCTTACTGAGTGCTTCCCCACAGGAAATTTCCTGTGATGGAAAACTCTGGGGAAGCTTCCTGTCAGAGGAGAGGCTGCAGGGGGCAGATAAGGGAGACATTGGAGGCCACAAACCGCAGCAGCTGAGGAAGCGCCGTCACCTGGTGCTTTCTGCCGAGGGAGGTTGGGCGGCAGGAAGAGCCAACCACTGTCTTGAGTGATCTGGGCTGATAGGACTGGGGAACTACTCACTGGAAAACCCACAGCTGCTGTTGACTGCTGAAGCTTTCACTGATGCTGGGCACTGGAACTTGGTGGTGTTGAACCGAGGTCTCTGGAAGCTGTGGATGAATTTTTACCATGGGGGGGCTCCCCATGGGTCAGTTAGGTCAGCACTTCTCAGGCTCTGAAGAAAGCCTCTAGTTAAGTGTCCCACTGTGAGCTGGGTACCAGGCGTGGTTCTGAACCTCGCAACCAGTTGAGGAAAAAGTCATTGCCTGATGGGAGAACAGCGCATTTTGATAATGTTACCTATATCCTACCAGTTGTTTCCCTAAAGAGGGAGGGTCCCCTCTTTAGGTACCATTATAATTTTTGAGCCCATGGCTGACCCTGGCAGACACTTTGTATCACTTACTGGGATTTTGTCTTACATTGGTACAAAAAGGATGGTCTGGCTGTCAAATAACCTAGTGTGAATGGCACTCCAGGCTCCATCAGAGATCTCTTGTCATTTTGCACTAGGCAACACTGGAGCTTGGTGAGCTCTTAGGAGCTCTGGCCTGTGACTGCTACAGTGTTTAATCAGTCCAAGGCTGACAGTGCAAAATTAATTTGAGGAAAGCGCCCTGATGCCAGAGAGCTCTCCATAGGCATGCAGTCTCTCTGAATGATAATGATGTTGCCTCTGCAGTTGGGTGGGACCTTAGGCAACACTAAGGCAAATACAGTACCTGAAAACGACCTTCATCCTTCCACAGCTCTTGCCTTTTAGCCTTGCAGTGCCTCAGACTGCTCCTATGTAATGTTGGGATGGTACTGCTTCTTTCTACCCCCATTGAGGTCTCCTCTGTCAAGCTCAATGCTGAACTTCAGAGTTGTCAGTCTGTCAGCCCAGAGATATGCCAGCCCTGTAAACCATACTTCGAGCTTCCCTCTCATCAACCTGCCCTCTGCTCTTCTGCTCTCTGAAGTGTCCCTTTCAACTCTTCAAATTTTTCCCTCTGTCCCTACCATATCTCAGGATTCCATGCTGTCTGCTGAATTCATCTGTACCACACAGCCATTTTTACAATTCCTCACACAAAGTTACTGGATCCTGGTAACATTCTTTAAGCCTCATTGTTGGCAGTACTCATCTCCATTTGTGATCTGTTGCCTGAATATTGGCTATACAATGAGGTTTGTTGTCTGCATGTAATTCTTCTGTAGGTTGATTTATCCCAGGCACATATGACAATATTTTGTCAAAAGACGCAAAATCTTTTAAAACATTTTTACCTTAATGTTCCTGTTTTTCTTCAGAGCTCAGCCTCTTGAATCTGGTGAAAGCACATAATTTGCTTCTTGGCTTTTCTGTGTGTCTTGTTTTAAATGTTGAGATTAAGAGCAAATTAAATGGGACTGTGAAGTCCTGAAGGAACTTATTTAGGTCTGCTCTCCCTAGACTAGGAAAAGCAGGTGTTTTGAGTTTTTAGTTTTTGACATGGTATAATTTCAGTACAGCCTTCATTCAGCCACCAGTGACTGTTGTGGTTTGATTAACAGACTTGACTAAGAAATGTGTGCAGCCTCGCCAGCTGGTCCAGCCATTGGCTTGTTGACACTGGCCAGCTGGCTGTCATTTCTTGGCTAAAAGGGGACCCCAGATTGCAAGTGCTGCTTCTCAGCTATGGGGCAGACAGGAGTGAGGCACTGCTGGATCTCAGGTCTCCTGGGAAAGAAGCAAAGAAACAGCTTCAGAGTTATATGTAGTTATCAGTCCCTATGTTTTGTAACCTGCCATGGATCGAAGGTATCTGGGAAAAATTGCAGGTTCATTTTCTGGGGTGAGTGGTTGATCCCCTTGTTTTTCAGGTTTCCAGACAGTTGCCAGTATAAGAACTTGGGTTTGATAGGTTTTCTACTTTTCATCTGTTGCGGCTGATAATTTCTTCACCAGGACAGAGACCAGTACATTGATAGTGAACTCTCAAAATGTCCAGTGCCCCAAGACCTGGAACAGACTTGAAGAAAGAGAGGAAGTCCCTCCCTCAATACCCCTCTGCTGGGCCGTGTGGATGAGGGAGAAGTCTGCCTGCACACAGGCAACAGTGAGAAGAGCTCAAACTTGGGGTGGGGCAGAAGGAAGAGCCTGCAACACAGAGGCTGCTCAGGGACATTAGCACTGCCCACTGGCACAGCCAGAATTCTAGAGAGAGGGATGTGAAGTTGAGCTAGGAGGATGGACTTCTTCATCTCGCCTTTCTTCTGCTGTCATATACATCTGCTGCTGCACAACTTGCTGGAAAAATGAACCAGAGTTATGGCAGGGTGTCTGATGCCATCCTGGAGTGTTGGTTCCTGTAACAAATGACAGTATATTCCTGCTGCTATCGGTTGTCCCTTTAGCAAAAAGTGGCAAAGGTCTGTGGGTTGGCTGTAAAAGGGCCAACCCTCCTGCTGCTGACCCATGCAGGTTTCATTATGATGCCATGATGGAATTTCTGAGGGTTTGGGTTTTTTTTCTTTCACCACTACTCATACTTTAAAGACAAGAGAAAGAATTACACTCAATATATTTATTCTGCATTATAGCTTCTACGGTTTTAAAGGAGAAGAAATGTCAGAATTAACATTGCCTGTGAGAACCTTGATCCTCCAATTACACGAGCCTTACATATGCATCAACACATGCAGGGTCTTGCAAAGTGTGGGCTCTGATGCTGCATGGATAACTTCACTAAATACTGATAAAGAGGAAAGGGGATGAACCTTAGTCAGTAGAGGGGATAATGGCAGGAGAAGGCACTGTATTGTTCATTTTAAAAAATGTCATTTTGTTTTAATAATTTGTAATGCTAATAATACACTGGGAAATCTATGATACAGTGTGTAAACATAATAAAATATTGGGAATATTCACCTTCACTACAGATTGGCTATTGAATATTTTCAGTGAAGTAAAGTGAAACAGCTCAAGGCTGCAAAGAAATGATCCAACTGTCAGATTAGTAAACTGAGAATTCACACCCTTAATTTGTAAATATAAAGTTTGGAAGTGAAGTCATTAATAGACCTTATCTGTCAATAAACTTTTTTGACATTAATTTTTAATACTATAAAAGTAGTGTCTTTAAAACAAATTCTTCCTAGAAGAGGTAAACGATGTAACATTTTTACTGTTTTTCTAAAATATTTTAAATAGAAATAAAGAGCTTTTAGAACTGGCTATCACACTGGTTCTTGTAACAATTATGGAAAATGTTGCTTACCCCAAAATCCTTCTTACTCCAAAACTCAGAGTAGAGCTTACAGTAAGGGGTACGAAACCAAAACACAAAAGAGAGCTTGCATCTTGACTGCAATTAGAATCCAAATGGTTGGATTAATGCCAACCTTGGAATATTGCAAATTTCTTCAATTTTATTTTTTCAATGGGTCTGATTTTTTAAATTTAAACAAAATTTATTGGGATCTCAGCATTCTCCCGAGAATAATAAACTCTTGGTTTTCTTTTTTCCCTCAATTACTGCCTGTGGAGATCAAAATGCTGCTTTCTGTAGCAATATCTGTGGTGTTACCCCATCATTTCTGTTTTGTTCAGCTTTCATGAACAGGGGATTTGGGAAAAATACCAATAAATGACATCCTCTTAATAGCTCTGCATGGAGATTACAGTCCAAGGAAACTCTCTGGACAAAAATAGTATTTCTCTCCTGTTTGTGCATTGCCAGACACACTGGGGTCCTGCTTTATGATTGCAACTGAGACACTACAATTATACAGAGTAATAATGCAGGCCTGTTGAATTAAATGATGAAGGTAATTTGATTTTGATTAGGATTAGCATCTCCTGGCCCCTCACATGGACCAGGGCTTCATAGTATGAGCTGCTGTAGGTAGGGAAATAACTGTCTTCTGTCTTTCTGTACAAACAGGGCACAAGGCCCACTGGTTTAAAGATACTTGATATTTTTGAGCTGCAATGAAAAATAAGGCAAAGGTTTGTTTTGTTAGGAAGAACTTCAAAATGTGTTCAAATTTCAGCATGGTCCTTTCCAGAGTAAAAGATCTGGAATTAAGGTGACACACACAAACACCAAGATAAAAATGTGTATTTTTAAGAAAGAATTTGACTAAGAGAAGGACTGGTTTTTCAGCCTTTTCTTTTCCTGGATGGCAGTTACCCAAGTGAGACACCCCACTAAAATCACTGGAACTGCTCACAGGAATATGAGTTAAACCATGCAACTCTCAGTATCTAGTTTATTACTTAAACAAGACTTAAATTGATGCAATTTGGTATTCATCTTCCTTTCCACTATTTATAAAGGGCTGTTTTGCAATTTTGCATTTATCTCAATTTTTACAATGCAAGTATGGATATCACTTACACTTTTGTTTAGAATTACTTTTAGTTTGAACAAATGTCAATTGTTCATTTTAAAACAAAAGTAATTAGTAGGCTTTCATTTAAAACAGAAAGAAAACACACAGCCATTTTGACTGAATGTGAAAGGAACCTATACAGGGAAAGCAGAATTCTTTTTGCACTAACAGAACAATTTTCTTTGTTTCACGTTGTGTAAGAATAGAGTTACCAAAATGTACACCAGCTTTTTACAAGAAATTAAATCAGTGAATGTTTAATAGAATGAATATTGGGATTAGCTAATATAAGGATTTCATAGTGCTCCTCTGGCACATGGGGAACTTACAGAGTGGAGAGAGAAAGAAAAAGAAAGGAAAAAAATATATGCAAAGCCAGTTGGGTAGAGTTGTGCAAATGACCTTATCAGGGCAAGCAAAAGGCCTCTCCACCATGCCTGCCAATTCGGAAATAGCAGCTATGGACACACTCAGCTCCCTCTTCCTGAGGAGATGCAGCTTTAGCCTGTGATGTTGGCAACCACACCATGAAAGGAGATTAAAAATTGCCTCCTCTTTTATGTCTTTTCAAGAGGTTGGCAGAGATGTTAAATGAATCCTGGAGAGGGCAAGCACCCTGATGATATCCCAGTACCATTTTTTCAATTTCATACGGGTTCTAGCAAACGAAAGGAGGAAAGAAACTACTAGGCTTTGACAGGGGTACAGAATTAGTCCCTGATTTCTCTCGAGGCACTGGTATCCATCCATCCTGACTTCCAGTTTGAAGGGAGAAGGCAAGAAGAAACATTGCCACTCATTTTCACAGGAGATGCAGACATGGTTTTCAAGTTTGAAAGCCAGTGTTTTCAAAACTTTGAGCAGGCACTAACTGGTCTGTCGTTTAACATTCAGCTGGGTGGACTGAATTTGTGGTCAATATGACATATTGGTGAGGATTTTTCATAGCTAGGGTTGAACTCAGTTGTCAGGAGGCAACCAGAGGGTACAGTCACATGAAGGGGTCGCCTGAAGTATTAACTCTGGGTTGGGTATGCACGCTGAGGGTGCATCCAGTGTGTCAATGCTGCTTTATTTAACTTTCTGGTCCCCAGGCTTAAAAGATAAACCATGTGTGTAGCATTACTTAAGCAAGAGGGTAAAGACTGGAAAAAACCAGGGTGGAAAACAGTGCCGTGGTTTTTTTTGTACGGTGCATGCTGCTCACTCCTTGTTTTCCTTCTGATAACACCAAGGTATTTATGTGCAAGCAAAAGGTTCCTCTTGCCGAGTCAGCCTCCTCCTCCTCCTCCTCCCACCTGATTCCGTCAGCAGAATTGCAAAAGCATGACTTGTGACAGTGCTAAATGAGTAAGCCTGAGGTTGGATTGACAAGAGAAAGCTCTTCTTCACATGGTGTGCACCCCTCAAGGGTAGTGGGGGGAAGAGGAAGTCTAGAAAAAATCCAGAATGAGGCATCACAAAACATTTTGTTAAAAATCAATCACAGTGCTTTCTTTTGAGAATTAATCTTAGAAGGAAGTAGTGTTTCAGGACCTAAATGAACAAATTTGGTCACAGCAGGGAAGACACAATATTGAACAGCACCAGTGGCCATTCCAGCAGCTTTGGAAGAAGATATAAGAAAGAAATACTGTAAGTTATTAAGGAATAAGCCAGCTCACAAATAAACCTTTTCTGAATTTCCATTGTTGGTTATCTAAACAACTGAATAACAAGGGTGTAAATCTTTTCTGAAACTGCATTTGTGTCCTCAGAAACTCTGCATGGTCTCAAACACGGAGGACTCCGTTTTCATGAACATTCAGTACTTGGGTCCATATGCTCTGTGTTTATTATCTGCCAGAGAGGTGTGAGACATCTAGTTTGCAGATTTTCTCAGGGCTTCACTGGAAATTTTTGACACTTTGCATTCCCTAATGTCATTTTGTGTGACAAAATTGCTGAAATTGCTGAAGGAGGCTTCTCCCACTCCTCAAATTGACAATGTGCCCGTGTCTGCATTTCTGCCCCATGCTGTCAGTGCCAAACTGATTGACCCCAGTCCTGGGGGAGGGGGAAGAGGCAATCACATTAGTAAGCAAAGTATTTTAGAAAAGTAGTTTTCCACTTGAAACTTGTTGAGAAGAAAGAAAAGACCTGGGAATGTCAACTTGCTTTGCACTTAAGGGTATCAGTGAGCTTAGTAATTTCTGTAATGTAGGAATTATAAAAGCAGGTATGAAGGGAAAAGCTAAGGCAACCTGAAAAGTTAGGTTAGAAGGTGTCCTTTCTTCAAAACGTAGTTCACCATGCTTTCCTAATGTTTGTGTTTGCTTCCTACCTTCTTAATTCTCCAGTCTGTCTTTTTTAAAAATGATGTTCCAAGCCTTGCAAGTTGGTTGTGAGTCAGTCTTCCCAGGAGAGCAAAAACTTGAGATGATTTGAAAGTTATGATACAAAAGAATGAAGCAAAACTGGTTTGGACTTTGTAAACTAAGCAGGTCCTGAATAACTGGAAAAATAGAAGGGAAATTACTTCATGGAGACACCTCTGTAGCTCTCCTGCCTTCAATGTCATTGTGATTGTCTGAGTTTTTGTGAGTACAAGTGGTGTGTGAACAGACAGACCTACAAATCTGGATTTCTGCAACAGATAAAATAATTAGACAAATGTCCTTCACAGAGCTGACTAAAATTTGCCAATATACGGGGGAGCACAGCTAAGACAATTTTAATTAGACAGGTTGGTGAAAAAGCATTTCAACTTTGTTTTCTCAATATCCACATAATGAAGTGTATGAGGACTCATACTAGTTTCAGTTGGTTCCTGGGGACGTGAGCGTGGTACGCACACCATCATGCTGTTACTTTGCTCGTGTGCTGAATCCCTTCCCTCTCCTGTCTACCCATATTGTAATGTCCTCCAGGCAGGTGGTCCTCCTGCTTCAGTGTTTTATGCTACCTGGCACAACTGTCAGCCATGTAAAGAAGCCATTAGATGTTGTTAAATATTTCTGACAAGTGATACAATTTGATTCTCTTTCCCAGTACTTAAACTTATTTAACCTTATTTAGCCTCACCCCTTCAAAAGAGGTGGCACTGTTATTGGGACTGAGGGGTGAGTTCCTCACTCCTCCCTGCTGTCACAGCTCCACAGCCCATCCCAGCTCAGCTCTGGGGGCTCACAGTACACAGTGCCCCTCTCCAAGGACAGGGGTCCCCTTTCCTCTGGCACATTTGGAGTAGTTCGTTGATCATAGCAAGCACAGGGATGGTCATGCTTCCTGTGGGAAAGGAAGGGTGGGAAGGACAGAAGTCCTGGAGGTAGGTTCACTGATGCTGAGGTCACTAAGTGTCTGTACCAGCACAATAGGTTTATGTGGCACTAGGAATTGTGAATCTGGGATGATAGCAGTTACCCATCATTACTAGGTGTCTGCAGCCTCTCTTGCTGCACCTTTACAGTGGCAAGAAAGCTGAAAAGCAGGATGAGACACAACCTTCTTGTGATTTAGCTCATCCCATTTGTTTTCCTTTTCATTCAAAGCTTGATCCTTTACTGGAACTGCATAGGTAAATAATTTGCCTTTATTGACATTGCAATCATTTTTCCACTCCTGGAAGCAAGCCTTTCTCAGTGACATCATCCAGATTAAACTCAAGTGATACAGCAAGCCCATGCATTATTTTTCAGTGGCATGACATGTTCTGTAACAATACTGGCAGAAGCATTTTCTCCGTTTTCTGTTACCACATCCAGCTGTTATTCTTTTTGCAATTTGCCACCTCCCTGCCAGTTGTGTTGACCTAACTGTTAGTGCAGATATGTTCTTAATCTGTTCAGAAAGCTGGTCTGGCAGAAACCAATGTGCATACATACATGAATACAGATTATCTCTCTCATTAAGAACACAGCATGGCTCCTCCTCCAAAGGCACTGGCACATGAACGTGGTGGCCAGAAAACATGACTAAGTCAACACAGTCACTGAACACTAGCTATTGTCCAAGCTGTCACCTAGGCCGAGCTTGTTTGAAGGACACTGTAGTTACTGCAGACACCCCAGCACTGAGATAGAAATTATCCCAAAAAGGATCTTGCATCCTGTCCCCATTGATAGAGTTCATGTCATATTCCTTGTAACAGTATTTTCAAGTGGTCCTGAGTAGAAGTACTAATACCTCAATTTCGTATGACTTCCATAAAAATAATAAATGCAAGCCAGTTTTTTGGGTGCCCTAATGTGAGAAGTTAGTGTGTATGCTGACTAGCTCCAGAGCACGAAGGAGTTAAATGCTGGAGAGGAAGCAATTCTCAAGCTGAAGCAAAGATAATCATGATAATTTATCATCTGATAATCAAAGAGCACACTAATTCGTTCTCATTATCAATGTATTTCAAGCACAAGTACCTCAGTACAAGAGGCCTTTCTGAGCACAAGTTGCACTGGAAGGTTAAAGGGCCCCATGGAAATGTAATGCAGTTACTTCTCCTGAATGGGTGATGTGTTGTAGTGCAGTGTGGAGTCCATCTCAGTGGCCTCCTTGTCCCCTGAATGTGGAAGAGGGCCTCTGGCATCTAGAGCTGTTCTTTGAAGCACTTCACCTTTCTCTAGGACAGCAGTATCTTCTTGGAGAGATGACTGACAGTTTGTAAGAGCTGTAGGGATTTGGTTCATTAAGGAACCATCAAGAAATGAAGCTAAATCTGGAGTTTTTAATCATGTCAGAACTCCAGTTCGCAGCATCTTGGAAGCAAGAGATGTCTGTGGCATGCTAAGAGTGGGCTTTTACCTCCAAAGATGTGGTTCAGAACTAAGTACACTGTGCAGTGTCCAAAGTTGTAATTTGTACACTTTCCACCAGTAATTTAATATTTCATGTCACCTGAAGGCAGGACTTTGCATAAAGCACAGAACTCATGTACTGGTATATTGAAGCAGGCTGTCATAGCCCTCCTGCATTAGGACACTGTAGAGAATGCCTGCATGAGCAAGATATCCAAAAGCAAAATCAGTTACAGTAAAAGTATGACATACTTTTACCACATGCTGGTGGTAATTTTTTTTCTACGGTGATTTGCTTAATGGTTACAGGCAAAGTAAGCCATGGTTCTGGGCTGTGCTGCCAAAATCTGCTTTTACAGTAGCAGCACAAGTGCAGCTGCAGCTGATGAGCTTTGGAGCCCCAGTGCAGAGAAGCCAACAGATGACATCTTGCTGTTACGGCATAGACTGTTCTGTAGTGGAGCTGGCCTCACGTTCCCTGGAAACAGCCTGGAAAACATGCTCTTTGTGTACACACTCCCCCCTCCCCAGCTCTCACAGTAACAGTTGAGTTAGGAAACAAAGTCCCAGCCAAAATTCCTCAAGGGAAAGGGACCCAACTTCTTCAGGATGTGAGCCTCTGAGAACAAAATCTCCCTGTGAGAAAAAGGCAGCTTCTTAATAGGGAGGATTATAATGTTGTTGGTGGTGTTCTGTTGATATGTGAAACTGAGATTTCAAAACTTTCCACTTGATTCAGCTGTACAAAAAGGACTTCCTGAGCCCTCTCTTACAAAACTGTAGGATCTCTCTAAATTTGCATCCACCAGAAGATCAAGGAGGCATAGCTGATGGTAGGTTAAAGTGATAAATTGCCGAAAGGAACCATCTTAATTTTAGGCAGCTGTATTTATTGCAGCTAGCAACTATTTCCTCAGTTTTTCATATCTTTCAGCAGTACTGATCAGGTACCTAAACCTGGAGCTTCCAGTTTGGTTACCAGAATTACTGCTACATACTGTGAGCATGGTAATAATCTGAGCACTCTGCTCCACTGTACAGCAATTAGGTAGCAGGCAAAAGACTTAAATAAAACCATATGTAGGTCAAGACTACCAAGATCAATTTATTTCTGATTACTTACAAATCTTCAACCCCTCAGTCAGAGATCAAGGCCATATTGTGTTAAAAGAAAGAAACAACATGTATTGACAGTTCATTCTAATAGGGGGTTGGGTTGTTTACCTTAAAATTACTGTTGCCAGGATGCATCAAATAATTGATACAAGAAGTGGGAAGGTAAAGTAGGTGTAAAGGATGTAAAGATGCTCTGCATGTATCCAGTTGTAAAGAGGAGTAGAATAGAGTTCCTGGATTTGATCCTTCCGTGTATGGGCAGGCATCCAGTGCCTTTGTGCCTCACATCTATAAAACAGATATAGCAATCTAATTTGTCTGCAGTTGAAAGGCACTGTGGAGTGTAAATGTGCAAGTGTTACTAAGTATCAGCAGTGGCCATAGCCGGTGCAGAAAAAAATGTAAAGAATGCTTTTTACACCTGTAATTTTGACCTGGATTAAGATTAAATTGGTTTGAAACAATAAAGAGTTGCTGTGAAGAAAATGAAAGTTTTTATAATCCCTTGACTTCTACTGGCAAAACTGTTTGCTTCTGGCAGCATCATCTCTTGAACTAGCTACGCTGTGACATTGTCAGGGCTCAGCTGCTCTTGTTTAGGATATAGTTTTTGCACATACAAGGAAAAAATCAACAGAAGACATTTCTTTCAGCTCCTTTTGGAAGGGAGCATTAGGAAAGCAATAACTGCTCCATGGACAACAGCCAAAAATTGGTTGAGAAGAAGGCAGGAATAGATTAAGACTTTAACTGGGAGCAGATCCAAGCCAGCATTTCCCCCCTCCCCATCCCACTGCCACTGCTGGTGTTGCACTGGCTGCTGTGGCAGGAATGCCGTGGTGTGGCAGCCGTGGAAGCGGCGGAGCGGCTGCTGGTGGCCAGGCGCTGTCCTGCTGTCCGTGGCTGACTGACCCCTGCCTGCTACACTCTGGCCTTCTCTGAATGTGCTGCCCAGATGGAAAAAGCCAGCCTTCACCCTGCCCTGGAAGGAGAGCTCTTGTCAGGCTTCTAGGAAGGTTTTGCAAACAACATGAAAGGAAGCTGGAGCCGTCTGCAGAGTTCTTGAAAGCTCTTGGACATGGCTCATGGAACGAGTGCCTAGAAAACCCACTGGTCTTTCCATCACCTCTGTGGTTGCTCACTTCTTTGGTAGCTTTTCCCTTTCAGAACCTCAAATCCAACTTCAACACACAAACCAGCACCATTATCTAGACTGGTTTGTCCTGGCCTGGGTGAATTCTGTTTCAGGCCACAAACTGCCTTGTCAGCAACGGGTAGGGTGCTCCAGCATTGTAATATTTTCTGTTTCTGACTAATCCCAACGTGGGGCAGCTCACAGAGGACATCCTAATATCCACTTATTCTCTAGGTTTGCTCTGGATGATCCATGGAAACAGAAGGGAGACGAGTGGCTGCTGTGGGTCAAATACAGATCTCAGTTATAAGAAACACAGCACAAATGGCCACATTAAACCATTGGGTTTGCACTAGAAGCTTTAGTCTGACATCGGGTACAATTCCGAGGACTTCAGGAATTGGTCAGCAGTGTTCAGGGACTTTTCTGACTTGCTGGGGCTGGGGGTCTTAGACATAGCTGAATGATTTTATCTGAGAGAGTTACTTCATTTTCTAACTTGTCTCTACATAGAAAAGGGGTTGGGCATAGAGTGAGAAAGAATATATTCTTCATTTTGAGTTCTGTAGAGTGGCTTGAAATTTTGTGGGGTTTTTGTACCGGTGACTTCATCTGCCGTCATTAATCACTGAGCTGTCTCAGCCCAGCAAGCTAATTTAGAGTCCTGCTTGTGCATTTGATCAGCAAATGCAAACCATGTGTAATGTCAGCAGGTCAAGCGAGGTGATGGAACATGGGATTTTCACCTCAGTTCCAGAAAGGGCCATAGTTGCTTCCAGGAAGCTGAGCTTGGCACAGGGTGTGGGCAATTGGAAAGATTTATTTCCCTGTATGAGAGCTTGTTCTAATCGAGCATTTTCCAATCAATATGTTTCTTACAGACTTTCCAGAGGCTGCATTAGGAAAGCAATTTTATTTATTTTATGATCCTGAAGCCTGAGGGATTCGGATGTGTCAGCTTCCCAGGGTCTCTGTACACAGTGAAAGGAGAAGGGATGGGTCACAGGGCACCACACCAGCAAAGTCAGCATGGCAGAACCCCATGGCAGAGCTTTGCTGGGTTGGTTTCTGCAGATGTCTGCACACATGGAGGCCCCAGAGCAGGCACAGTGCATGGAGCATTACCTGCACTTGTGCTCTACCTATAATACCTTGTTCAACAGGACACCAGGAGAAGTAGGCCTGTGCCTTTTATTTCAGATTACTACTGAAAAAGCTGTTTTGCCTTCTGTTCCCAGCAGTGTAGGAGATTCCTCAAAGCCTTGTCATTCTGATTACAGGCACTTTCAGACCTTCTTAAAGAATGTGCAAGCCTCACTTGTGGTCTCTTTTCCTGCCACAACTCCTCTGTTCCCTATCCAATCATTTTTTTGTCAACAAGACCTGTAAAGGGGCATTTTTATCTGCTGCCCTGCATTTCCTTTGTACCACTTCATACTCACCTCCCAAATAATTCTCTCTGAGGATTAGCCAGGATTAACCTTTTCTTCATTTTCTACCTTTCCTTATCTCTGGGCCTGCAAAGTGCAGAGCCAGCTCTCTACTCTCCGATGCAACCCAAAGGCAATGAACAGCCACTGCTGCTCCACTGCCTGGGTCAAGGGGCACCTGCTGGAAAGAGCAAGTGGTCAGGCACATCACTGCACAGACTTCTGTCCCTGCTCGTAACAGCAAGCACACAGACCACCAGCAGTACAGGATTTACGCTGTGGCAGGGCTACATCTTCCACATGTATGCTAACCCCAGAACAGTCCCTGGGGGCATTTAATTGCACTCTCCATCTGCATGGGAATAGCCAGGCGTGCCACAGATTTCTGTCACCTCTGAGGAACTGGAAGGACTTCCTGAGAAAGCAAGACCTTTACCCTTCCTGCCTTTACCTTCCGTAGAGGTGATAGTTCTGAAGGACTGCCAAGCACCCTGGGAGTGCTGGGTGCTTTGGGGAAGTCACTTGGGTTAAGAGATGGATGCAGCAGCCCCAGCAGAGAAAGCACAGAATTGCTGCCTCAGGAGGACCTCAGTGCCTTGGTTTGGAAAGCCCTTCAGCATGATCCCATGCTGCTGTTGAGCTCTGCACTGCCCTGCTGAGGAGCTTTGTGGTGGCAGTGGTTCTGTCACGTCCAAGCACGGTACCAGAACAGGGCCCCTGGTCTGCAGCAAGTCAGTGACTCCAAACAGGGAACCAGAGAGCAGCACACACAGCACCATGGCAATGTTGAAACGGTATCGTTTGAAGCACCTGTGCAGCAATTTGCACTTCAGAGCATTTCAGATGTTAACTGGCAAAGCCCTATGACACTTCTTTGCATTTTGGTAGTCCAGCATTCCAAAGAAAGACATGAGACAGGAAGGGACTTTAAAAAGTTGCTCTGGCAGAGCCTGAGAGAAGGATTTAAATCTAATCATATGCTTTTCTTCCAGACTGTGTTTATACAGAAATATAGACCAGAAATTAAGACCAAAACACAACCTCATGCACGTCTCCTGCTTGACATACACCATCATATGCAGAGGCACATATTACGCTTTACAGCTAACAAGGAAAAATTTTTTTAATCAATAATAAAGAAAGAGAGCATCAGTTCCTAAAGAGTTACTTGGTAGGAGACATTTAAGTGTTCTGAACTTCTCCAGCATCATTTTCCCACTAAAGGCTCACAGTAGCTACAGACATGAGCTGGCTTCCCTGATGCTGCGAGTGATGATGCATCTGTCCCTGGGTGTTTGGGAACCAGCTGCTGATTTGCATGCACTGGCCCCTTTGCTGTTTGCCCAACCATGCTAAGTAGTTTTTGGCGTGGGAGTGTGAACAATTCTGTCTGCCCTGCAGAAAGCAGGGATAAATGTCTTTACCCCCTTCTCACATCATCATCCTGCCTGCCAGGCGGGAGGATGGAGAGTGTAGCTGAAGTGGAACAAAAAGTTAGTCGAAACTTAGTATGAATGCTGTTTCCCATGTGCGTGCTGTCCTGTGGCTGTGTCCTCATCTCGAAACTGAAGCAAAACAGCAGCTCTCAGTGGTACTGTGCATCACATTTTGCATTGGATTTGTGTCCTCAGATTGTTCCAAAATGAGTCAAGGTGAAAACAATCTGTGGTACATTATACTTCACATTTTAGGTGGATCTTTTGCATACACTGAACATAGCAACTCATACTGTAAAATGCATACTCTGTCTTCCAAACCAGAGAAGGGGTTGCTGAGTGCAAGTGCTTTGCAAGATTTAAGGCTGGTTACATCTGTTCAAAAAACAAAGTTGTAGCCCCACCAGAAGTCTGTGGTCAGGTGAAAATATTGCTGGCTGTGTAGTTCTAAGAGCAAAGGTTATACTGTCTGAGCAGAGCACTCTGTTTTTCCAACCTCAAAGTCTGACCATGCTCCAGTTTCCTGACGGGCTCTCTGTCAGAAGTGAAATCTTCAGAGACCATCAGCCTAAACTGTTCAACAGACCAGTACATTCCTGTTTGTGCCCACGTCTGCTGGTGTTTAACAGATTTACTGGCTACTTCAAAGTGTAAATTACCCCATCAGTCCTTCTCCACTGTACTTTGCTTTGCTGCTTGAGAATAGAAAGGAACGAAGAGTGGATTTCTTCTGCACTTGGGATGGTTGCTAGCTTGTGCCCTGCAGCGTGAAAATTCATCGTCCTCATCATTTATAAGGTAGCCAGAGTAACAGGTGGTAGAAATAGGACTTCAGGTGAGGAGTATGCTGCAGAAGTAGATAATCTATTAAGACACCAGTGCATCAGCCAGCAGCATTAGAAAGGTGAGCAAAGTTTTGCTCCCTGTGTGCTATAATTATATGCTAGCATTATATGCTATAATGCATATAAAGCTGTCAGTAAATTACTGTATTTTACTCTGCTGGAGGTGGTGCTTGGAAACTGACAGAAAACAGAGAATACACTGGATCTCACAGAGCCAGAATTTGATGGTTTGCATGGCTTTGTCCAACCTGCTTTTAGCCATTGAGTTCGAGTTTTTGTTGTTGTTTATTTTTGCACTGCACAGATAGGGAGACCATGATGGGGAATGCTTGCCAGATTTCAACCAGAGGAGCAAAGGCAGAGATGGGAGCAGAGCCAGGTCTGACTCTTACGTCAAAATTCACCCTGGCTAGTCCATGGCCACCAAGAGGGCAGGCTGGGAGAAATGCAGCATCCCCCATGTCTGATCTTCAGCTAGTGAAAGCAGCAAAAACTTCACATTGATTTCAGCAGTTAGTTCAGCAGGCAAAACTCTGCCCTCGTTTTGCAACACAGCTCTTGTTTTCCTCTCTTTATTTTGCTTGGTAAATATTTTTGTTAGTTGAAGACAGTGCTGTTAGCTTCTGCAGAGAATAAAACCAGAGAGATAAAAAGAGCCCATTTTCCTCTACTGTGGGCCTGACAATAAAAGAAGATAGAGGAATATAAGAAACAACATCCAAAGAAGAAAAATAGTATAGGTGGGATTAGGTTTTCTTTCATGGACAGTACAGGAAAGCATTTTCATGACCTACTGATAGCAATGTACACTGTGCTATAAAATCCCTTCAGCTGCAAAGCCAACCATCTCATGACCTTGTTTTCACAAAACCAACTACTTCTTTTTAAGAAGGGTCCAAGAAGGTGGCATTCAAGTTTAGTAGATGCTGTACTGCTCATGAAAGAATTGTTTTTTGAATGACAGTTTCTGAAGCACTTTTCAGCAACACTGCTGTGCACCTCTAGAAAAGCCTCCTGTGACTGAACTGGTTCAGCCTCACAAAACAAATGGGCATGTGGTGGGGGCATGTTTTTTTGAGAAACTAACTTCCCAGGAAAGCAGCAGGGCAGGAAGAGAGGGAAGTAAGAGAATAAGAAATCCATCTAGGGAAAAGCAGTTTACTTATTTTATGGCACCTTATGTTTTCCAAACACAATGTAAGTATTTTAATTATGGGATCACCCCAGGGGTGGAGTGATGTGGCACATCCACCGACTCAGTTTAGCCGTAGCCAAACTGAATTAGACTGGCTGCTTGCTGATTCTCAGTAATTTCAAGCCAAGTGGTCCTAGGTCATATTACTTTGGGGCTTTTCTCACAAGTTTCAGAGGTGCTGCTGAAGCCCAGCAGACTTCATTCGCAGTGTGAAGTGTTGGGTCTGTTTCAGAGCTGCCAGCACAGCTCAGGGGCCTTGTCCCAGTCTGTGTAACTTATTTGGCTGTTGTGGGTCTAGCACTGATCAATCTAAAGCTCTCTTTGGACATGGTACTTTTGTACTAGTTGAACAGAAGGCAAAAATGTACTGTCACCTGCAGGTGGGAAGTGTCGATCTGTGTTTGTACAGGGAGTGGTTTATTTTTTTTACATTGTTATCTATAAGGGAGCACACACCTCATATGAAGTTATCATACAACTCTGTCCTTGTCACCCTGATTTTCACAGTGATGTTTTCTTTTGTTTCATGCCTCGTCAGGTGAAGTACACATCAGAAGGCTGGTTAGATTTGTACATGACAGTTCTCCTTTGGGCAATTTATTACTTGTGTGGCATGACAAAGAGGGAGGCAGAAGAAATCGTACATGAGCATTTCAAGCACTCCTCAGATGGTCGTGTAAAACCCTTTCATATGTTATGGTCTGCCTGCATCATGTCTCACCATTTTCTTTCAGCTACAGCAACAGCCTGGGGTCTGGAGTGTATTTTCTGCAGGAATAGCCCTTTATTCAGCAGAAGATGAACTTCACTCTGGCATTTTAGATGACAGTTTCCATGTCTCTGAGCAAATCTACACCTCACCCCAGTCCCTTCAAAAATAAAGGTCCTACAGAAAACTCTGACCTCAATAAGCAGACCCTAATTCATAGGGGGAAGAGAATTTACTTCATAAATAATTAAAGGCTACTTGTTTCTGTAGTACAATAGTATGCTACATTTGAAAGCCAATGGCCATTTTGCTACGGCCATGCAGACATCCCTTCCTTAGGTGAGCTCTGACCCTTTCTCAGGCACAATCTCAATTCCTCTTCTGACATAGATTCAGTTCTGTATGCAGCTGTGGCTCTGGGACTTTCCGAAGCCGTTGTCTGGGAATCTGGCAAAGGAGCAGAATGCAATTCACTTCATGTTACCTCTTGCTGAAACAGAAATAAAAGGTTTGCCTATCTGTTAAAGAGTAAAAACCAAACCAAAACAAGAGTGGTACAACTCTCCCAGGCTTCTTGTAGTGCTTGGTAGGAGGAGGGTAATCAGATCTCAGAGAATGGTGTGCCAGGAAGGAAATTTCTTCCCATGTCAGTGTACAATCAGCCAGGTGCAATACAAGGAAGGGAGGTTCATCTTCCTCTGAAGCATAAGGTACTGGCTCCTGCCAGAGGCTGTGTACCAGCGATCTGATCAGATATGGCAAATTTTATGTTCCTATGCACAGTGGGTAAGCTTTGTAGCAAGTCAAACAATGAGTCATCTCACGAGGGGGAAAGGAAAATAAAGCTTTTATTGCCCATTGGATTGGAGATAATCTCTCTACTTGGGTATAAACAGCTCTTCACCATGCTGCCTTCTCTCCAGGGGAAGGAGCTATTTTAAATTTGTGTGTAGAACAGATATTGAATTGTCATACCTCCCAAGCTTCTCTGCCTGGGCCCAATAAAGGTAGCAGGCAAAATGTCTTTGATAGTAATGTGGTTGGGCCTCTGTGAGTAAACACAATAGCCTAGGCTGTATAAGCTGTATGAGCTGGCTGGCAGAAAGGGAGTGCCAGATTCTCCTTGGCACCTTGGAAAATCTGTTCCCAAACCAAATATCCCCACTATTTTACTAAAAAATGCTATACCCTCTTACACGGACCTAGTTACATTGGTAATATTTGATCGCTATACAGGAAGCACAAGCTAAAGCAGTGCCAAAGGTGGCACAATCTTGGCCCTGGCTTTCCTCTCCAGTGTGGGAATGGCACCTGCTCACGTAATGGCACCTGGAGGAGGGGTGGGCCTGTGTGAATACGCCTCTCTCAACAATACGTGTGCTGATAATCACACTGTTACAGGGGCTGTGTTTAAGCAGCCCTTCCTTACACACCCCACCCCAGCCACCCGGGGACAAGCCGTGGCTGTCTTGCATTTGACAACTTTTCATTATTCTTGATCCATGAATGTACAAGAGGTGTGAAGAGAGAGAGCACACCTCTCTTCCATTAAAGGATACACACCAAGGATGGATGACACCAAGGACTTTGCCTGCTGCCTGCTCTGCACATCAGAAGGAGCATGCGGAGGAAAATCCTTTCACACAGTGGAAACCTGGAATGAAATAATGTCCTGTGAGCTTTCTTCAAAATGCTGAGGCACTTCTTGTTTCTCAATATGTCACAGATACACCAAAGTGTCAAAGTATTTCGCAGTCCAATGCTTAGAGTAATCCTGCACCAACATGACATTTCTCTCCTGCACTTTTCTCTGAGACTTTCTAGGTTATGCTGTGGGGAGATATGGGGGATTCAGTGATGTCTGCCTGTGTTCCTGTGCCTTGTCTCAATCTCTTACTGGTAACAGAACTGTGGTCTCTTTCTGGCACAGGTTTGCAGCCTGTTTACTGGAGCAGGGAAGATGTGGCACAGTGGCTCCGGTGGGCAGAGAAGGAGTTTTCCTTGAGGCCCATTGAGAGCAACACCTTTGAGATGAACGGCAAAGCTCTGCTGCTCCTGACCAAAGAGGACTTTCGATACAGGTCCCCTCATTCAGGTGAGGATTATTTACAGAAGCTGTGATCAGAAGGAGAGAGGAAGCTGCAACAAAAGCTGACGAGGGTCAGAAGAGGAAATGGTCACCTTTGCTGGGGTGGACTGGGAGAAAGGGAGGGTAAAGGAAGGACAGAGACACTTGTATGAGGCAAGGACAAAAAGGACAAAGAGGGAAGGAAATCCTGATACACCTGAGTTGTAGGCATATTTGAATGCAAATTCAAACCCAAACATCCAACCTGTTTATAGTTAAAACTTCCTGCAGAGCTCCCAGAAAGCAAGCTGCTCTGGCAGCTTTTTGTGACTTCCAGCTCTTCCCTGTAAAGGCTTATCTGTTCACAGACCCAACTACAGCAGCAAGTTAATCAAGTGCTCCAGCCTCTTTAAGCAGCCATATTAGCATTTTGCCTCCCAGTTGTCTTGGCTGAGGTGCTGCTAAAAGTGACTGCAAAACTCCTTCCTTGGGGACTTTGCCTCTATTTAACAGCCCCTGTGGGTTTTGCTTTACTTTACCGTATTCTAACATGTGCTGGAGTCCAGCCCTCAGCACAACACAGACAGGTGTGTGAATCAGTCTGCCTATTGCTCAAATTATGTCTTCATTTATTCACAAAGGAGATGTAGAAATGTGTGTGCTGCCTGCCTGTACTTATATCCCCTGTGGTCTGTCTGCTCCAGTTATACAGTCAGAGTAAGCCTCTGCCCTCCTTTGTCAGGGGTGTTTAAACATGAGTTGTGAGCTTTGTTTTCTGTGACCACACGAGGTACTCCTGTTAAATATAAAGGCTTGCACTTCAGTCACTATAGGTGATCAAAGAGCTTGGACCAAGTGGTGACAGAATTGCTGTGAGGAGGCTTCCAGTGCAAGGCTCACAAGGTGCAGAAGTACAGCTGGTGCTGCTGGGATCCAGCTGATAGTCAAGCTGTGGGTCTAATTCTGCACCAACCTGCTTGGCCACTCTCCACAAACATCCTCCTGCAGAATCTGCCTCACAAACTGTTGCTTATATTTAGTGTATATAAAGCTTTTTAGGCATGTGCTTTAAATCCAGGACTAATTTTGTATGGAAGAAGACCCCAAACATTAATGTCTGTTGTCACCGTAATAGATTATTGAGAACTAATGCCTAGAAATGTCTTTTTTTTTTTTTTTTTTAATTCTAGTACTCCACTTGGAGTGTAAAAATCAGCCCTGCTTGAAGCAAAAGAAGTATTGAAAGCAGGGATGTGGGGAAGGACTGCAAGGGACACCTTTATGTATGTTGTCTGCAACTCCCCTTCCCGTCTGCAAGTTATGTGCCTATTCTTCCCCTTGTGTGCTGTGAGGGCACTTGAAATAAGCAGGATTAAAAATGTTTCTAGGGTGGAAATAGAGTGTTCCCAGAGAAGAGCCTCCGACTTGCAAAATCAGAAGGTTAAGCTGAATTTGGAATGAAATAACCCAGCTAAAGGCCTCCTCCCTTGCATTTTGTCTCTTCCTTCCCTCCAGGTATTCCCCACTGATAATAAACCTTGTGGAGGATATCTGAGTCGGTCCCTAAAAATTGAGGTAACTGTAGGTAAAGGGACATTACCTCAGCATTTCCCAGAATTAACTGTACGTGAAATTTAAGAACTGTGAAATAATGTTTGCCACAGAGGCATTAAGTTTTTCCAGACTGAGGCCACACGAAAGCTGTATTTCCCCTCATGGTTAAAGCAGGAGAAGGGCATCCACTCCCACAGTCTTGCCAAGAAAGTGGCTCACAGCCCCACAGCTGTTCTGTTCAGGGCTGCCCAGGGAAGCGAGTCAGCAGAGGAGGGAGGGAGTACAAAATGTTTTTCACCATCTTAACATTGCTGCATCTGGGTGATGCAGAAGTCTCAGCTATTTGATTAGGTAAAAAGAAACAAAATGCAGACAGCTTTATGGGTGTCTTCACTGGTCTGTCTGGCCAATCAGAAGAGGTACAAATTTGCTACCTTACTGCTCCAAGTGTTACAGCACTAGTTATTTATGATTATGCCACTGTTGCATTCAGTGATGGAAATTATGTGGTAAAATCACTTTTTAGACTTTCATGTAACTGGGTGCTCAAGGCTTTGTTTTTAATTAGGTTTTCAGATATTGCAATCACCTTTTAAAAATGCCCTGAAGTCACTGCTGAGACAGTAAAAGCAGCCTAGATGTTAAAAATAAAGGAAGCTAAACTATGGAAAGCAGTATGGCTTTAACTGTTTCACACAGAGAATCTCAAGTTGCCCACAAATTAGAATATTGGCAGTTTAGAGAGACAAGGGACAAATGGTGCACAGCTTACAATCTCATAGAAACAACTACTAAAAAACTCCCATGTTTGAGAAAACTCTCCCAGAAAATCTAAGGTTTCCTAAGTGAAACTTCACTAACTTCGTTTTCAGTTAATGTGTAATTGTTGCAGCCTGTTCCTCTGTAATATGAGCAGTGACAAACAAAAGAGCAGGCAGAATGAAAAGTCAAGAGACTTCCTATCCTGTGATGTACAATTTCACTTTGAAATGTGCAACTAGTTACACCAGACCAAATGCATAAGTACCTTATGTGTTTCATGTAGATGATGGAATAAGGTCATCCCTACAAGATGTAATTTATAAAAGGCACAAAATAAGCAGTTAGTCCACTGGTCTTCTGGATATTGCGGTGTTATGTTCCATTGAGGAAAGATACAACAATTATGGTGCTAGGGAATGTCATTCTGTTTTGCCACAGTCACACTCAGAGATGTGATGTGCCTTTTTTTCCTTTCAGAGGAGAACTTTGAATAGCAGTGAAATGCAGGATTTTACTGCTAGCATTTTTGGGTCTGAAAATAGCACCCAGGAGCCATGAATTCGTGCATCAGATGGCTAAATTACTCTTCTCATCAGTTATGTACATTTTCATTTCCTTTTTCCTGCTGTTTGTCTTTCAGGTGATGTTTTGTATGAACTCCTTCAGCATATACTGAAGCAAAGGAAAGCTCATATGCTCTTCACACCTTTCTTCCACCCTGGGAACTCTATCCATGCTCAGCCAGAGGTCATATTGCACCAGAATCATGATGAAGGTAACTGTCTCATTCTTACAGGAGCTGCCATTACAGAGGCGAGTAGGAATTATGTAATTTTCTTGCTCCAAAGTTACTTAAATAAAGCTGCTCTCCTCCCTCTGTCTCCATAGCTTTGGAACAATCAAATGGTCTAGTGAGTCAACAAGCCCTTCTCCATTTACCTTCTATTATTTTGTTCTGTTTCCAAAGCATCTTTATAAGCTATGTCAGATACAGATTAAAAAGCAGAATGCTTTATTGACCCTATTGATTCATTTTTCCTCACACCCAGTTAGGTAGACAAAGTTGCTTCATGGACTTTTAGTATCCTGGAGATGCAGCTAAATGCAGTCATTGGCAGAGCAAGGGAGGGCAGCCTCAGAGGGGAATATCCAACTCCCAGTCACTTCAGCTGACAGTCTGTCAGAACATCATGCCAGAGTTCTGGCACTGAGCCCATCACGTTGCTCAGCTATTGGGCTGGTTGAGCAATTTCTGGTGAGAGAAGTGGGCTTCTGCAGGTTTTCTCTCATTTTTACTACCAGAATTACTTGCTTAGGTCTACTAGCATGCACACATATCATGACCATCAGAGGTGATGAAAAAAGACTAGTTAAGTTTGTGGAATTGCATATTTGGGATTCTTCTACTACAACAAGGAAGTGTACTTCTTTTCACTGAAAAATTGAGGTTTTAATTTCTTTAAAAATACACATACTGAAGTATTTCTTGGGTATATAGTAGAAAAATATAAAACTTAAGCTTTTTCAGAGGTCCTTTCAATGAAAGCATCGGGCAGAATTCATTTTTTTCAATTAAAAATGAATTTAATTTTCAATTTAAAAATCTTAGGAAAAAGTAGTGTTACTCCTTTTTTGAGTAAACAGGAGAAGGGAATATAAGTGAGTTAGGATGTCACCCTGGTCTCTCCTAACTGGAGAAAAGGTGTGTTTATTCTATTTGGTATGAATCTATTTCAAGATTCAACATGGGATTGCGAGAGAAGATTCAGGGGTGCTGTCAGACCTGTACAAGTTGCCTGTGGCCAGTCTGAGGTAGCCAGAGTCAAATGGCACCAGCAAAACCCTGAGACTAAGCCAACAGCAGGACAGCAGCAGGTGGAGTAAGGATGCTCCAAGTGTTTTCCCACAGCTGTGTAAATAGTCCCGGTTAGATGAGGGTGCTTCAGGTCAGGATGAGGTTCAGTGTGCGGCTGTGCAAGAGACAGTTGCCCGCTGTATTCAGACCATTAGTAAAATCTCAGTCTTTTCCTCAAGCTTGGCCTTCATCCACAAGTGTTCCCATTCTAAATTTAAAACAGAAATACTAGCTGCTCTCTCAGACACTCCTACGTTTAACAAATGGAGCAACTTTGACTAGAGAGGATTTCGCAGGGATGATCCGTTGGCCTTTCATGTGTGTAATCTAAAAAATACATCTTTTACGATCTAGTGATTAAGAAACAACTTAGATTTCTTCCTTACAATACTCTGGCTGCTGATAGTAACACTGTTTTTGCTTAGAGAACACTCTGCTATTACTCAAAACTTCTCTTTATAATGACAAAAATTAGTTCTTGGTTTGCTGTTAGAGGAACTTCAAAATAAGCAAAAGAAACTACAGCTTGCCTGGCACAAGACTGAGCAATCAAAAAATCTCTCTGCCGAAAATTTACAGGCGGGTGAATTTGTTTATTTTGACATTACTTCTTCCTCCTGTTTCACGAAGTCACTTGGGAGAAACTATCACAACTGAGTTTTCATTTTCCATCAGCAAAATACAACTTACTTAAAAAAGGAGAATGAATGTGAGGAGCAGAACTTAACCCAGGCTAACTCGCAAACTGTGACAGAGGGGACAGGTTTTACCCTGGCACTATTTTGAGTGGTTAAACTTCACAGGTGATGTATCTTCCTTACAACCTCTCCTTACTCCAGTGAGCTTTTCCAGTGAGTTTTGTGGCTCTTTTGCCTATTTCCTAATGGATTATACTTATGATCCTGCTTTTAAATGCTTTCCATCTAGTGGTTTCTTACTAGGCTTAAACAAAGGGGGTTTGGCTGTCTGAAATCAATTGACTGCAGTTCAGGATATTGGCTTGGAATGGGCTCTGTCCCTGCAGAGGGATGAGCAATGAAAAGTGAATTACCTTCATCTCCAGCGGTCCTTCCGATGGAGCTCTGAGTCATTTGATGGGATGCCATGCAGGAAGCTTACACTGTCATTCCTTGCACTTCTTTCGTGGGTAAGCAGCGAGTGCCAATCTTTGTGACTGTCATGCCAGCAATTGCTCACTCCCAGAGTAAGTGCAGCCCCACCCATCCCTGTATGGATAGGTCAGCAAATTTCCTGGGAGGTGAATTTCCTTTCACAGCTTTGTCTTCAAGAAAAGTGTGTTGCTCATTTGGAATGAAGAGCCAGAGTGAATCTAGTGCTGCCCGAAATGATATACCATATATGCTTAACTTACAATCACCAGATGTGCCAAGGAATGAATGTGATGAGGATTTTATAATTTTCGGGGTCATTTGTGGCAGTCTTGCTTGGAGCTGAGTTGGAATTGTTTTTTGGCAAACAGCAGCTTTGGCCATGAGGGGATTTTTTTGTTAAGTACTTTAAGAAAAAGATGTTGAAGGAAAGTGAACCACTAGTGTGTATCCATTTGTGGTGTTTCCTCTTCCTGCTTTTCCAAGAGTTCCTTGGTCTCTCCTTACTGTCTCGTCTGTCCAGCTTCAGTATCACCATGGTTTGGAAGCAGAGAGGTAGGAACACCTCTGTTTGGAGTTTGTCAGAGCCAACAAATGTTTGCAGAGAGCTTGGTGAAAAGCACAGCAGGGCATTCCTTTCTTCCTTAAAGATAGTTCCTCCCTTCAGCCAAGCCATTAAATAAATAGGACAAACAACACAATATTCTGGTCTGTGTTTACAAGCCCGGAATGAACACAGTGCATTTGAATGTACAGTGATGGGGGTGGATGATCTGTAGAAGATAGGACACTGAGTAAAATTTGGGAGTTGGTTTTCTTTCTGCTGTGGCAAAGAAAGGGGACTTAAAGGAAAGACAGCCACAGAGGTAGGTACAGTTGTAAATTTTTCCTCTTTGATCTTCATCTGGGCCACATTTGCTGGCCAGATTGTATTTAAAACTGTTTGGGTTTAAGCAAGAACAATATATAGCTCTGGAGTTTCATGTCCTCCAGCTGTTCCATTGTGAGTATCTTGACTAGCCCTACAAATGCATTTTTCTTGTCTGGGACCACAGGTGTGTTTAATAAGTATTCTAGAGCAATGTAGGTTCTGCCTAAAATTCCAGGTTTTCCTGTAGACTTTAGTACAGATGCTATGTCACTGCCTGGCATTACATTTCCTCAGGACATGAGCATTTCCTGTTCAGGCCTTTCCCTGGGTATGTGCTGATTCATCTCCTGATGCCTGCCTGGGTTCCAGAGCAGCAGGAGCCCTTTAGTCTTCACCTCGACAGGGTCTTCAAACAGGTATCACTGCCTTGGCAAGAGAGCAAGAGAATCATTTGATGTTCAGAGAAAATGGAGTGAACAAACAGGCAGCCTCAAATAGGCAGCTACTTGTTTCAGTTCTTGACTTGTACCCAGAAGTTTCCTTCTGTTATCACCCAAGGCCTTCAACAAACAGCACTGAAATTTGATCTTTGTTTTTCTGATAAAAACCTGTTAGTCACTGTAGCTCTGGTGGTACTTTCCTCTTTGTCAGTAGTTTCCCTAGTCAAAACTGATGGCCTTAGCTAACGTGAAAGATTGCGCTGGCAAAAATTTTAATTTTGTGAGAGGATTTTAGTGGTTTATCTCCCTACTACTGTTAAGCATCACAGCTAGGAAAGTGTGTTCATGCAAAAAGGATGCTAGAAGTCCTGCTGCTGAAGACATGTAAGTGCTTATATGGGACAATCCATCAGTAGACACCACAGACTAAATAAAAGAAGATGAAAATATCCTTATGAAGATGTAACATGCTATTAAAATCAAGGCAGGGGTAAAATGTAGGATTTCATAAAGAGCTTCCTACCAGTAGGGTTTTTTTAAACAACCCAGTTCATATTTCAGACTGAGTTATTCTCCACCTTCATCTAAGGCTTTACCATCTAAAACTTAATACCCAATATTTTCCTGGAGACATTTTCCCTTTTTTTTTTCCCCTTCTGCTTTACAGTGCTCATCATGGTAGTGAGAGGAATGACATGGAGAGACATGAATGGCAGGAGATAAGTTTCAAAAAATTTGCACAGAAACACAGCTAAAGTACAGCTAAATCAGATCTTACTTTCCTCAGAAGTGTTCAGTCAGCTCCTCAAAATGGGATTTCTCTTAGTGTGTTTCCCAAGGAACTGTTGTTACATGGTGGTGGACTGTTTTCGTTCTGTGTAGAAATAATAACTATCTGCATTGATGCAGTACTTTTCTGGGCATCTCTAGGTCACACAAATATAAAACATTTGCAAGCTGTCAGCAGTGGATCCTATACTTTGATCACAATATAGACAGTCTGTATTTTGGGGACTTTTTTTTCCTCCACAGATAGCTTTGTTCAGAGACCTTCGAGACCTTCCACAGAAGCAGTCCACCACAACCCCCCAACCATTGAACTGTTGCATCGCTCACGGTCACCCATCACCAACAACCACCGTCCGTCGCCAGACCCCGACCAGCGGCCACTGAAGTCCCCCATGGACAACACCCTCCGTCGCCTGTCCCCAGCCGACAGGGTGCCAGGGACAAGGCACCACCATGAGAACAACCAGCAGGAGCCCTATCCTCTCTCAGTGTCCCCGATAGAAAACAACCACTGCCCGCCTCCTTCCGAGGTGCTCCAGAAGCCCTCCAGCCCTCGCCAGGAGAACACCAGGGTCATCCAGCTGATGCCCAGCCCTATCATGCATCCTTTGATACTGAACCCCAGGCACTCCGATTTCAAACCACCGAGGTTGTCTGAGGATGGGCTGCACAGGGAGGTCAAGCCCATCAACCTGTCCCACCGAGAAGAGTTAGCTTATATGAACCACATCATGGTGTCTGTCTCCCCTCCCGAGGACCACGCGATGCCAATCGGCAGGATAGCAGGTAAGGGACATTCTGTAGGCTACACCAAAGCTCTTCATTCATAACTAACCATGCTTTGTTTTAAGAGTTTCTTCTTTCCTTTTGCTACTCTGTGACATCAAGAGTTTACTGGCATTCTGCAAGTTTCACTGCCTCTGTGGCTTCGGCAGCGCAATATTAATAAATGAGTTTCATGACAGGTAAGCAGAGGTGCAGAATGACTTGCCTGTGACCACAGAACATGTAATTGGTATTGAAACATTTGCATCTTGACACTCTCTGCCTCTCCACCCACTAGCAATCCATTCATTTCCCAAGATACCTATCTCTGAAGCCTTGTTCTGCAAAGAGAGAGTTTTCCAACAGTTCCATTCACATTAGTGTGTAATCCTATGGAAAGGAACAAACCCTCTGTCAGTGGCGTTGAAATAATACAGTGTCAAACCCATTATGAAGCTGGTAGGACTAACGAAATACCACCTCGGGGTCCTACTTCATAGCCTTTCCTGGGCTTCTCACATCAGGATTGTCCCTTTTTACAGAAACAAGATTGACTTTGTCCCACACAAACCACAGGCATTGTCTCACTTTTGTTATCGTAAATAACTGACATCACAACAGCTGAATCAGGAAGCTGAGGTTACAGAAGATGTTTCTTGTATTCTAAAGGGACCTGTAAATAGGGAGAGGGGAAAGGGGAATCCAGCCACTTCAGAAATACGCTGGATGCCTCAGTAACCAATTTCTTTTGAGAGATGTAAATATATACCACATCCAGAAAGATTCCATGCAGTTGTGTCAGCAGTGACCTAATGTGATCCCCAGTTCCTGTGGGGTATTACACATGTCCACAAAGCTACAAACACCTTGTTCTGTTTTGTCCTTACATGCCTTAAATTTGTTACAGATGTGGTGCTGCCTCAGCTTTAATGAGGAAGATTTTCTGTTTTCTTAAGATTTGCCACTTTAAATTCCAAAGATACGTATCTTACTATCTAGTTAAGATCTTGCACAGCAAGGACCATGATCCTTTCACTAACAGAAAGATGAGTTACAGAAATTAATCCTGTGACATTTTTGCCAGGCTGACATTTGTCTCTCTTATTTTGATTTTTATTACCCACAAAATTCTCAGCAAGTTAATAAATATACTTAGAGTTATGGAAGAGAAAATACCCTACTGGTCACATCACTGGAGATTTCCTTCCCACAAAGTCTTGTGGGAGATCAAGGCAGTTAATTTTTATTTTCCAGAAGAAGACATTCTTTAAGAATAAACCCTAGCCTGAAATAAATGTAAGACAGAATATGGAGAGTATGTGGTGGTGTAATTTTTTTACTTTAAACTTAGGAGTTTTCTTACATAGTTGGGAATCTTTGGTTTCTGCATGTTATGCAGTGCTTCCAGTGACACCAGCCCCAGTAATTCCCGTGTCCTTTCTACCCCTATGTTGTTTGCAGGGCAACAGAGCCCAAGCCCTTGGACATCTGGGCCTAATATAGTTGCTTGGCAAGTATGTGTAGCCATTAAAAATGTTATCCAAAGGCTATACCTGCAGACTTAGGTGCTTTCACTTGCAGGCCCATGGCTTCGCTGAGACCCACAAGCAAGGGTGGCATACCTGAAATAGCTGATGAATTATTTCATGCCAGAAAAACCTGGAGTGTGTTCAAGAATTTGGTTCAGATGAGGGCAGTGTTTTATGGCCCAGGGTTGGGGAATTACAGAGCTCATGGTTAGATTGATTAGATTTCTGCTGATAAATTGGCCAGTGTACCTCCATCAGTGCCCAAGTTCTTTAATTGTAAAAGCTCACATGCCTCATTTGCTGTACAGGCACAAGCTACTGCTCCTCTGGTTGGATTGTAATGGCCCCTGAACTGTAGAGACACCCTCTAAAGAGCTCACAGCTAATTTAAAGGTGATAAAAATTGGATTACTACCAAGCATTTAGACAGCCCATGCTTCATGCCTGAAGTCAACTTCACTGGAGCTGTTGAATTCAGTGGCAGCATACTTAGGCCCACTAGAAAGAAAGTGACTTTCTACCTGCTTCCCACCCATCTCACAGCTCTTGCCAATAAGTGATTTCACTTCTTTTGTATGTTATCATAAATGTATTTTTCATCTCATTGTCCTTACCTTTACTGCCGTACTTAACACAGAGGTGCTTGACCAACCATGCTCGGCACTTCAGTGTGAGAGAGACCACAAAAGGTGTGAGATGTGGGTCTTAAACTGCAAATGTACATCAATGCAGATATATTATTTAAAGGGGCTCCTAAGAAATCACTGGCATTGCTTCCATTTTCTTGATGAGGATGACTGATGGGTTGGCAATGAAAAGATTTACCAATAGTCCAGTGCCAGAGCTAAGTACTCAACTGTTTACCCTGGTGAGAAGAGCCTTGACTTCCTATGGCTTAACCACTTGCATGCAGGTGATTTTCAGGGGAGATAGTGATGAGGAGCTACTAGGGAAGCCTGGTAAGGCTGCTGACTAAAACCTTAGGCTGTAGTCCAGAATATCTTCTGTTCCCAGATCAGATGTTTTATATTGTAGAAAGAATTTTCCCTGGATTTAAGACACCTCACAGCCTCATGAATCTGTTTACTTGTAGATTGAGTGTGTTTTTAAATGCAGCATGCAATTAGTTGGTGCTGAGAAAGAAAATGTTTTTGGTTGCTGCTAAACACAAATAGTCTCTTTTCAGGAGGTTGATCAATACAGCTCTGGACTTTCTGTCAGACAAAATAATGACCTCTGCTCACTGGCTGACTAATCTTTCCTACCTTTTTATGTAATACCATTTTTCAAAATATTAATTTTACTGGTAAAGCAGTTTCCCTTTTACAGCAAAGGATTTCAAGTTGAAGGTCTTATTATCTTTTCATCTAAGGCCATTTAACACTTTTCTAGCAAAGCCAGAGGCATAAAGTATCTTTATATTACTCATTAAGGTCACTTATATTATTCATCACTGGCTAGAGTTGATTTTGAAAATTATGGTTAGCTATGTTCTTAACACAATACACACAAGTCTTTTGTGTAACTTTGTCAGAACTGGAGGTCATTGCGTTGAGATGACCAGGAAGCAGGTTTGCATCCCCTGTGAAGACACCAGGCAAGGAATAAACTAAGTAACTCAGGCATCAGTAGTCATCTAGTTAACAGCATGTAAAAATATTAAAAATACCTCAAAAGGGGAGTTCAGCAGAGTAGTGTAATGGAGAGTTTTCCCTACTGGAACTGCTAATTCAAGGCAGCAACATTTTTGGTAGTCAGGTCCTAGCTTGGACTCTAGCAAGCAGGCATTCTATATATGGCTTACTTTTAGCTCTGAATTTTTTTCAGTAGTCAATCTTGGTTCCCCACAAACCATCACCAAGGATATCTCTCTCAGGGGGATAAAAATAGATATCTTTTTTTCTCTTTTCTTTTTTTTTTTTTCTTTTTTNTTTTTTTTTTAACACAATTGCAGTTTAAATCAAGAGGGACACCTCAAATTAGCCCTCCTGCAGACTGGATATTCTACTTCTCATGAACTTCTGACTGCGAAGGTTTTGTTATGAAGCATTTTAGGGGTTTGATATCTTGTAAAAGGTACTTCTCCAAGGTGCAAGAGGCAGTTATGGGACTATCCAGCTATAACAGGGTTGGTTTCATCCTAACCTTTATCAAATAGAGGTTGTCGAAGAAACATCCAAATTAAGCTAATGACATGGTGGTATTTACCTCACTTTTTATTCAGTCACTTAAAACTCACTAATACAATTCTGGATATTTTTTGTGAGGGAAAGTACATTGCTGAGCAGGTCCCTGAGATTTCCAGCACCCAGTGTCTTTTTCTGTACCAGCTCTGGGACTGAAAGGCTTGTTCACTAACCCACAGCATGCTGAAGTGTAAAGGCAGGTGAATCCTGTGCCTGGTGTCATCTATCAGCATGCTGCTCTTATCAACTAGGTTACCTTAGCAACTGGGCTGTATCTGACTTTCTGAGCTGCTGGATTTCTTTCTTCCCCTTCAGGAGTCTGAGGAGAAGCCAGGCAATGTTTAAACTGTTGGGAGGCACATTGTCTACCACTGCATTGCTTAGGCCCATAAAGCCATTGACTGCTGTTGGAATGAGGATAGACAAGATTCTTACCCTGCCAAAGTGGTGACAGAGAGCTGCCTCCAGACTTGCTTCTGGTTTAGCTCAGCCTCTCAGTGTGCCACACATCCTGAGAGTACAGGGGCGTAGCATGAACCCCACGGATCTGTGGCAAGGCGTGTGTAAGTGAAGTCTCAATAAAATCAGTCTGATGGCCAAAACCAAAAATGCAGTCCCATGGTGAGAGCGCATCAGCTATGAATGACTCACATTCTACTAAAATCTACAAAACACCACTTGAGATGGGTGTAGGCTCTGAGCATGGGGAAGTCTTCCAAGGGGGTTTGATTGTTTTGTGTGGGGACAGAGTTTGGAGGGGGAACAGAATAATGGATTCTCCTCCTTTGTTTGAAAAAATTACTTGTGTGGGAGGGGACACTGGAATACCCCTTTCACAAATACAGTGCTTTAAAAAAGTGCAAATCAACTGGTACTTTTTTCTTTTTATACTCTGAAGTTGGGCTGGAAAGCTTTTAAATGAGGATAAGAAAAACTCAGCTGATTGAGCTGTCAGATTTGTAACAATAGACATTTAGAGCTTAAACATCAAAAGACACCAAACTTCAAACCACTGCGCCTCACCAGTGTCTCCTCACTACTTAGCTATTGGGACCAGAGCCCCAGTGCCCACGTCTGCTGCACCACATTAGTTTATTATGTATAATGTGTTACAACACATTAGTGTCTTTTTCTTTCTGTACAAAACAGCTGTACAGGCACAGTTTACTATGCAATGGCATATGCTGGATGGTAGGGAGGGAGGGTGGGAAAGGAGGCAAAGAACAATTATGCCTCTGTAGTGAAGAGGATAAAAACCAGCATCAAAGCACAACTTAGAAGTTACAGGTTTAGTAACTGATACCGTTAGGCCTCACAGAAGGGCTGGAAAAAATGATGAAAAAGTTAATACTGAGTACTACTGAAAGGCATTTAAAGAATAATGCAGTCATCAGGCACAGTCAGCCACAAAGGTAAATCCCATTTAACTAATTTGCTGTCTTGGTATGATAAGATCACCCACCTAGTGGATTGAGGGAAGGTGGTGGGTATAGTTGTTCTGCATTTTAGGGAGGCTTTTCATACTGTCCCTCACAGCAGGGTTGAGTTGTATGGCTATGGGATGAGCGGGTTCCCAGTGCACTGGCTAAAGAACAGTCTAAGGGCAGGGTTCAGAGGGCTGTAGTGCATGGGGCCACATCTGGCTGGCAGTGTTCCACAGGGCTGTAACACAGGGCTCAGTTCTAGGGACAGACCTGTTCAATGTATTTATCAGCAGTCTGGATGCAGAAGCTGAATGCATCTTTAGCAATTTTACTGATGGTACTGAACTGGGGAGATGCTGTTGACTCTCCTGAGGGACAAGATGCCCTGGAGAGGGGTCTGTATAGGTTTGAGCATTGGGCTGTGATTGATGGGATGAAATCTGACAAGTCTAAATGATAGATTCTGCACCTCGGGTGGAGCAGTGCTGGGCACAAATATAAATGGGGAGAGAAATGTCTGGGGAGCATCCCTGCAGAGGGGGATCTGAGGATGCTGGTCAACACCAGGCTCAGCACGAGTCAGCAGAGTACCCTGGCAGTCAGGAGGGCAAACCACATCTGGGGTGTACCAAGCATGCACCTGATCTTCAGGACAGCACATAACATTGCTAATACCACAGAAGCCTACCTGTGTACCCACCTAAGACTGCCAAGGTTGTCTTCTCCACTGTCATGAGTGGTGAACCCAGCATAGAAGTGGCTGGTGGGGCTTTGGTGACACACAGACTTTGGGGGGCAGCTTTGACAAGATGGTCACAGCAGCTGAGCAATTTTAAGTTACACACTGGCAACCTAGAGTGAAACACTGGTTCACTTTGGCAATTCTGAGTTCTAAGTGGTAGGGGTTCAGCAGCTGTTTTCTAGGGAGCTGGCCTTCCTTCCTGTAGGGCAGCAGCTCATGCAGACAGATTGGAGCCCTGCAAGAACATGAAACTCCTGGTGTAATGCTGGCCTGTCACTCCCATTTGGATATGACAATGATAATGTCACTGGCCTTGTTTCATCACTTGCTCTTGCAGTCATGTGCTCTTTTACATTTGCACTACATACCATGTCTCTTGGAGCCCCTGTGGAAAGCTGGAGAGACTGAAGTGTGGATGAGAGTCAAGCTCATGGAGCTCATATTCATAGGAGTTTTCATTATAACCTTGAGAGTCTTCTTAACAGTTAATTTCAGCATGAAAGTGGGCCTTCCCTGCCAATTTAACTAATGACACTGAAGCTCAAACAGTGGCTGAATAGCAATAGCTTGGATAGGTGGTTGTAGATTTTCTGTGAAGTGTCTTGCTTCACAGCTATCTCCATTCTTACTGCACAGTTACAGCAGCAGAAAATGCAGCCAGGGCTTGTTCAGGTCTATTCAGAAGCCAGGACTGACCGAGCCAGAGGAAAGCTCAGTCGTTTAGATTTCATTCTTCTCATTACTGTACTGCAGCACCCATTTACATCCCATGGCTAGACAGATAAGTGGGTTCAGAGTACCTTATGCATCCCTTGGGGTCAGCAGGAGGTTACACTCTCTTTTAAGAAACTTGCCTTTTAATGAAAATAGGTCCCTTATTTTCTGCATGCTGCATGCCTTTCTGAATACTGCATGCTTCCTTCAGGCTAGAGTTGTTTTGGTAATTCACATTTTCTTCTACAAAGCAAACTTGGATCGCTTTGAATCCTCTTAGTTAAACCAGGAGAACACAGTTTGTTTACAGTGCTGACACTACACTTCACTATCTCCAGAGACAGGCCTATTTAAGTCTGGTTTTAATACCAATCACTTAGAAGCAGCACACACATCAGTTTACGTTAATTCAAATGCAAACCATTAAACTGGTAAGGCTGTTTTCCAACTCCTGAGAGGGAGGGGAGGGAAGGG